>CM060452.1:167001594-167341594 GCA_030545235.1 Helianthus tuberosus
TGGAAACCTCATACGATCGTTGGGATGCAAACTCGACCTTGTGGGACAAGTGTCCGACATCGACCTTTCTTCCGTTGTTCTTGATAGATGTACCCTACATACCCCTCTCCTTAGTGGAGGATTGTTATCTGTTCTAACAAGTCAGAGTGGCGCAATGGTTAGCGTCATTTCAACAATGAAAGCCAGGAGTGTCTACGGAGGGACTACTCCGCTATGTTAACAATCGTTACCGATGTTAAGGTTAGGAAAAAGGAGGATCGAGGATCCGCCAAATTGTTCGTGATTCCTCTCGGTGTGCTACACGAGGAACTTTCAGGTTTACTTCCACAACTGTTAGGCAGGATCTCAGTCTGATCTCACGCTAGAGGCAGCCCTGACTACACGCACTCTTACCGTCTTGCACCACGAGGGTTGCAAGAGCTGTCTAATCAACCGCAGGAATTGTTGAACATGAGTTTTGTCGGACCCAACTTTTCGCGTTGGGGAGCCCAAGTTATATTCGTGATGATAAGCCTTTTCGTATGTGTACTAATTTTCAAGAACTCAATAAGGCGACATTTGAGAACCGTTTGCCACGACCATATATTGACAACCTGACGACCAGTTACGAGGGTCAAGCTTCCATTCGAGGATTGAATAACAAACGAGCTATTGTTAGAAGGTAGTCTAATGGGAGAATGTGCCCGCAACGGCATACCAAGCGCAGTGCGGCCATTTCGACGTTGTATTCCAAGACCTTCGAGCTAATCATCACACCAGCAGCTGTATGGATTACCTGAATCGACCATGCTTATTGACTACATGTTGAATCATTTCCAGGAGAAGGAACATCATGGGCAGCTTTGTATCTTAATTGAGAGCTCCTGAAGGAGGAGCCACACCGCGCGAAGTCTTGATAAATGTAACTTCTGGATGCGAGGGATACCTTTTGGTCATATAATCAATGAGGTGGGAATACACGTGGATCTCGCTAAGACCCGTTTTGGTTAGAAACTGATCAATACCAAAGATCCCTTCGGGGATACAGTAATTTCTTGGTCTCACTAGATGCTATCGCAGATGCATCACATGATTTTCGAAGATCGCGCAGCTTAAATCTCCTTAGCACAGCAGGGTGCTGTGTTCGTGGGGGACAAAATAGGAGGACGTCTTTTCAGCTTTCGAATCCCAACTCTGCAGCACGCTGCGCATTGTCTTTACCTAAGGGTACGGGTGATTTAGTGGAATACCACGATGGTCCGAAGCAGAGACCCAATTACACACCGACGCAACACGAGAGAGTGATGATTTACGTGACGGGGTTACCAAGAGGAACTACACGACACACAATTGGCAGTGAAAACCGTGGCTTTGGGATTTTGGATGGAGGCATTACTTGGACGGTACCAGATGCGTTATGTAGACCGATCACAAGGGCCTCCCGTGTACCTTGGCTTCGACAGAACAAAGTCAGTTAATGGCAACGCTGAAGGGAACTTTAGGAAGATTACAACTATGAAACTTGAACGTGCACGAGCTTTGTAGCTCACTATCGACCCTAACTTACCTGATCAGACTCGCTCTGTTCAAACTGGAGAACTGAAGGAAGGGGATTTTCAAGTTGAACCCATGCGGGGCATGGAGAAGCAACCTGTGACCGGTCGGACGATACCCATTACCTCATGGAACAAAGGTGGGTCTTATTTTACGGCTTCTATAGGGAACTCGTGTTGAGCAAAGCACACCGGCTTCGATATTTTAGTCGTCTGGGTTTTTATGAGAGACATTAGGATTTATAAACCTTGTACTGGTCATCGGGCATAAAGGCCCACCTAGCTAGGTATGGGAATGATGTTTGACTTGTAGGAAAGTCAAGGTGAAGTGTTAGCAACCAAAAACACCTATATGGAAAGCGAAAACAGACTGCCATGGATTTGGTCGCTAGTCTACTTACAACTCGAAACGGAAACAATATCACCTTGATGATCGTTGATTGTCTCACGTGACCAGCACGCTTATTAGCCACCAAGGAAATGGATAAGTCTTCTACACTCGCAGTCATCTACCTGAAAGAAGTGGTTGCTAGGCACGAGGTGCCAACCTCCATTATCCTTGATCGCGACCCACGATTTGCATCTGGTTTGTGGCAAGCGATGCACAAATCCTTTGGCTCACGTCTAGACATGAGCACAGCATGTCATCCACGGACGGATGGGCAGACTGAACGCAACATCCAAACCCCTTGAAGACATGCTTCGGGCATGTGTAATCGACTCTGGTAACGGCCAGGAGCGGCACCTACTTTTGGTGGAATTTTCGTATGACAACAGTTACCACACCAGCATCCAGCCTGCTCTGTTCGAGGCATTGTACGGGCAGAAGTGCCGACCACCTCTTTGTGGGCAGAAGTTGGAGACAGTTAAGTCACTGGCCTAGAACTCGTCGTAGACACAACAAAGAAGATTGCTTAGATACGACAACAAATGGCGGCAGCTTGCGACCGTCAGAAAAGCTACGCTGTTAAGCGAAGGAAGCCACTCGAGTTCCAGGTTGGGGATCGAGTTCTACTTAAAGTCTTACCTTTCGAAATCACTGAGAGAATTGTCAAGGTGGCCTACAGGTTGAATCTACCCGAAGAACTCAGTGGAGTTCACAACGTATTCCATGTGTCGAATGTGAAGAAGTGTCTGTCAGATGAAACCTCCACAGTTCCTTTTTAAGGAGCTCACCATCGACGATCAGTTGTGATTTGTCGAAGAACCAGTGGAAATCTTGGACCGGGAGGTCAAGATTCTCAAACGCACCAGGATACCTATTGTTCGAGTTCGTTGGAACTCCCGTCGTGGCCCAGAGTTTACCTGGGAACGAGAAGACCAAATGAAACACAAATATCCCCAGTTATTCGAGAACAATGAAACCACAACTGAGGCTGAAGCTACTGCGGAATTTCGGGACGAAATTCCAAACCAACGGGAGGATGATGTGATACCCCAGGAAAACCAGGAAAACTACGCAACCTAACTAGTTTCCTCAGCAACTACGTGCTAAATTTCGGGACGGAATTTCTTTCAAGTTGGGGATGATGTGACAACCCGAACTTTTGAGGTTTGTACTGTTTTAACTTGTGGTTTTAACTTTCAATGATTCGCTCATTTCACGTCTTTGAGTTAGTAAACTTTCGTTAAACATTTTGTTATGTTGTGTGGTCGAGCGAATAACGTGTTTATAGGTTAGTTGGGCAGCTTGTAGCGGGCCACACATACACATCTATACCCGAGTGAAAGCATGGCCCCAATCCACAATGTTTGGGCCTGGTTCTGTCTTGATTAATAATGCACCCCAATCCACTCGGCCCACACTAATCGAATCAGGCCAAGGCCCATCATGTTATGCGTATATTTTGAGGATTAGGGGGGGTGTTGTTACGGGATTGTTGCAAGGTAGCAAACCCTAAGGCTTTAATTCTTTTCTTGTTCCTCTGATCAACGGCAGAAGTCCTTTTGTAGCTGCCTTCTCGTGGCCTAGGCACTGTCACACATTTAATATTCGGTTAGTTATCATCCTTGTTTGATGGTTTTTGCAAAGTGTTAGATGAATCAGTGCATTACTAGTGACATAAGTTCTGATATGATTTGTGTGGTACATGACTAATCTTTGTGACACGATTAGTTTAGTTAGTAGATATAATCTGATGCTAGTGATTTCGTGTACACGGTTGGATTGATCTTGGTGTTTAAGTGATAATGGATAATCTCGATACCTTACTAGATGTTTAATGGTTACGAAATTTCGAATGGTATGTAATTGGTTATTATGTGATTTAGATTGACTAATTGCTTGATCTTAACTTACTGTTGATGTTAATAGTGATACAAGATAATGCATAATTATGTGATTTTGTGTTGAGTTGCATGTGAATTGAAGTATAGTTGTCGGCCAAAGTTTTATTATAAACAACTCATTAATCGGTCCAATTAGGTTATCTCAAGTGTTCGGCCCATATATCAACTTGATCAGAATGCATGTGATAGATTAGGAGGTCCAATTGAAGGAGTTGTTTGCAAACTATTCGGTCCAATAAAATCGAAGGTATATGGCCCATGTGCATGTGCAATCTTGGTCTCTTCAACCATGTGCACATTCTGATCATGTTGTCACAATAGTCAAAGGAATTAAATATACTCAATTGTTTTGTTGAGAAACTATACCATCTTGTAATTAGGACCTAGTGGGAACCGATTAACCAATATTATTATATGGGGGTCATGATTGTTACTGAATAAATGGGATCTGTGTACACATATTCATGTCTCAATGAACATTACATGTTACTAACTTGGGAACGTATGGGTTATTTTGATTTACAACTACCAGGTGTAATGGTTGGGCCAGACATAAAATAACCCAGCATCGAGTAATTTGGTTGGGTCGGTTAGGTTGGAACTATTGTTACATTGGGCCGTACATGTTGACTGGGCCGCGGGATGGCTGCTCGTCGGCTCACAAACAGAGTAGGGAAGGCATGTTTGTAGAGGTTATATTAACTGACCAGTATATATGTTTGTGATATGTGAATTCGTGAAACACACCAACTGTTATTGCATGTTGTAGCTAATATGTGAATGATTATTGAGTGAATGTCATTATTTGGTATGGATGGTTATTATGTTGCATGACTAAATGTTATAACGTGCATGAAACTGAGTGGGTGCTATTCGTGTGATATGTATATATACAAGGAATACTTGATTAAGGGTTTACGAGACTAATTGTTATCGGTAATTACAGTAGGGTTTAGTTGATCAACTTGGAACGGGTAACATAACATACCGAGCAAACCAAGGTGAGTTCACACTTTCCACAAGGCATGGGATTCCCAAGGGTTGGGAATGGGTAAAGGATTTAAACTGAAACTGCGTGATCTCCTGGTTTGGAACACATACACACCCTCTTCATTGAAGGGTGACAACAAGCGATAAGGATTTGATTAAAAACCTGCGTAATCTCCTAGTTTGGGGATTACGTACACACCCTCTTTATTGAAGGGTGACAACACAGATACTAGACCAAAATCTCTATCATGAATTCCCTCATTTTTATATCGACTTAATCGCCGGGCCAATGGCGAGCGGGTCATTAGTTAGATAGCGCTATTTAGGTTTGACAAGCCTCACACCGTGCCGCAGGGGACGGGCATGAACTAATGGATCTGGGCATGTCAATGATGATAGACATTGACGCTAGGGCACCAACTTACTTCAGTCAGTAGTCGATATGGTAACGGGTCTAGTGGTTCACATGGGGAAGCCCCCACTGATTATGGATATGGTTTGGGAAACAAAGATACTGGTTAACTCGTGGATTACGAAATAACTTATGGTTTTCAAAACAAACTTTCAAAACTAAACAACCAACTGTGAACTCGCTCAACTTTGTTGTTGACTCGTTGTTACATGCCTTGCAGGTCTATATGCCTATATTAGTTGGAACTTGCTGTCTAGGAAGCTGGAGTGGTCATGGGTCGAGATACATGGAATCTCAACACAAGACTAATGGTTCTTACATGTGGTTTACTAAGCACTTAACAAATGATTTATGCTTCCGCTGTACACAATGAATAATAATATGTAACGTTTGTAATGCTTTATGTTAATAAATGAAAGTTTTATTAATTATAATTATGAGTTCAATGTGATTGGTGGCTTGGATCCTGGTATGTCACACGCCCCACGGTATTTCCGCATGTGGTGTTTTGGGGGTGTGACAAAGACAACCTTTAGTGCTGAAAGTTCGAACACTACTGCAAAAGACAACTCAGGAAGTGGATCATCGGGTTCGAGTAGTTATGGGTATCATGGTTCCGGATCGAGCACACCAACACAATCTGCTTCAAACATGCAACAGAATCAAAATGCTCCAAATGCAAATGTTTTCTAATGCAATATCGCAGTGAATCTCAATAATGCACAAAACTTTAACGAGGAGACTGCAAAACAGCAGATGGTTTTTCTCGCTTCGATTCTTGAGTCGTATGAGAGCCTCGTAGCAGGGAAGATCAGGAACACAAATCTGACAAAAGAAGACTATGATCAGATTGACCCCGAGGAAATGGAGCTCATAGACATAAGATGGTGTATGGCAAGTGTTATCCGTCGGGCTCAAAGATTTATGGAAATTACTGGCAGACAATCAATTGGTGGATTGTCAACTAAACTGGGCTTTGACAAGTCGAAAGTGACCTGTTTCAAGTGCAAACAGAAGGGTCATTTTAAGAGAGAGTGCAGAAACTCAGCTGCTGATGAAACTGCTAATCCATTTCATGATGACTACTATCATAAAGCAGTTTACCACAGAAACAGAGAAGAGCCGCAAAAAATGAAACACATCGAGGATAATCCAGGGAAGGAGAAGTCGAGGGCACTCGCAGTTATTCAGGACGACGAGGGTTTTAACTGGAACGATTTTCTTCTAGAAGAAGATTATGTTGGATCTGCTTTCATGGCCCAAGTAGAACAAGAACCAGTGAAGTATCAAAGAGAAAGACAACTGGCACATTTTCGAATGAAAAGAATTCGTGAAGCTTACAAAGAAGCAGTGAAGGCAAAGAGATGGGATCCTGATAGAGAATGCTACCTAGATCCAAAAAAGGAATGTCTGCACGGTTCCAAAATCAATCGAATTTGAAGCTCTTGTAAAGTCAATTCCAACGGAAGAGGAGCAGATAAGAATAGATGCCGAGAAAAGGGCTGAAAAAGAGAGACTACAAAGGGAGAAAAATGAGAAGTTGAATGAAGGAATCATTGATGTAAATGTAGAAATGAGAGGCGAGAACCTAAAAAAGATGTCTGATCGAGTTATGATGGTGAAGCACTAGAGGTAGATTCCAAATCCACCTCTGAGTCTGATTCGTCAGGCAAGGTCAGTTCTGTTGGTTCAAATGTTGAACCAGGTAGGGCTGAGAAAGCAAAGACTGAAAGTGATTGCAGAAATTGCATGAAAGAGTGCAAAGTCTGTAATACACATGAGTATCTTCCGAGATCTCAAATCCAGGAGCTAACAAATAAAATAAATATTCTAAAAAAGGACATGGTTAATAAAGACAAACTTTTGAAATGTTCAACTGAAAGAATTAATGAGTTAAAAGAAAAAATCAAAAATGATGAAAATGATGTTGAACGTTTTAGAAAATAAAATGAAAAGTTTGTGCTTGAAAACAGAAAAATAACTGAGGATTTTGATAAGCTAAAAAGAAAAATTAAAGACTCAGATGAAAGAAATGCTAAAACTCGTAAAGAAAACATGAGTTTGACAGGTGTTCTTCAAGAAAAAGAAAGACAGATAAATGCTCAGCTGGATGAGATTGCGAATCTCAAGCTTCAGTATCAAGAAGCAAAGAATGAAAATGAAAGAATAAATTTGAAACTGAACAGTTACACTTCTGCCAGCTTTATTCTCCAACTCATCGTTCCAAAACCCATTGGAAAGAACAAAGACGGTGAAGATGTATACTCAGATGGAACTGGGGTAGGCTATCACAAGGTTCCACCACCCATGAGCAACAACTTTACTAAAAAATAATCTAGGTTGGTAAAAGAGTCAGATTTGAGTGAGAAAAGTGAAGTTGATAAACTACCTGATAACATTGATGTCACTTTTAGTTCACAATCTGATAAGGAGAGCATAGAATCTGAGGTTGTGAAAGATGTGGTCAACAAGGTTTTAAAAACAGACAGTGATTCCACAATTTCAAACGAAGATGATGATTGTTTTCTGAACAATTACATCCCGAAAACCAAATCCAAGAACAACTTAAAGGACGAACCGACTCTTGTCATGTACAGGATGAATGGTTCAGATAAGTTGTACTCGGATGAAGAGTTTCCGATTGAGAATGTCAATGTGGATAAGCTGAAGAAAGTGTTTAAGTTGGTTGAAATTGATGTGTCAAAGGTTAATGGATTGTCGAGTTCAAAAAGGTTTTTGAATTTCCAAAGAGATAAATCTTATTATAACAAACCCAATGTGCCACCACGTTTTCATAATAACAATCAGAACAGAGGGTTCGCTAGGCATCGGGATGGTAAGAATTATCAAAGAATGGAATTTTCAAAAGTCAAAATTTGTGAAAAAGACAACTTTTTTGAAGAGTTTGAGTTCTATGAACGAACAAGAATCTGAGATCTTTTCGAAAACCAATGAGGAATTTTTCGCAAAGAAAGTTTCGCAATTACAAACTGAAGGTCAAAGTCGAGTTGTTGATACTCGAACGTGCTTTAAATGCAACCAGATTGGACACATTGCATGAAAGTGCACCAATCAAAGACCTAAGTCTGTGATTGTCGAAAATCCCAAGAAACCAAATGATGCAAAAGGCAAAGCGCCTATGTTTGTTGAAAAGAATATTCCAAAAACTGAAACTGCTAAAACTAACTCTAAACCAGTTAAACAACACATTAAGAAAACTGGTGAATCTTCCAAACGTTTCCCTACACAACAACAAACATGGATGCCAAAGTCTCAAGTTAAGGCATCAGTTGAAGTAAAACCAAAGGTTTCTGTTAGTGTTACAAAAGAAAAACAAACTCTTTCAACTAAATTGGTTGAAAAGTCTGTACCTTTGGATTTTTACCAAAGTTGGAAAAACAAACTTCTTCGATCCCTATGGTCAAGAAGTATGTTCCCAAAAAAGTTCAATCATATGTTCAACCTGCAAAAGATGAATTTTTCTTGTACAAAGAAGTTGAGGTTGGAACAGAGAAAAACTTGGAAATGAACGATAAGAATTTCCCGCCACTTTACACCATGAAAACACAACTGAACGACAAGCTACCCAAGTCAAAAGAGGCTTGGGTTGCTTCATCTAACTAATTGCATTTGAAATGTGTATGAGCTCCTGAGATCTATATCTAAGTGGATAATGGATAGTGAAGCGTCCAGGCACATGACGGGGCGGAAAACCCAATTGTATGATGTAAGAGGTTTTAATGGAGGATATGTTGGTTTTGCTGGAAACCAAGGTGGAAGAAAAATCAGGGATGTCACTTTATCGAATGGTGTCGTATCTTTTGAAAGAGTCAACTACATTCTGGAGCTGGAGAACAACTTGCTAAGCATTTCCCAGATATGTGACAGAATGTATACAACTCACTTCACCGACAAATAGTGTTTGATTCTGAAGCCGGGGTTTGTTGTCCTTGAAGAGTGGATCATCATGCGAGCACCGAGGGAGAATGATTTATATGTTCTCGACATGAGCATAGCGACTACAACTTCTGGTCATCCTCAGTGTTTCGTCTCTAAAGCTACCGAGAAAGAGTCAATTCTGTGGCATCGAAAGATGGGTCACATACACCTGCGAAAGATGAATCACTTGGTGCACAATGATTTAATTAGAGGTGTGAATTTGAAAAGTTTTCACTTGGAGGGGGAATGCATAAGTTGTCAAAAAGGTAAACAAACCAAGAAGTCGCACCCCAGGAAGTTGGAAAACTCGATCTCGAGACCACTAGAAAGACTTCACATGGATCTCTTTGGTCCTGTGAATGTAAAGAGTATAACCGTTGATCTATATTGCCTGGTGGTTACAGAAGATTATTCGAGGTATTCGTGGGTCATGTTCTTGAAGTCAAAAGATCAAACCTATACGAGTTTGCTGAATCTGTTCCGAAAGATAGAGAATTTGTACCAAAGATGCATTTGTCGACGTCGAAGCGATAATGGCACTGAATTAAAAAATAGTCAAATGGAAGAATTTTGTGATAGAAAGGGTATTTTGCAAGAATTCAGTGCTCCGTACACTCCGCAGCAATATTGAGTAGTAGAGAGGAAAAATCGGACACTGATAGAGACACCACGAACAATGTTGGCCGACTCAAAGCTTTCTGTGAATTTTTGGGGAGAAACCGTATCTGCTGCTTGCTATACTCTGAATCGGGTTTTGACTGTGAAGAAGCATTACAAAACGTGTTTTGAGCTGCTGAACAACCAAAAGCCTAACTTGGAATATCTAGAGCCGTTTGGGTCTCCCTGCACTGTTTTAGATCTTGATGGAAAGTTTGGTTCAAAGAGTTTGGAGGGAATCTTTGTGGGTTACTCTAGTCCACTTAGATGAGTATTTGTTCTAAGTCTTGGGAAAATCATTGAAGCTCAACATGTAGAATGTCAAGGTTACACAATGCCTGCACAGAAACCTGGTGATTCATGGCGATTCAACGTGGGAGTCATTCGATCTTCCTAAAGAACCAGAGTTTATAGAACATATAAAGCTATATCAAGAATATGAGTCTTCCCAGATGAACTCATGGCCAACCAAGTCTTCCAAGCATCAACGAAATACGAATGATCATGAAGCTGGTCCTAGTCAAAGTGGTCAAAGTGATGCAGATTTGCAGCAAACTCAGACAACTTTAGAACAGGAGCCTGCTCAAGAAAATCAAACAACAATATTTGATGAATCAGAGTCTGACTCGGATAGCCTGACCTTCGATCGAGGTGATTCAGAACCTGAGGGTGAGCAGATCCAGTCATCAGATCAGACAACTCAAGTCAATGAGCAAGTTGCAGATCAAAATGCTACTAATTTGGAAAGCGAGGTGAATGTTCCTGGTGAAGTTATGCCGAGGACTCTATCATATCACTCCGAGGAGTTGATTACCGGAGAGTTGCAGTCAAGAGTTAGAACGAGACACCAAATTGACCAAGGCTTTGCTTGTTTTATACTAAAATTGCAGCGTTACAAAATGGATTTTCACTCAGTTGCTTCATTTCACAGGTTGAACCGAGAATGTACAAAGAAGCACTGACAGAAGAGTCATGGGTGAACACTAGGGCTGTAAACGAACCGAACGTTCAGCGAACAATTCGTGAACCGTTCGGCGGGAAGTTCGTTTATGTTTGTTCGTTTAATAAATGAACGAACATGAACAAGAAATTTCGTTCGATTAGTTAAATGAACGAACATGAACAGAGGTTTCGTTCGTTCGATTTTGTCCGTGAACGTTCGGTAAGGTGTTCGTGAACGTGTTCGTGAACATTCATTGATTTGCGTTCGTTTATGTTCGTATGTTTGTGTTTTAATTGAAGATCTTTGTACTTTCTTATATTTTATTTGTACTTTTTATATTATTAAGATTTTATTTATTTTATTACCCTAACAACGAAACTAGAAAACTCATTTTCACCTTGTTTATGCATCATTTCCCTTTCATTTCTCATTATTTACATCAGCGAATACGATCGACCTCTGTTCCACAATAAGGGATTCAAGTTCGAGTGCTACTCTCTGGGCCATCTATCTTTATCCTTCTCCGCGTTCGCCAAATTTATTTGTGTTCGTGAACTGTTCGCGAACACGCTCATTTCCTTAATGAACGAACACGAACATAAAATCCCGTTCGGTAAGTGTTCATGAACCGTTCGTGAACACATTTATTTCCTTAACGAACGAACACGAACAAGGCCTTGTTCGTGTTCGTTCGGTTCGTTTACAGCCCTACACACTATGCAGGAAGAGCTAGGTCAGTTCGAGAAGCTTGGTGTGTGGAAGCTAGTGGAGTTACCAGATGGTCTTAGAAAGATTAACACGAAATGGGTGTTTAAATGCAAGAGGGATGATAGAGGAGTGATCGTGCGTAACAAAGCTCGCCTGGTCGTTCAAGGTTTCAGTCAGCAGGAGGGAATAGATTTCACCGAAGTTTACGCTCCAGTTGCTAGACTCGAAGCCATATGCATCTTTCTCGCATTCGCCTCATGGAAAGGGTTTAAAGTATATCAGTTGGATGTGAAGACGACATTTCTATACGGAAAAGTGAAAGAGGAGGTCTACGTCGGTCAGCCACCGGGTTCATCGATCCGATTCACAAAGATAAAGTCTACTTCTTGGACAAAGCATTGTATGGATTGCATCAGGCCCCGAGAGCCTGGTATGAGACACTCTCTCAACACCTGCTATCCAACGGTTTTATTCGAGGGAAGGTAGATGCCACTCTATTCACAAAAGAAGTTGACGGTCATCTGCTGATAGTACAAATCTACGCCAATGACATTATTTTCGGGTCCACAAACGAGGAACTCTGCAAAGAATTTGTAAACGTGATGAAGCAGAAGTTCCTTCAATGGGTGAGATGAAGTTTTTCCTTGGGCTACAAGTGGATCAAATTCCGGTGGGGATCTTCATACATCAAACAAAGTATGTCCATGATGTTCTGGAGAAATTCAGTATGTCAGAGACTGCACCTATGTCCACCCCATTAGCAACTAATCATGGTATCAATCCTGATCTCACCGGAGAGAAGGTCAATGAAACATTATACCGTTCTATGTTTGGTTCGTTAATGTATCTCACTACATCTCGGCCCGACATAATGTATCCAACCTGCCTCGCGGCCCGTTATCAGTCGAGTCTAAGAGCTTCACATATGGTCATCGTCAAGAGGATTCTACGTTACCTGAGAGGAACTCCGAGCTTGGGGTTGTGGTATCCAAAAGATGGTGATTTCAAATTAGAAGGTTACTCTGATTCTAATTTCGGATGCTGCAAATTAAATTCAAAGTCTACAACAGCAGGATGCCAGTTTTTCGGACCACGTCTTGTGACTTGGCAATGTAAGAAGCAGACTACCGTTGCACTTTCAACATGTGAAGCATAGTATGTTTCATCAAGCAGTTGCTGTTCTCAGATTCTGTGGATCCAACAGCAAATGAGGGATTACGGTTTGCAATTTCTTACTACTCCTATCTTTATAGATAATGAGGCAGCAATCAACATAACTAAACGATACATCACGCTAAAATGAAACATATCGAAATTCGACATCACTACATCCGAGATTGTTTCGAGAAGAAGTTGATTCGAATTGAAAAAATCCACACTGACGAACAAAAAGCTGACCTTCACACAAAACCGTTTGATAAAAATCGTTTTCAATATTTGTTAAAACTAAACGGTATGAAGCTTTTGTCGTCAGGGGGAGATATTGTTGGCGTTGATGAACAATCCAAAGCAGAGGACGTTGGGAAGGAATCTGCTCTGGTTTGTCAACCTTTTAGATGTTTTGGTCTTTAGGGGGAGACAGTTTATAGAAAATCCAAAAACATTAAAAAAATGTAAAAATACAAAAACAATAGAAATTTCAAAATGTAAAATAACAATAGAAAACCCAAAAAGAGTTTGTGTAAAAAGAGGAAATGATAGTACATCAGTTAGACTGTCACGGTACGCTAAAGATTTGTAAAGTTTAAAAGCGTTAAACGGTCTCACTGATGATGTGTCGATAGGTTTTTTCACATTTAGTAAGCTGTTTTCGGGATATAAACCTAAATACTTCATCTTGCTTAATTCATTGGGAACATCTCTCGGATATACCCTGAAATCTTGTCTGAAAGATTGCCTGTTTCTGAGATACGAGGTCTATATACTTAGTGATATCTGGGGTATTATACCAGGACTTCTGATATTACGGAAGCAATGGCCTAGTCCTCGTAAAATACTTTATGCGCTTTAAAGCTAAAGCTTTCCCTCAGCATAAAAATTGATAAATATCGAAAGATACAAATCAAGTGCTGTTGTAAAGAAGATCCCTAAGTGGGACACACCTAAAGTCAAGCCATCATCTCTCTGTCTAAACGAAAGTTCTAACCTGAGCTCTCATGGTCTCGCACTACCCAGAGAACAGATATCATTATAGTATATTCACCTGTAAGACTGAATATGGAGAATCTGGACACGAGAGTATATTCTGAGGTGGGACATGCGAATAAGTTAAGTTCTTAAAATACTAAATCTGTATCCTGAATCAGTTTAACTTTGTGTGAGAATTTAAGTGGATCAGTATATCGACAATCTAGGTGAATTGTTTAAAACTTAAAGTGAAATATAAGCTCAATGGTGCTAGTGACACGTCTGTAGCTGATATGATCCTCGAACACAACTCACAAAAAGATGTTTGTAAATAGTTTTCTGTTATTTCATTTCAGCTTAAAACCAAATAGATTTTCAGTGTGTTTTGACATAAATCTTTTAAAATTCAAAAAGATTTTATTTCTGCATTATTTTCGACAAACCATTGTGGAGAGCTGATCTTGAGAATCTCAGATGCGATGCAGAGAAAGTTTGCTGAATGACTGGGTTGGGAGCTTATCTGAATGTTGGAAAACTTAAAATTTCAAACAAGTTCATTAATTTGAAACTTGTATTTTCAGAAAGGTTGAAAATTTGATTGAAAATGTCAGAAAGTTCGAATCGGGTCAACCAAGGTCATTAACTTGGACTTGGTCGACAAATCGAGTAACCAGGGTCATTAACTTGGACCTGGATACTTGAGTGGAAGTTAAAATCTGATAAAAATGGCGAAAAGTTTGAAAATCTGAAAAGTTTGGTTTTGGAAAGCCATTCGGACCTAATGCCATCCGGATGGTTTGCCATCCGGACAGATGGCCATTCGATGCCTATATAAGGCCATTCGATCAACAGAAGTCTCATTCGGTCGAATAACCATCCGTCACTCTCAAAATTTTCTCTCGAGCGATTGTTTGATTCTGAGTCGTTATTTTGTCGGATCTTTTACATAGGCTTGTTGGTTTGCACATCATTCACTATGTTGAAGGTAAGTTCTCCTGATTTCATCTTTAAATGCTTGTTTTTATCGTTTGAACCCGCCGACATCTCGTATGCTTAGATCTAGGCTCTGTTTGAGGATTTTTGATGTAATTGATCATAGATCTAGGTATATCGGCCTTAGATTTAAGAGTTTACGGTTCCAATTTCATCAAAACATCCTTAGATTGAACTTAGATCCATTTGAACATACCGACAGCCGACATATGTTTTTGCTAGATCTAGGGTTCATTAGGCTACTTTTGAAGAAATTGAACTTAGATTAGGCATTATCGGCGATATCCCTGAGAGAATTTAAGTTCAATTTTCCAAAAACTTGAAAAATTTTGAATTGAATGTGTTTGATATTCTTTAATGTTCATAAATTCCATTCAGATGACCATCCGAGCGGATGACCATCCGGACGGATGACCATCCGGACGGATGACCATCCGGACGGATGATCATCCGGGTGGATGACCATCTGGACCCATGTCACCATATTGTTATATTGCCATCCGGACGAATGGTCATTCGGACCATTTGTCATTCGGATGATGTCCGAATGGTCATTTGGACCATTCCCATCCGAACCAAGTCCATCCGGATGGAGTGCAGAGTGCAAAAATGTTAGAAAATTTTTCAAGTGTTGAAATTTTTCACTGTGTACCATGTGTCTCGAAAAACGTGCATATTCAGATAATAATTTTTTTTGCAGGCAAAGGCTTCTGATTTTCATAACAAACACAATGTATGTTGTGTTTTGGACGAGAAATATCCAAACATCGAACATTTTAATGATGTAGTGCCGTTTTTGAAGGACATTAGGATATATAAGGCATTGACAGATAGACATAAGTGCTACGGATCACATGTGAGATTCTTATGGAATGCTGCTCACTATGTGGCATACGAGAAGGCAATACACTCAGCAGTAAGGATCAAGGACGAGAACGACAAAGACGTTGATATTCCTGTGAAGATCACGGTGGGGGATGTGAGGAGAGTGTTAGACTTGAAGGATAAGGATGAAGATCCCATAATTGGTTCTGAGCGTTTATGCAAAGGCTTCTGGTTAAGAATGGGATACTCTGGATTCATCAATGATAAAGCTTACACGAAGTCGAAGTTCTGTAGACCTTATAAATTTTTAGTGCACTGTGTGATACATGCACTGGGGCACAGGAAAGGTGCTTACGATGAAGCTTCGGATTATATTATGAACACCATTTCTAGCTTGGTGCTCAACAGGCCATACAATATTTCACAAGTGATTTTCAATCATGATTGATAACATAAAAGGAGAAAAGTACGTGTTATATCTAAGGTTCGTTCAGATGCTTATAGATGATCAAGTGCAGAACTTGCCGAAGGATGATGGTGATGAATTACCGCTGGATCATATGGATAGTGAAACACTAAAGCGTTTGGATGTTTACAGAGGAGTAAAAAGGAAGATGAACGTAAGTATAGACAAAAGTTTTCAAAGATAAAGAAACCAGATTATGTAGCTCCAGAGGACGACAAGTGGAGGCATGACGATAGTAATTCGGATAATGAAACAAAGAGAATGGAGCCACTTGTTCTTAAAAAGCTCAGATGGTGGTTTGTGAAAGAAGAGAAGTCGAGGAAGAGAACACCAAAAGTGACAACGCCGAAAGTTGTTATAAAGGGTAAAACAAAGAAGCAGGAATCACCTGAAAGGTTGGTAGATAAAGCATTTGAATATTTTACTAAAAGTGTTAATATTTATGTTGTAGATACAAAAAAGAAGAAATCTCCACCGCACCTGGTTGACGAGTCTGTGATTCCTCCAACAGAAGTGATTAATCAAGGAGTTGATCTTCTCAAGATGTCTTTTGCTGATTATGAAAAGCTATCTACCGCTCAAGGCGTTAAAGATGCTGAAAAGAATGTTGAGAATGTAGAAGCTGACGTTGGTGGTGAAAAGTTGAAAGAAAATTTGATGAAGGTGAGGTGCACACGGATTCGAGTGAAACAGAAAGCGACATTGATCCTACACAAATAGCACCTACTTCATATAAAAGTGGAAAGTTCAAGTTAAAGAAATCTCCAAAGAAAAAGAACGCATCAGACGAAGAGGATGCTACTTACGAGCTAACACCTGCTCAGAAAGAAAAGATGAAAAAGAAAGGTATTCGAAAATGCAAAGCACGTCCAAGAGGAGAGTTGCCAAGGAGAATGAAAAGTAGAAAAGATACAACTTCCATTCCTGAACAAGTTCCAGAGTTTGAAAGAGTTGAAAGCATTGAAGTGGAGATAACTGGAGTTAGAATATCAACACCTCCATCTTCACCTGTTCATCAATCAATTCATATTTCTGAAGAACGTGAAAAGACTCCTGAACAACCTCCAAAGTCAGTTGAAGAACCAACATCAGCTACAAAGAAACCTCCAACACCTCAGAGTTCAAGTCACGGGTTTCCAAAGGTTCCTTCTGATCTAGGAAGTGGTCCAGTGGGGTTAGAAGATTTTGGTGATATGTTTAATGAAGGCAAGATTAATGCATTGACGAGGAAAGTGAGTTTGTTTGAAAAAGCCAAAGCTGAAGCTGTAACAGAACTCAAAGCTGCGAAAGAAAAGCTCAAAGATGTTGAAGCTGAGAATGTTGCTTTGAAGAATGAAGTTGAAGAGCTAACAGATGTAGTTGAACAGCTGGCAGAAAAGATTATGGAGGTTAATGCGCAATACAAAGCAATGGATGAGTCTAACAAAGCAATGATGGAGATGCTTGGTGATTTGCATACATCTACTTCAAGTGAAAATGAAATTATGAAGAAAGAAGTAGAAGCGTTGAGAGCACATAAGGAAATCAAAGATGAACAACTCAATATGCTGTATACCATGATAGAAAAAAAATTTGGAATTAATGTTCAAGCAGCTTATGACGAGATAGAGATCCAAAGAGTCGAGGCTCGGAGGGTGGAAAGAGAGAAAATAATTGCTGAAGAAGCTGCTGAAGCACTGAAAGATAAAAGAAAGGGTCTTGTGATTGATAAAGAAGAAATTCTTGGTTCATCAAGTAAGCAAGAACAACCACAACCTGATGAGGTAAATGTTTCTAATGTTGAAGCTAATGTTAATGATGTTGAGATGAAAGACGCAGATGTTGAGGTTGTAGCAGATACTGAAGTAAATCTTGCTATCATTCCCATTGGAGAAGTGAAAGATGTGATTCACAGTGAATGGGCTAGTCTTAGAAGAATCGAGGTCGAACGTCGTCGTTTAAAGGCAACGATGAATAAGTACAAGGTTGTTGATGGTGATAAAGAATTGAATGAGATGTTTGGAGAGGAAGATGAAGAAGATGAAGACAAAGACGATAAAGATAACAAAGATAAAAAAGATGATAAGAATGATGATGATGATCAAGACGGTGCGAGTGGTTTATTGATAACAAAGCCATCAGGTCCAAGTACTACGGAAGATTTCTTGAATGATGAGCTAAATGAGCAACGTGAAGAAGATCAACATCAGGGGGAGTCGTCGTCTGGAACCAAATATGTTGATCAGGTATTCCTTAATCTTCCTAAAGTTATTTACTTGAATCATACTGAGGAAGATGGGGAGTTAGTAGAAAACTGGACTAGGGAGTCCATGTTAGACAGGCTGGATGTTGAAGAAGATAGATTTAAGTTTGATATTGAAGAAGAGACTCCACCAACTCCAGAAAGGGAGTATACTTTCAAGTTTGTGAACGAAGCTGATAACTTTAACGATGTAATCATTGAGGAGGGATCAGATTCTGACCAGGACACTCCGTTTCATTACTCTGGTCTAGATGATGATTTTCCTACCTTTGATGAATTTTTTTCGATCTCACAATGAAGATGAAGTTAGAAGGAAAGTAGTTGAAAGAATTGCTACTGAAGGTGTTCCTGAAATGGTTTCTAAAGAAGATCTTTTAGAAGAAAGAAAGAGATGGTTTAAGGTGATGCCTGAGGAGAGGAAGTTGAAGAGACCGTTGTAGTTCTTCACGAGACATCCAGATAAGTCTCTTGGTGATATTCTATCATGGGGGTACTTGGAAGATCTTAAAGTGTATGCAATCAAGAGAGAGTTTGGGGTTCAGTATTTTGAGTTCCTGTCAGATATAAAAACTCTACCTTGGTGGGATGTAGAGGAACTGGTGAAGACAAAGAACATCAAGCAGTACTACTACGGTTCTGAAGTTAAATGTTATGAGCAGAAGTTGTGGCATTACATAAAGCAGCAAGCAAAGTCAAACTTTCCTAATTGGAAGCCACACCAACTAAAGCAGATAATGAAGATTGATCTTGTTACTGGTGAGAAGGACATCACGTTAGAAATCAAACGTCTAATGTGTTTGAAGAACATGCCTCTACACACAATGGAACAAGACTTCTACAAAGATTTTAAAGGCTGGATCTTCAATCCTAGTACATGTGAAATGGTGATCACTTTATTGGATGCAAAGACAGGTGATTGGAGACATATTTTTGTGTTAGATCCGATGTGGTTGGTGAATTACTCAAAGAAAGACATAGAATGCTTATTCTTTAACAAGATTGTTTACAACGAACCTGACAAAGTTCAAGCTCAACAGTTCAAAAGTTGGTGAATGTGTGTTTTGCAAAAGACAACAACTCTGGACGTTACTGGGAGTCAAAGTTTAGAGATCTTGAGCTTGAACAATTCTTGAAGAAAGAACGTCGAAGTGAAAGAATGAAAGAGATAAGAGCTAAAGCTGCTCAACGTGCAAGCTGGAAGTTGAAATGGCCTGAAACTGATCAAACACCTATTGAATCTCAAGAAAAGAAGATACCGAGGTGGTCTAAAGCCAAAGATGGTGATCCAGAGTATAGGAAATGGTGGATTAATATTGGAAGACCTCTGAGGCATATAATGCTAGGAGAAAGGAAAAAAGAGAGGAGGAGGAAAGCGAGAGATAGAAGTCGCAACAGGAAGGCACGTTGAAGATTATACAAGAAGAAAGACTGCAACTACATCCAAGGGGGAGTCTGTAGATGCATATGTCTGTAGCTTTCGTCTATATTTAGTCTATATTAACCTGGTTGTTTTTGAGTGTATAGTTTTGTATATGTTTTATATCATATCCGGGATGAAACGCAAAGTTTGTATGTTTTGTAAGTCCATCCGGACGGATGGACATAGTCATCCGGGCGAATGATCATCCAAACGGGTTGTGCTTTCTCCCGGATGGAGCGCGCCTATAAATAGGAGGTCCTGGTTCTTATTTGAGACATCTGTTTCTGACACCTTTGGCGGAGCTCTTGCAAATTCTCTCTGGAACTTTGTACCAATCAACAACTTTAATGAGAATGAATGCATTGAACAGTGTCTACGTTGTCTATCTCTCTCCTACATTACATTCGGATTCCACACGAGTGTGTTGTTCCTGATCTGACCTAAGCGCGTTCGAGCAAACCGAACTCCCGGTCCTCACAGAATGACATCATAAAGCTGTACCAGGCACACAAAAGTAAACATGCTTTTCCTGGAATGCTTGGTAGCATAGATTGTATGCATTTGCCTTGGCGTAATTGCCCAAATGCAGGACGAGGTCAATTTACTCGAGGTGATCATGGTCATCCCACATTAATTCTAGAAGCCGTGGCATCAAATGATCTTTGGGTTTGACATGCTTTCTTTGGTGTTCCGGGTTCGAATAACGATATTAACGTTCTTGGTCAGTCAGACATGGGGATTTCTCTGAAGTATGCTGGAACCCACATCTCCTTAATGTTGAACATATCTCTCAGCCAATCGTGATTTTCCAGGCCGTACTTTTCTAAAAGCTTCACCCACCGACGCTCGAATGTTTCAGGTTTTATGTAACTGTTCCACACCAGTTTGTGCAAGGCTGCTCTGACTTAAGTGTTGTCTTCAACATCACCTGCAACATGAAAAAAAAAAAGAAAACAAAAAATTAAATAAAAAAATTCAAGTGTATGAAAAAATTAAATGTGAAATACAATCTGATGTAAAAAATGTTCGACTAAGAGAATATACAACGCATTTAAGAGTGCACCAATGGGGAAAACAATTACAAACGCATAGTAGGATAGTCGTCACGTTTTGGGATTGGAGAAAATACCTTTGAAGGCAGCTTCTTCATTATGTGCCACATACAAAGTCGATGAAATGAACCCGTGAAAACAACACTAACAGCTTGCCTCAGAGCCGGGTCTTGGTCAGTTAAGACAAGAGTAGGCTGATTGTGGTGCGCTTCAAGGAATGCCGTAAGCAACCAGGTGTAAGCCTCTATGGTCTCGCAAAACAAAAGCCTTGCTCCACATGTGACACACCTCTTGTTGTTGTCCACTCCAGTAAAGGGGACAAAAATGAGATTGTAGCTGTATCATACTCATAAATTTACAGGTCATTTTTTTTTGAAAAATTTTAACAGTTGAAAAACAATACAAGAACATAACAGATTCTTTAACAAAAATTATAAAAATGCAACGGCGATAAAATCCTGAAATAATGTAACTAACACGATAAAAGTTACTTGTTTGTCTGGTATGTGGCATCGAATGCAATAACATCACCAAATGCTTGGTAGTTTAGCTTAGAAATGGCGTCCGCCCAGAACATGTGGCGTAGCTCCCCATTCTCCACATAGTATTTGAAAGTGTAATTAGGCAAATGCTTGAGCCGGTCTTTCATCTTGTCAATTACTAGTTGCGCATCCCTGTCTCTGATAAACATGCGAAGATTCCGTGAAAAATTCTTGTAGTCTGCTGTCGTGCCCTTATTATTGTGATGCCCACCCTTCAAACTTACTTGCAGTTTGTTGGCAGCCGAGGGGCCCACCTTGTTAAGACTAAGGTGCTGTTTGTTTTTTCTGCGGGAAAAGGTCTGCAGTCTGTGGACCATATCTGCAGTAGAAGAGGTAGACCAAATGTCTGCAGTCTGCAAGGAGAATAGGGTTTGTTTTTTTTATATATAAAAACCTCTTCACACTCAACACACACACACAGAACATCTCTGGTCTCTCTCTCTGTGCCTCCCTCTACCACCACAACCACCGTCCACCTCCACCACCACAACCAACCACCACCACTTCAGCCACCACCCATCCTGTCGCAGCCACCACCACCCCGTCGCAACCACCACCAGCACTTAACGCTCACCACCACCACTCCTTCCTCCATGTCGCAACCACCAAGCACCACCGCCACCACGAAGCCAAGCACCACCACTTCAGCCGCCGTCAACCACCTCCACCGAAACCCTAATTTCACCATCTTCAAGGGTTTCGATTTGGGGGTTTCTGAAGAGAGAGAGAGAGAGGGGGGGAGGAGAGAGATCCAGAGAGAGAGAGAGATCGAGGGGGTTTCTGAATTATGGTGGAGGTCGAGCGGCCTGAGGTGGTCGTCGAGGGCCGGGGGTGAGACATCGAGGTGCTGGGCTGGTCGTGGAGGTGCTGGGCTGGACCTGGTGGGGGCGAAGAGGGTGGAGAGAGGCTGATGTCGGACGTGGTGGGGGCGGCGCCGGAGGTTGAGACGGTGGCAGAGGCGATGGCGAACGTGGAGAAGGAGGAGATGAGGGGTTGCGGCTGCTCTTGTTATGTTTAGGGTTTGGAGAAAACATTTGAAGTGGCCAGAAGACTTCAGTCCATATCTGCGCGAAACAGAGGTGAGGCAGAGGTTTTATTATGAAAAGTCTTCTAAAAAACAAACAAGCTGCAAGGCCCTACATCTGCGCGTGGTCTGCGTGGGGAAGACAAAAGTGGTTCAGAAGTACTTTTTCAAAAAAGCAAACAGCACCTAACACGGTGGATGAAGTCTTTAGAAGAAAAATCAAGTCTGCGTCCTTTTTTTTGGTGAGATCTCGATTGTATGAGGGGACCATCGCATGATTGTGATGCTCTTCAAAGTGGTATAACTCCCACATTTGCGAGGGCTGGAGAAACTTCACATGGATACAAGCTTTGCAGTCGTAGACACGGAAAGTGGCCTGCCTAATCTTTAAAGAAATGTCATCAAGCACATTAACCTTCCTTTTCAATTGTGGTTTGCCGTGCTTTCCGCACAAAAGGTACCGATGAGGGGTAATCACTCCATGCTTCCTCTTAACGGTACTGACCCTAATCGAAAACCCGCACCTCTCAGCATACTTATTATACATCTCAACTACGTCCTGCCATTTCTGGAACACGACAGACATTTGTGGCCTAAGGTGGAGTGGGGCATACGGCATCCAGTAACGCGTGCCGTTAGGGGTGAACCATGAAGGGCATTCCTCTTCAATTTGCTGGCGACGCTCTACATATCAAAATAAAAAAATTAAACAAAAAAAAAAAAAGAAAAGAAAATACAGGTCCTTATAACTTTAGGAGTGACAAAATACAGATCATTCAAATGTGCATTCTACTTGCAAAAACACAACATGGTACACTTTTTAAAAGTGTACACTCAGGCTAGTGGGTATGGTGATGGACCATCCTTGGAGGATGATCCGCCACATAGGCGCCACGTCATAGTCCTCCCAAGGATGGTCCATCCTCCAAAACTAGAGGGCATGGTAAGATGGTCCTAGTCATAGTCCTCCACCACTTTTATGTTTTTTTTATTTTTTTTAATCTTCAACTTTTTTTTAACATTTAACAAACTAAAGTAACAAAATATTTTTCATTAATATTAAAAAAACATTACATAAACTTAAAAAAAATTAAACTTAAAAAAAATAAATTAAAAAAAAAACATAAACTTAAAAATATCCTAATATATTAAAATAAGCTACTAGTCTTCGTCTTCCATGTCGTGGCCGGGTTCGTTTTGAGCGTTGTTCCAAATGTACTCCACCAAGTCCGCTTGTAGGTTATGATGTGTGTACTCGTTACGTAGAGCGAACATGTTCAAATCTTGTTGTTCCCCCACTAACTAGAACAAAATTTCCAGTAGACGTTTTTTCGTCGTACTCTCGCATATCGCTCTACCTTCGTCTTCAATGACCATGTTATGAAGGATGATACAAGCGTACATAATGTGTCGTAACCTCTTTGGTGTTTGCGAACGTGCTGGATGTTCAATGATGTGCCATTTTTTTTTGTAGAACACCAAAAGCCCGTTCAATATCTTTTCTCGCACCCTCTTGATACTTCGCAAACTTTTTTCTTTTGTCGTATGTCGGGTGCGGAATAGTTTTAACGATTGTCGAGTACTTTGGGTATATCCCATCGGCTAGGTAGTAACCTCGCCTGTATTCTACCCCCGAAACTGTAAAGCTTGTGTCTGGACCTGTACCCGCCACTACATCCTCAAATATCTGTGACTGGTATATGATGCTAACGGTCATTGAGCGAACCAGGTAGACCAAAAAAAAGCATGCCAGATCCAGAGATCCTGTGACGCAACCGCCTCTAGAATAAGAGTCGGATGTCCATGATCTCCCCTAGTATACTGACCTTGCCAGGAAACTGGGCAGTTCTGCCAACGGCCAGTGCATGCAATCAATGCTCCCGAGCATTCTTGGGAAACCATGTCTCTGTTCGTGTGCTTGAAATAATTTTTGAACGTCGTTTGCGTTCGGTTTCCGCAGGTATCGCTTGCTATACAATTTGACAACCCATTCGCAAAAACTTGTGCAAACATCGACGTGCGGTTCTTTCAGAATCCTAATATACTCGTCTAATGCATCGGGTGCGTAACCGTACGCAAGTTGGCGAATGGCGGACGTACATTTTTGTAAATTACTGAAACCCCTTTGCCTCCTAGCGTCGTTTCGCAATGTAAAAAACGGATCAGACTGGGCCATGTCGCCTGCAATACGTAAAAACAGTGGACGACTCATGCGGAACCGACGTCGAAAAATCTCGGCTGGGTACACGGGTTCGCCGGCAAAATAATCGGCTACTAGTTTAACGTGGCCTGCTATAAATTTAAAACGAAACATAAATGAAATTAATTATAAAATACATTTTCAAATCTATATAAAACATAAGGAAAAAAAAGTAAAATACCTTCTTGGTCTCGGTTATATTTTGCTCGTCTAGTTAGCCGTTGGGACGACGCTTCATTACCCGCCATGAAGACCTGAGCCGCGTTCATAATCATGTTGTGCATAATACCATCCTCTTCCGAAGATGATGAATACCACGCAGACGAAGACGATGAAGACATAAAAGAAATTGAAGAAATGGGAGAAGGTGAAGACATGATAATTTTTGAGCGAGAGATGGGGTGGTAGCGGGTAAAAATGGTATAAAATATGATGAGTTTTTATAAAAAGGGAAGAGTGGTTATAAAATGTGAGAGAGATGGGGTGGTAGTGGGTGAAAAGTTGTGAAAAAAATGGTTAAAAAGGTGAGTATTTATAAAAATGGAAGTGAATTGGGGGATTTTTTGAATTATAGCCGTTATTTAATTAATATAAATTTTGAAATAATTTTTTTTTTCAAACGGTCATATGCCAGAATGGTCCCCACATGTTTTTGTCATTTTGTGCGCGTCGAAAACGTCGAATTTCAGCCGTTGAGGACGGGACGTGGGGGGGCGGCACGGTGTTCATAGCGGCGCCGGACTGCGACGGTATGGGGACGACCCCGTACCGTGTAGCCTCAGAGACACAACAAAAAAAAAAAAAAAAAAAAAAAAAAAAAAACAGAGACTGAGTGGTTGACAAAATGCATCAGTTAAAAACAATCAAACATAAAAAGAAAAAAACTCCGGCAGTACAAAAAACACACATCAAAAACATTAGCGAGTGTAATTATTAACCTAAGTTATCCATCTAGGACCGGGGGGAACACAGATGAAACTAAGAACAAAAAGACAGAGAGGTTGACAAAATGCAAACTTTGAAGATTTGAATGTGAAAACCAAAACTCCAGCATTATAACACACACTGCAGTGAAAAACATGACACCTTTCTCGAGTAACTTCTGTTTAACCATTTTCACCATCTAGGGTTTAATCGAGGGCTGGAAATTCAAGAACGACATAAAAATTAAAGAAAAAAATTAACCAAATAACAAGTGTTTGACATAGATATATTACCATCTTCATTTATTTGAGTGGCTGGGATTGAAGGGGTACTGAAGGGCAACGAAGATGACTCATCTTCAACGATCACCGGAGTAGGTTTTCCAGGGGGGAATTTGGGTGCTGACAAAGCTACATGCTTGGCCAAAGATTGAATGATGTGCATTCAATCCAAGGAACTGATAACAACCAGTAAACGTAGTGTCTTAGGAGGGGTGTCCATCATCAGCGGGGGGGGGGGGGGGGGGGGGGCACTGTTCATTATTGTGAATGGTATCCTGCGGCAATAGTGTTGAATCCGGTAACAGGGATGACGGACGTGTATCTCCGGCGACATCGCCGTCGCCGGGGTTGGCTGGACTGTCAGACATGGGCGTGAAATCTCTGTGTGTGGAAGACGATGTAGCTTGATGAATTGCAGAGGAGAAATGGGACTAAGCTACATGCTTGAGTGACACAGTGTTTGAGAGAAAATGGTGGGAAATGTGTATTGGGATTGTTGAGTGACACAGTGTTTATGCAATCATTCTATTAAAAAAAGCAACTGATTGATAGGAAGTCTTCAATAGTCAATATAAAAAAAAGTAAATTTACTATTATATCCTTCAAATTTAAACACATGGGAATTTATGTGGCATTCAATTATTGATCAAAAATGGTTCTCGCGGTTCTCGCAACTCAGCTTGGTTCTCGATTGATCCGAAGCCTATATATATATATATATGGCCGCTAAAATGAAAACCACCCCAGTTAAGAGAACCACGAGAACTACTCTCCACCAATCAGATAATGACAACCAAAAGGGTAATATAGTTATTTAATCAAAACCATCAAATCATCTCTCTCTCCTATTTAAATTATCTTTTTAAAGTTTTTTCAATATCTCTCTCTTTAGTTTCTCTCTCTTCACATTTCTCTCTCATTTTGTTGAGGTTGATTACTGATTGGTACATCTTAGGTACACTTTATTTTAAGAGTAAAGTACAATTTCAGTCCCTTGGGTTTACACCCAATCACACTTTTAGCCCTCATTTGAAAAAAAAAACGAACAATTAAGTCTATATGGTTGTCGATTGCAATCAATCAAGTCCCTAGGAACACTTACTGTTAGTCAGCTGTTAGTTGACCATGGTAAATGTGTCTTTTACCATATAATTTCAAGGACAAATGTGCCTTTTGCATTATTATTATTATTATTATTATTATTATTATCAAAAACATTAAACCCATATCTTTAACACAGACCTACTAACATAATTGTCATAAACATTATTAACTCAAAAATTAAGAAGTTTGTCAAGCTTTAACACAAACTGAAATTGAAATGGTCAAATGAGGGATGTAGGCAGAGGTGTATAGTATAACTATGGTTTCAAAAATTTTAAACTAAAACCAATAAAATAAGAATATAAATATAAAAAAAAACTCTCAATGAATGAACATAAATGAACGAAAACACGCGAACATAAATGAACACGTTACCGAAGATTCACGAACATAAACGAATGAACACAACCTCTATTCAAGTTTTTGTTCAACTTATCGAACAAAATTTAATGATCTTGTTTGATCATTTATTAAACGAAAGAACAAAAACAAACCTCCGACGAATAGTCCAAGAACTGTTCGCTGGACGTTCTGTTCATTTACAACCCTAGATACAACCGAAGTTTCCATGCCAAGTAGCAAGCCACCATCATTGCTGACTTAAACCCGTAACAAAGGGAGACTAAAATATCGACAAAAAAACCACTCGCATTCACGACTTGTCCATAGCGGGTTTCGGGTTTCGGTCTGAATTTTAGCCCAAAACACAACCACAAATTAGCCAGAAAAACCACTCACATGGACGAAACCCTAGCCGGAAGTCCAACAAAACCCTAGTAACCATCCTCGGAGGCGACGACTAGGTATTCCAAGCACCATCGACGATGCAAAGGACGACATAAACCAACACAGAATTCAAAGTCCAAAGGCCAACGTAAACGACCAGTGCCACCGCTTATCGGTAAGAAATATGAACATGCAACCACCGTTAATGGTCATACTCTACCATCACTGGTCGTCGAGGCAACGCTACCCTCCTCAAAACCCAAAACTACTGTGACCACCACTTGTTGCGATCTTTTAAGCTGCGTGAGAAGCGTTTGTGTCGCATACACCGACACCGGAATTGACAGTGGAGATGATCTGGTGATTTTTAGAGCGAGAAAGAGATCATTTGAAGGCTGAGAGAGAGAGAGAGAGAGAGAGAGAGAGAGATGAATGTTAAAAAGAAAAAAAAAAGGTTTAAACTTTTAAAGCAAACCAAAAAAACTAACCCATGGTTTCTCAAAAACTACCGCACAAACAATAATTCTACAAAGTACAACACCAACTACATAGAAATGTTACAAATTTATATTATGTAAATTATCAATTTGAGTATATCTATACAGGTGTAAGTTTGTGTTATGTAACTAATGTTAATAATATAGTTATTAATACGTCAAAAAATAATGCTCTAACCTTTGCTTTTTTTTTTTTCCGATTGCTAGAACGGGTAAATAAGAGAATGAAACAGTCAGTTGCCCGCCATACAGCCTGAGGGAACTCTATGTATATTTTTGTCTATCTTAATTGGTTGTAATTGGTCTACTACCATGCTTAGGAATTTGTGCATATTATATCTTTTTTATGGAGATGAAAACTCACATTGTGTTTAGACCGTGGGTATCGGGCGGGGGTTTGGGCTTGGGTTTCAAGTCGGGCGTGGGGCGGTATGGCCATGCTAGTTGGCTGAATCTCATTAGCTCACCCGCCACGTCAGGCGGTGTTTTTAAATTTTGAATTTTAAAATTCAAACGGTCCCCCATCTTCTAGAACCGCCACCCGGGTCTCCCAAAGGCCTCTATATATTGTAACCCCAACCCACTGGTCCCCCCATCCCAAGAACCCAACAACCCCACCGGCTACCCACTTCTCTCGAACCCGCTACCCCACTTCTCTCGAACCCGCTACCCCACTGGTCCACCCCATCCCACGAACCCAACCCCGCTATGGCATCCTGGACCCATGAAGAGGAAATTGATCTCGTCACAAGCGTCGTTGACGCTATGAAGGGTCGGCCACCGGGCCAAACAAAATATTGGGTGGAAGCATTCGGAGCCTACCGACATAACGTCGGTAACGACCGCCACAACCTCAACACGTGCCAACATAAATGGCGCGAGCTACGGCCCAAGCTCGAGCGTTTCAAGGCTTATTACGAAGCCGTTCCCGGTGGTGAGTTAAGCCACGAGGACCGGGTGGCGGTGGCTAACATAGAGTTTCGAGGGAAGGAAAAAAAGGCGTTCGACAAGATCGACCTTTTTGAAATTTATTTAACGCTTTAGGTTTGTTATTTTGTAATTTTTAGAAATTATGTATTTTTTAGTATTATGTAATTTTTAAAATTTTAATGATGTTGTAGGGTTTTTTTTTAAATGTTGTGTGATTTTTTATAAATTTTTTGTATTTTTTTTAATTATTCTGCCACGCGGTGCACCCAACCCAAGCCCAACCCACGCCCCGCCATACCCCGCGGCCACGTAACCAGGCGGTGGGGGGGGGGGGGGGGGGGCTCCCATTCCACGTGTCAGCATATGCCCCAACCCAAACCCAAGCCCAACCCAAACCCAAGCCCAACCCAAGCCCCACCATATTAGGGGTGCAAACGAGCCGAGCCGAGCCCGAGCTCGACCAGGCTCGAGCTCGAGCTCGATTAACTTATGAGAGCTCGGGCTCGAGCTCGACTCGATTCGAGCTTTGGTTTCAAATCGTTTGTATTTTCTCAAGCTCGAGCTCGGCTCGGGCTCGGCTCGCTTATTATCTATTAATTATTATATTAAATAAAAATAATATAAATAATAGACTTTTTAGGCTCGTGGGCTCGATAAGTGAAGCTCGGGCTCAGGCTCGTTTACTAAATAAGCTTATTTTTAGGTTCGAGGTCGGCTTGGAAACAAGTTTAAATAAGCTCGGCTCGACTTGGCTCATTTACATTAAGGCTCGATAAGGCTCGACGAGCCTAACGAGCTTCACATGCGAGGCTCGAGCTCGGGCTCGATAAACAAACGAGTTTTGTTTTGAGGCTCAAGCTCGGCTCGGGCTCGATAAGGCTCGGCTCGTTTCGAGCTTTTTCTCGAGTAGCTCGCGAGCCGCTCGGCTCGTTTGCACCCCTACCCACGGCCTTATATACTAATTGTAATAATGATGCCTAATAACTATGTAATTTCAAGATAATTAAGATTGTTGCATTTGTAGGAAAAGATAGTATGTTCTTTTTTCATTGGTATTTTAACACCTATTCGCATTAATTTTGATTATTTATTAGTTCACCTCTCGGACAACATCATTATTCTATTTAGAGTAAATTACTTTTTGAGTTCTTATGTTTTATTGGCTTTAACACTTGGATCCAAAACCAAAAAATTTAACACCTTGAATACCTATATTCTTATTTTATAACGTTTTGAATCCAAGTTGCTAACACCATCTAACAAGTCCCTTAACTAAGGGGGCATTTTAGTCATTTGCATACTGAGTACAACACTTTAATGCAAAAAGTATAAGGAACAAGTCTTCAATGCAAAAAGGTTTTAATATTATATAAAAATAAATTATATATATATATATGTTTAATATTCCACACACACTTTACACACAAGTTACACCTGCACTTTCTCTCTTTCATCATCCCACCACAACAACCTGCACTATATGACCACCAACACACCCCCTACACCTGTACTATCTCTCTTTCACCACCCACCACCACCACCGTATGAGCACCACAACACCTCCACCATCGTATGACCACCACCTCCTACACTCTCTCTCTTTCACCATCCCACCACCACCACCACCACTGTATGAGCACCACAACACCCGCAACCACGTCCATCGCACCACCACCTCCGCCACCTGCAACCACGTCCGCCACAACCACCTGTAACCACCTCCGCCTCCACCTCCACCACCGCCAAATTCACTTTGTAAAAAAACACCGTTTCATTGTAGATCCGGTAACAACAGATAACACAACAACAACGAAGGGATTTTCAGGGTTTTTGAGGGTTTTCGTGTCACAAACCATCACATCTTTCTCCGGTATCTATTAATTTGGTGAAAAAATGACAGGAGTAGCTTAGGCGTGGTGGTGATTTATTGAAGATTAACACTCTGTTCCCGAGTCTCATTTAACAGGGGGAGGGGTAAGAAAAGAGATGAAAATATGAAAAAACCATGTTCCCGAGATTTTTTAAGGATAGAAGGGGAGAGGAAATGAGGGAAAAGGGAAGAAAATTTGTACGTATATTTATCCTCCCAAATCGGAGAGACCAGGAGAGAAAATCTTATTAATTACTAAATTACCCTCTTATCTTTTTAATTACTAAATTACCCTCATATCTAATTAAAATGTTTTATGTTTAAAGGGTATAATGATAAAATTGTTCCGTTCTTTTCTTTTCCTCCTAACTCAGGAACACATAAAATGATTGATTTCTTCTCTTTTCCTTTACTTTTCATTAAACTCGGGAACATGAAAAAATCACATCTGTTCCTTCATTTTCTCTCTTAATTCATTTTCCTCCCCTCCTTTAAATGAGACTCGGGAACACAGTGTAAGGGTTCAATTTAGGGTTTATTTTGTTTTGTATATGTCTAGGAGAGAAAGAGAGAGTCAGGGAGATCAAATGTATGAGTAGAGGAGAGAGGGAAGAAAGAGAGAGGAATATGAAGATGAATTGGGTTTATTTTACTCTATTAAACAATGGTATTTTGGTAATTTGAAAAGAAGAATAATTCTAACAAAGTTAAAAAATTGGACTCAAAACGTTTTAAAATAAGATTTTAGGTATTCAGGACATTAAACGTTTTGGCTTTTAGACCTAACTGGTTAAAACAACTAATACACAGAGACTCAAAAAGTAATTACTCTTCTATTTAATAAAATTTTATGACTTATCTTTTTTACTAAAAAACAATTTTTTGGTGGTTTAACGCGCGCCAACTATACCGTCCAATGTAAATTTCTTTTTATGATTTTCAATCGATTTAAAACATGTGTCGATATCCTCATAGAAAAATTTCTTTTCTATACCAGATACGATCGAAATCCCGCTACATAGTTTGGGTATATTACAATTACCAACTTTTTTAACAAATATCAAACAACATAACAATATTTACCATAAAAATATCATAAACACAAAGAGGAGCTTTTGACAAGCGATAAATTTTGACTTCTTTTGTTTGCATGTGAACATTGAATTGGTCACGTACACATGAATACTGAAGTTTAAATTATCGTATGTTAGTAATAATTGATGTTTAACTAGTATTAAGCCCCACTGCGTTGCGGTGGGGGTGTAAAACCGTTTCAAATAGTAACAATGTCACACCATAGCCAACAACCAACACGTGTTAATGCGAAGAAATTAGATCGTAACGTAAAACATAGAAAATAATAACTGAGTTTATTAAGTACCCGCTCTTTGCGACCAACCTGTTATGTTAAAAAGGAAAAAAACAACGTAAAAACGTTGTACCATACACGTAAGTTGCGTCGTATAGAATAGAACGAAGTGTTAAACAAAACATAATAACGTTGAACCACACATGCACGTTGCACCGTGTTAACTCGCAAAATTTAGAATGAAACGTTAGATAAAAAATTTGCGAAATATGATAAGTATAGGGACCAAATTTAAAAGTAAAAAAATGTGAGATTAAATTGAAAAAGATGAAAACTTTTGGGTTAAAAATGAAAAATCAAATAAATTTTGGACTAAAAGTGGAATATTAATTTTTTTTGAAAATACCCATAAGCCTTATGTACAACACCCCAATACATATACATGTTGGAAATTTATAGTATGTAAATAATTGTGAAATTTTAAGATAATTAAAATTGTTGCATTTGTAGGAATTAATTATATGTTTGAAATAATTGACGCCTAACAATAATTATGTAATTTTAAGATAATTAAAATTGTTGCATTTTTAGGAAAAGCTGAATCTTGTGAATACATGGCACCGGAAACTTTCACCTCTAGACTCTCACTTTGTAAAGCATCTATGCTTTCTATAGGTGGGAGAGCGGCACTTATAAAATCTGTTTTGGATTCACTACCCCTATATTACTTTTCATTATTTCAAGCTCTATGTATGGTTATTAATTATCTTGAAAACTTAGAAGGGATTTTCTTTGGGTAGAAACAAAACAAGAAATAAAATGCATTGGGTTCGTTGGGACAAAGTCATTGAGCCAGTCGCAAATGGAGGTTTGGGTTCTTTGAAAGATATGAACATCGGGTTACTAGCAAAATGGGCATGGAGATACACAGTGGAGGTGGGAAGGCTATGGAGAAAGATTATCTCTTGTATACACTTTGATCCAATAAATGACAATTTCCTACCTTCTAAGTAGGGTCTATCATGTGTATGTGTATCGAACAACACCATTAGAAAGGAGGCAACGCTTAGAAAAGATAATATCCATTTGAATCGCCTCATTAAGGGTTGTTTGGTGGGTAATGAGAGGGATGTTCAATTCTGGACCGACCACATGGGCTTCCAATCTCCCCTTTCAATACCTATTTCCAGTTTTGTTCTTACTTGAAAAGCTCAAAGGATGCATGGTTATTGACAGGATTAACTCTCCGGGTCAGGTAACCAATATCAATTTGTGTTGGCATAGGCTTCCCATATCAAATATGGAATTAAAGGAGTTGAATGGTATCAACACAATCCTGTCACAAATACATATCACTGCCGTTGACGATTGTTGGATATGGCAGACAGACGGCTTGGGGACTTTCACGGTCAAATCGCTTCGAAAGATCATTATAGGCATAGTTGTAAAACAAGGTTTCCAAGGCCGAGTACTCCCCGAGTAGTCGCTACAAGGTAGGCTGCCGATGCGACTTTCTCTAACTCCGTCTAATTACTCGGATCTAGTAGGTCAATTTGGGCCGAATTTGACTTAAAAAATAATAAAACATAATTTATATGACTATCATATTAAATAATGAATATCATTTTCACGTGTTTTGTTATAAATATTAGTAAATTTATGCTATTAGACATATATTTAATTCCCGAAAACTAATTTCTTTATAATTTAACATGTCCGAGTACTCCCCGAGTACTCTCCGCCTATGCCGAGTACTCTCAACTCCCCGGTCGACCGACTAGGGAGCGCCTAGCGACTTTTGCAACCAAGGTATTAATCTAACCCCGGTTGATTTTGTCTTTGAATGGAATAGGTGGATACCATGCAAGGTGAACATGTTTAGGGATGTCTCTAGACCGTCTACCCACTAGACTGGCGCCGGATAGAAGATACATAGCTATGCCCACGGCCCTATGCCTCTTATGCAATGAATCGATAGAGACACTGGACCACCTGTTTACATCCTGTCTCGTTGGTTCAGTTGTATGGAAAATGGTCTCAACTAGGCTTTCAATCCCAACCATTTATGCTTTCACCGCCTGTGATCTACTCGGGTTGCACAATGCTATAACTGGATAACAACAAAAGAAGAAGATGTCACAAGTTGTTTTGATGATATCATGTTAGAGCATTTAGAAACTACGCAACGAGGTTGTCTTCACAAACAAAAGGATTGACATTGCAAGGCCTTTAGCCGACATAAAGGCTTATAGTTATCTGTGGTTCAAAAATAGAGCAAAATTTTATTCGGTAGAATGGGCTAATTTGCTTGCCTTTGATTTCTTATAACTTATAAGTTGTTGTTTTGTCCAAATTTTCTACTAATATTGACCGTTAAAAAAAGGAAAAGTTAGTATGTTTTTTTTTACCTCATTAGTCTTTAAACACTGGTGTGTGTAAGGTGTAATATGTTTTTATTAATATTTTAAGCTCATTTTACACATTAGTCAAGTTTTAAATTTATAAAACACGATATTCTACTAACACTAAACACACACATGGGCAAGTGCACCCATCGTGAGCGTAGTATAGCGTTGGTAAGATACCGAGGTCGTCCAAGGACACAAGAGCTTTTAATACCGGTTTATCCTCAACGTCTAATCAAACCAAAATTTTTAGAAAAGGTTTTAAGCATGAAAAATAAAAACTAAAATGATGAAAAATAAAAATAAAATAAAAACATATAGACAAGATGAATCACTCGGATCCGAGTCGCCTTTAATGTATCCTTTGATGATTTCCGCACTTTTGCACTTTTTAAGAGATTTTCTTAGTTATAGTAGTAGGCCCCTCTTTTGAAGGTGACGTTACCCTCAACCCAGTGGTTTGAGTCAGGAAGGATACAATCCCAAAGGGTCGGGATATTGGAAGATAATTAATTAAGTTATTAATGCTAAAAGTGGTAGGCCTCTCTTTTGAAGGAGACGTTACCCTCGGCTAGGTAGTTTTAGTCAGCAGGGATACAATCCCAAGTAGCCGGTTTAATGTATTAATAGTAGTTTACATATGAGGGGATCAAGCAATTCGCACCCCCGCCATCCAATACTAGTGGGTATTGAAGGAGGTCCTAGTAAGCTTGACCCAGGTCCTTGCAGGATCTATACACTAAACAAGGCAAGAACCTTACTAAACCATTCCCTTAACCCCTGACCAGGTAGCCAACATATCTCTATATAGACCGTAGAGATATGAATGGTGAAAATCTTTTACTTTATATAGAGAGTAAAGTAATGCCAAGACACCACGGACAAATGATAAAGAAGTTTCACCTTCAACACAAGAAACTAGTTATTAAAGTCATTAATACAAAACCAAATAAAAAGTGCGAAAATATTAAAAATCAAAAGTAATACATTAAAGACTTGTCTTCACCAAGTGATGTAAGAGACTTAGCCAAACATGGCCTTTGATTGACAAGAACTCTTACGATCAATCTTGGATCCCGAGACTACTACACACACTCTAAGGTGGATGATGGATGATGGTGGTGGATGTGGGTGTTGTAGTGGTGGTGGAGTGGTGGTGAAGTGGGAGAGATGTGGTTTGCCAAGGGATGCCTTTGAAGTGAACCAAACACCTCTATTTATAGCCTGAACAGAAGCCCGACCACGGCCCCGTGTCCGCTGGACACGCTCCCGTGGCCATCCTCTTTCTCTTCCTTCATTAATTGCTCTTGTCTGCATTAGGCTCCACACGGCTCCGTGTTCACTAGGCACGGCCCCGTGTGCAGAAGCGTATCTGTACTACCAAGATTTGCTAGATTCTGTGAATCTTGGCGTTGACCACACTTGATCCTGAAAATACAAAAGGAAGACAAAAGCGTATCTGTTCCTTTTGTTCATTTAAGCTCATTTGATCCTGAAAATACAAAAGGAAGACAAAAGCATACTTTTGCCAACATTAGTACTAAAAAGGGTTAGTTTTATGCCTCATTTGATGTAGTTTATATGTTGCATTTTGCACACATCAAATACTCCCACACTTGAATTTTTGCTTGTCCTCAAGCAAAACTCGTTATTTTATGGCTTACACACCCAAATGGAATGTGTAGAAGAGAAGTTTTGGGTTTGTCTTGAGTATCGGGAATCCAAGATCTTTATTGGATTTTATTTTTATATTATTTACAATCCTATTCGTTATGATTTAATTAGAACGTTTCATAAGCGAAATTACTTATTTGGACATAACATGCCTTTTTAAAATTCCAATTATATAGAAGTTCACATACCTCACGGGAGATCACTCAACACTCGGCCGAAGATGTATTTTTGTGAAACACTCGAGACCGGCGTGGAACTTACTTCTACCATATGCTTGCCAAGCAATCAATCCTCCTCTTTTTTAACTATAAACCTTTGTAAATATCAAGAGGACTTTGGGAAGGGTTAGGCTTGGGCTAAAGGTAGGTGGTTTTGGGTTAGTGGTTAGTAAAAAGGGCTAAAAGCGTAAAAAGCGTCGGTCGTCGTAAAACTTTTTGTTTTTGTGACTTTTATTCAAACTGAGCCTTTTCAAACAAAGTTTCTTTGAGGACTTTGTTTGTTTATTGCTAGACTTCATTTTTTTCAATAAGGAAACGTCACAAGAAAACCGAGCTCTTTACTAAAATAAAAGGTTGAAAAGAAAAAGGGTTTTGGTGGGTAACGGGTGTTTGTTTAGTGGGTTTCGAAATAAAAAGGTTTAGGCTCAAAGGGATTAACTAGGGGGATTTTGGGTAGGTGATAAAGAAAATGAAAAATAATGGTGTTGAAAAGAAAATGGGTTAGTCCTGATGTCTCAATCATTTACTTACTTGGGCTTGAGTTGGTAAGGACCGGGAATGTATTGTCGTGGCAAGTTCTAGAGTCGTAAGAACCAAGCGGCTATTCACACAAGAAACGAAAAATGAGCATTTAATTTAAAGATGTATGCTTGTATGCTCAATTAAGGCTCAAAACTCACTTATTGTGGGAATGGGTTTATAATGTGATCAAGTATATATAACCAAATTTTAACTAGACTTGTTATGCTGTTTCATAATTTTCTTATGTTGGTTCTTTTTATCACGACGCTGTCGGTTGTAAATTTGGAAAAATATAACCTTTTGGAACTTGTTATTCCCAAATTAAACCAAGACAAGTAAAAAAAAAAATGAAAAGTTTTTGAAAAAAATTGGGGTGATTAGCGGTTCCAGTAGAGTTTTGTGTAAGGCTTGTTATTAGGACTTGCAAAATTCAAGGTTTTAGCACCCCCCACACTTAAATTACACATTGTCCTCAATGTGCCCCAAAAATAAGTTTTTTAGGTTGATTGAATGTGTAAAAAGGTGTTTAAAAACAAAGTTTTATATTACTGGGCGTTTGGACACGGGCCCGTGTTGGTCCGGGTACGACCCCATGCTCAGATTGCCAGTAACATGTTAAACAGAAGGTTGGGCACGGGGGCGTGTTTAGTGAGCACGACCCCGTATCCAGTTACCTGAACTGGGCGTTTTCTGCAGAACCACGGGCGCAGGGGCCTGTTGGGCTGAGCACGGCCCCGTGCTGAACTTGCAATAATGAAGGAAAATTGTCGAGAGGCTCTGTTTTTGTGCATGGGGTGTGGGTTCAAGGTTCTCTTAGTAACCTCCACCATTTCAAGTGTGTTTCAACCATTACAACATCATCCAAACACCATTTAAAAACCATCATTCATTCAAGAGTGAATTACATAAGTTCTAGAAAACTAAAAACTAAATAAGTAGGTCATAAAATTCAAGAAATCTTAAATCTCAAAGAAGTCCTAGCCTAGATATGTTTATTATAAGGGCAAAATTTCCGAAAAGATAATTCTTTCGGTTGAAAAGGCTTGTTGAACTTCTTCTCCGGAAAGGGCTCCTCACACATCGTTGAGCCATTCCTCTATCTCTCGGGGGAGAAGGAAGGCGGGCTCATTAGCTTCCTCATGTGGAGAAGGTGCGACTTCCATCGGAACCTCTTGTAAGGTGTCAAGAGGAGGTTCCGAGGGGATGTCATCCCATCCGGTGGGATTAATAACTTCTTGTGCCAAGTTCCAATCTTCTTGAGGGAAAATTGGTTCCATAGGAGGCATCGCAAGAATGTTCAACCTCTGGTGCAAAAGGTTGATTTCTTGGAAGCTATTTTCTAGCCCCACCGTTTGATACGGTCGATCAGGACTTCTTCTACGTGTGACAATTGTCAAATTTGCATGTATCCGTACAATGATTAGACAATGATTAATGCTTAATGACTATGTAGAATTACAATTAATGACTTGAATTGCTTTCTGATTATTGTTATCATACATACATATGCATCATATATTGCAAATGACATATGATTATTGCATGCAACACTCGTTGATTCAAATGATGCACGAAACAAAGATAGCACAGTTATCAGACAAATCAGAAAAATGCTGACGGAGTTCAGTACATAGACAGACATGGTATTGAGACACAGAATGAGCCAGAAACCAAGAGTTACACTAGTATAGTGTGTAGGAAAGTAAGGATCATAATACTCCTTCCTAGAGATAGTTTAAGTGCCGGAAAGTGCCTGAAACTCACAAAAACTGCAAAATTCTGCAGAATTCAGCAAAATTCAGCAATTAAACAACTTAATATCATGTAGAAGCATGATTAAATGGTCCAGGATGCTTTCCTACGTGTCGGGATTCAAAACTGTCACAAAAGGTAACATAAAGCACACTTAACTGCATAGTTTAGCACCTTAACGAACCGGTAACCAACCGAACAACCGGACACTACCCGAAACACCAAATTTTCACTAGAAGCATTGTTTTATCATTTCCGAGCTAGTTATGGTCCCCGAACATCATAACACACTATATAACATCCTAATAACTAAATGACCTAACTAAACACTTAGATTTCAACTAAGTGATCTAACTACCATTTACACCCTAATCTAGACCCCCCACTATTCACGACCAAAAGCATGGCCCACATGTGGATTTTCTTTGAATATTTTATAAGATTATAAGTAAACCCACTAGATCATCACCTTCATTTTTACACAACATCACCAACACCATACTCTCTCCCTCTCCTCTTTTCCTCTCGGCCGTGAGCCAACCACAACACCACCACCATCATCAATCAATTTCCATCCATTCTCTACATATACAAAGGTGTAAGAAGCACTACAAGGAAGCTAGGAACTCTTGGAAGTTGAAGGACCTCTCATACAAGCTTTTAACCACCTCATCTTCATCTTGTGATCATCCCTAGCCTTGAGCTAGTAGTAAGATCACCTACACTCCATTTTACATCTTATTTAGTTGGTTAAAGAATGATACAAGTAACTAATCTTGAAGAACACTAATGAACAAGAACATGAAACCTAAACATAAGCTTAAAAATCATAAGAAATCATGTTGTTAAGTGTTATTATACTTCTTGATGGTTGATTATTTGTGTTTATGATGTTAAACATCATATGATCTTGCTAGATGGTGATTAAAGACATAATCTAGCAAGATGAGAGGATGATTATGTTGAAAATCAAAGTGATCATCCTTATGTAAAGCATGAACTTGAAGTATAAATTGTTTTCTTGAAGTATGATGATCAAAGTGAACATAAAGTCTTGTAAACATATGATTTTAGGAATGATTTTTCAAGAAACCAAGTTAAAAATACAAGATTTACATAAGCTTGGTTCTTAAAGGAACTAACCACATTTTTAGTGGTTAATCAAGTGTAGAAATATATATTTAACAAGAAAAACTCAAGAGGAAATAATTTTAGAAAAATGATTTACAAGTTGTAAACATCTAAATCCTTCAAGAATGATGTTTTTAAATAAACAACCACACTTTAAAGGGTAACTAAGCTTACTAAACACACTAGTAAGTTACTACAAATTTTTGTAAATTTTCAAGTTCATGAAGTAGTGATTAATGCTTGATTTTGGCAAATTGGTAAGTATTGGTTGATTTGTTGTTGATTGTGATGATTTATAAAAAGAAAATGATATGCTTTGAAAGCATGGAAACCTCCATTTCTAAGGGGAAACTATGGCAAAATTTTTCTAAAAATTAAGTGATAACTGTCTTGATTGCATACTAAGTGTTAGTGTGACTACATGATTGAGTGATAACTGTCTTGATTGCATACTAAGTGTTAGTGGTTAATGTATGTGCACATGTTATGATTGTTATGTTACAGGCATCATGTCTTCTTCAGAGAGCGAATTATTAGACGTTGATGAACCTATGGCTATCGTCTCAGATGATGAGATTGCACCTGAGCCAGAGATACTTACGTCAGACAGTGAGAGTGATCCTGACATGCTATCAGATGACGAGGACGACTTCCGGCCGTTCGCGTTGCCCGACTTTGGCGATGATTTACCCCTTGCTGATGGTATCCCTGACGAGGATCCTTTTGTCATTCCTATTCCAGTCCATGATCATCTCATCATTAGCCATCCCGATGGTGAGCACATCGTGGCTCCGATCCTCGATCCTGTTCCTCTCGTGGTCATTCCTCCCGAGGATTGGCCTTTCGACGATTTTTTTGGTGATGACATTGATTTGTTTGTTGATGGTCCTCCTCTTGACGCCCAGGGTGATGGAGAGTTAGATGATGATGTTGTTGCTAGATTCCCGTTGTTGAGATATCCTCTGATTCTAGTTTGCACTCGGTCTCAGATTCCTTTGAGTCTGTGACGTCTTCAGCTTTACAGGCGGTCAGATTACAGCGTTATGCTACTGATTCTGATGATGATACTACTATGTCTGCTGCACCATCTCCTCCACACGACCCCGAGCCTGGTCCTGAGCCAGATCTTGTTCCTTTTGATCAGCCTGATTTGCACCTGCTGATCCTGAGCCGATACCTGATCATGACCCTATTCCTTTTGGTTTACCAGACATTGCACCTCTTATTCCCGAACCAGTTCCTGCACCTGTTGACCCTCCTTTTGTTGAGCCATTTATTCTTCCACCCGCACCCGCTGATGTTGCTCCTTTCCCTCCTGTAGAGTCCGATGTCCATCGCACCAACTTACCGATCGTTTTCTTCCAGGACACCCCTGCACCCCGTCCAGGGGAAGGTACTTCAGGTTAGCACCCGCGTGACGATCCTTTTGCTTCAGCAACATTTCCTCCGACCTCACAGGCTGCACCGTTTGCTCCTTTCACTTCTTCACCACTTGATGAACCATTCCGATGGTTCCCACCGTACTCTATGCCGATCTCGGATCCCTATCATCCCTCTCATTTTGTTGGATATACATGGGATGAGTTGCTTTTATCACTTCAGCTTCAGTTTGAGATTATGAGTCGCAGGATTTTGGAGCTTGAGCTAACTCCGCGTCCCATACCGTGTCCTTGTCAGCCTACATTTGTTCCCCCACATTCATCACCGTCTCCTTTTGCACATCCACCTGCTCCTCTTACTCCTTTTCCGGAGTTTGATGCTTGATTCCTTACTATCGAGCAACAGATCGGTTATCTACTTCATCGAGTATACGAGCTCGAGGAGGAGCTTGCGCATATTCGCAGCTTGCTTGTCTTCCCTCCTCATCCCCTTCCACCATCAGTATAGTTGGTTTTTGGTTTTATGCAGATTGCATTACTTTTGGTGAGAGCACCACTATTGAGCCGAGATTGTGAAGCCTTTTGAAGACCACTTTTTGACTGCGTCAAAGGGTTTGGGATGTGTATCTTATCCTGGATAAGATACATAGTTCAAAGCCTAGCTTTTAGTAGTGTCTTTTGTCGAGTCCTTATGGAACTCTAAACAATTTGAATGATTTGTAATATGAATTTGAAGTCTCGGATTCCTGTTAAACAATGTTGGTTGTAATGTTTTAAAACTATCTATGGATGAACATCTTGAGTTTTATCATATAGTTTTTTGTTATGGTTGAATGCAATGATATTAAGCAAGTCACACATAATCACGCTTCCGCAAAAGTCAGGGTGTGACACTACGGATGTCATCTCGTCGAGTGCCTCTCTTAGCGCCATTGCGTAATGCACAAGGGTTGTTTCGATCGAAGGCCTTCGTTCCCTGTGACTGTTCCTTGAGTGAGCTGGAGAGGTTCCGCCATTCTGGCTCAACATTCTAAGAAAACAAGTCGAAAATTTCAAATTAATGAAATAGTAACTCCGGCCACGGCCCCGTGCTCGCTGAGCACGGCCCCGTAGCCACCAATCTGCAGATTCTTAAAACAAGGAAACTTAGAGTTTTAAATTAATTTTCTGGCTTTTGAATCATTTCTGAGCAGAAATAACTTAAAAAAGTGTTGCAAAACTTATTTTTGATAAGTTTCCTTGGTTAAACATCTAACAAATATCACAATAAAGCTTGAAAACCTGAAGATTTCAAGCTTTAATGGAGGTTTTGAGGAGTTAGTGAAGAAGAAGGCAATAGACAAAAGTATTAAAGACAAGATAGTTGTTGAGAAACTTCTTTAGAATATACCTTGTAGGGTATATGTGAAGATCCCACCAGATCTTTGTCTTTGGAATGATTTCAAGTGTGCAGGAATCTTGCTGCATTTATAGAAAACGACAGCACGCTGACCACAGCCCCGTGGCCAGACAAGAGCCTGACACATTTTGTCCGTATTCTGACTTAAGGTGAGACTCAATTCTTCAAGTGGGCACGGGGGCATGTTGACCTGGACACGGCCCCGTGGCTAGAGGTTTTTATGAAGTTATGTCTTATTTCAAGGCATTTATCCAGATCGGGCAGTTCCTTACTGGATGGAACAACACCGAAGTGCCTGAGGTACCTTAATTGCCCTTGATTTAGACAAAAACGCAAGAGGTTATCGGAAAGGGTGAATCCTAAGCTAAATACCGGTGGGCGAGAACAACCTTTATTTCCCTTATCCGGGCTCTCGTTAAAGAAGGTATATGTCGAATCGCTCAGGTCTATGTATGCATCGGTGGAGACCGATGGAAAGTCCTTCACGGCACAATCGACACAGAGACGACTATCGCTCAAGTCCTCACAAGAGTTAGAGGTGCTTTTGGGAGCAACGATGTTGTTATATTCCGAATGCGATATCAATAATTCTCCTTGATCGTCGTTTTGAGATGAATTATTTATTTCCATCTCAAGCTCTTTTATCAATTGGAGAATTACTTCTTCCATTTGAGATAATTCTTTGAGAATCATATCGTTTAGAAGAGATGATTGTGAGCATTTGAGGGAGAGATAGATATTGTTTTTACTTTCGCCCATCTTAAGGTTAAAGGAAAACGATGGGTCTATATAGTAGGGAGTGTAATTTAAAAAATAAAATTTTAAATCTTCATGAGATCCTCCACATATTTGACACCACGCACCGTAAGAGGAGTGAAAGTAAAATGATCAGTATCACTCATGTTTGTGTCAGAAGTTACCAACCGTCAGGATTTTACGGTTCTGTTTTCAGTATCTGAAGCTTGGGCACGGGGGTGTGTTCAATGGGCACGGCTCCGTGTTCAGCTACTGTCTGACTTAAAACATGATTGCCAGTACCAAAGATTGGGCACGGGGGCGTGTTCAGCGGGCACGACCCCGTGCTAAGCTCTGCAGAAGCTGAAAAATCTTTAAAAATCCTAAAAAAAAAACAGAAAAACAAGAAAAACGATTAGGCCGTTGATTACTAACCTTCTTAAAATCCTTGTGTCCCCGGCAACGGCGACAAAAACTTGTGTGTGTAAGGTGTAATATGTTTTTATTAATATTTTAAGCCCATTTTACACATTAGTCAAGTTTTAAATTTATAAAACACGATATTCTACTAACACTAAACACACACATGGGTAAGTGCACCCATCGTGAGCGTAGTATAGCGTGTTGGTAAGATACCGAGGTCGTTCAAGGACACAAGAGCTTTTAATACCGGTTTATCCTCAACGTTTAATCAAACCAAAATTTTTAGAAAAGGTTTTAAACATGAAAAATAAAAACTAAAATGCTGAAAAGTAAAAATAAAATAAAAATAGATAGACAAGATGAATCACTTGGATCCGACTCGCCTTTAATGTATCCTTTGATGATTTCCGCACTTTTGCACTTTTTAAGAGATTATCTTAGTTATAGTAGTAGGCCCCTCTTTTGAATGTGACGTTACCCTCAACCCAGTGGTTTGAGTCAGCAAGGATACAATCTCAAAGGGTCGGAATATTTGAAAATAATTAATTAAGTTATTAATGCGAAAAGTGGTAGGCCTCTCTTTTGAAGGCGACGTTACCCTTGGCTAAGTGGTTTGAGTCAGCAGGGATACAATCCCAAGTAGCCGGTTTAATGTATTAATAGTAGTTTACATATGAGGGGATCAAGCTATTCGCACCCCCGCCATCCAATACATGTGGGTATTGAAGGAGGTCCTAGTAAGCTTGACCCAGGTCCTTGCAGGATCTATACACTGAACAAGCCAAGAACCTTACTAAACCATTCCATTAACCCCCGACCTGGTAGCCAACATATCTCTATATAGACCGTAGAGATATGAATGGTGAAAATCTTTTACTTTATATAGATAGTAAAGTAATGCCAAGACACCACGGACAAATGATAAAGAAGTTTCACCTTCAACATAAGAAACTAGTTAATAAAGTCATTAATATAAAACCAAATAAAAAGTGCGAAAATATTAAAAATCAAAAGTAATACATTAAAGACTTGTCTTCACCAACTGATGTAAGAGACTTAGCCAAACATGGCCTTTGATTCACAAGAACTCTTACGATCAATTTTGGATACCGAGACTACTACACATACTCTAAGGTGGATGATGGATGATGGTGGTGGATGTAGGTGTTGTAGTGGTGTTGTAGTGGTGGTGAAGTGGGAGAGAGGTGGTTTGCCAAGGGATGCCTTTGAAGTGAACCAAGCACCTCTATTTATAGCCTGAACAGAAGCCCGGCCACGGCCCCGTGTCCGCTGGACGCCCCCGTGGCCATCCTCTTTCTCTTCCTTCATTAATTGCTCTTGTCTTCATTAGGCTCCACACGGCCCCGTGTTCGCTGGGCACGACCCCGTGTGTAGAAGCGTATCTGCACTACCAAGATTTGCTAGATTATGCGAATCTTAGCATTGACCACGCCCCGTGCTCAGTGGGCACGCCCCCGTGGTGGGCAATAAAAGCTTCTACAGTATTGTCCTTTCTGCAGACATCTGATCACACCCACGTTTATTCCTTTTCTTTGTAATTATGTTAGTTTTTGCTGCATATTTGTTCCTTTTGTTCATTTAAGCTCATTTGATCCTGAAAATACAAAAGGAAGACAAAAACATACTTTTTCCAACATTAGTACTAAAAAATGGTTAGTTTTATGGCTCAGTTGATGTAATTTATATGTTGCATTTTACACACATCAACACCTATTCGAATTTTAACTTGATTTTGATTATTTATTAGTAAACCTCTCGGGACATCATCATTATTATTTTTAATAAAATTCTAAGACTTGTCTATTTTTTTTGTTTTGTTTTGAAAACGTTAATTTTTTTTTGCGGTTAAACGCGCCACAACAACACCATCCAATGTAAATTTATTTTTATAGTTTACGATTGATTTACAACACATGTTAATATCCTCATGGATATATATCTTTTAGTTGTTATACTGAGTAACGTATCAAACGAAACCAATACGACTGAAACCTCGCTACATAGTGTGGATATTTTTACTAGCTTTAACAAATATCAAACAATGTAAATAATAGAGTAAACTGCAATTTTACCCCCTGAGGTTAGGGGTCATTGGCATGTCTACCCCCCTAAGGAAATAATTGCAATTTTACCCCCCACTGTTTGGGGTTATGTCGCAAGATTACCCCTTGACACCCAATTCTGTCAGTCAACGTTTGTTTTGACTGTTATAATGTGTGAAAAGTCGTTTTTGCCCATGTCTTATTAAAATTATATAAAAAATCAAGATTCATGTTCATCATCATCATCATCATCAGTTCATTCTGGGTGTTGGAAGCTAGATCCACAAATCACCTACAAACAATTACTCTCATAATTCATTCAACATCAAATTTACACAAATCATCAAACCCTAAGTGCCCTAACAACAACAACAAATCCAGATCCACAACACAAATAAAAAAATCAACGAAACAAGTTCATCATCATCATCATCATCAACAGTTCATTCTTCATCATCATTATCATCATCATCAGTTCATTCCGGGTGTTGGAAGCTAGATCCACAAATCACCTACAAACAATTACTCTCATAATTCATCAAACCCTAAGTGCCCTAACAACAACAACAAATCCATATCCACAACACAAATCACAAAATCAACGAAACAAGTTCATCATCAGGTTCATCATCATCATCATCATCAGTTCATCACCACCACCACCTCCTTCTCCATTCAAAACCCTAACTAATCACCAACAAATCCACCAAATGTATATTCATCCATCATCGTCATCTTCTCCATTTCATCATCCAAAATTCCCTCTGTATCATCATCATCAGATCTCAATGCTGTATAGTTATCAGCACGATCTTGCTGTGTCTAATGATTCGAGCTCTAAGTTCAAAGGTTTGCCTAAATTTACAGATGTCCACGAGGGGTTCAAGACGGAGGTTGTGTTGATGGCCGCCGTGGTGACAGAGGGGTTCAAGACGGAGACGAAACCGTCTGGTCGCCGCCATCGCCGCCGTGGTGACAGAGGGGTTGATGGTGGTGGCGGTGGCAGGTAGGTTAATGGTGGTGATGGTCGGTTGATGGTGTTGAGAGATGGAGATGAGATCTGTGTGTGTGGCGGTGGAATATGAAGGAAAAACAGGGGTGGGTTGAAGGAATTGGGTGTGGAAAATGGGGATTTGGAGGTGTGTAATGGGAGTGAATAGTTTGAAAGCCATGGAAGAAGAAGAAAGCATAAACCTTTTTGGGTGGTTGTTAATTGTTAAGGTTTTCAGTTCACCTAAGCGGACAAAAATATAATAATAATAATAATAATAATAATAATAATAATGGTTTGGCAAAATTACCTATTTACCCTTTGACTCTACCCTTGTTATGTTGACTGTTAAGCAAAATTGACTCCGGGGGTAATCTTGCGTCATAACCCCAAACAGTGAGGGGTAAAATTGCAATTATTTTCTTAGGGGGTAGACATGCCAATGACCCCTAACCTCAGGGGGTAAAATTAAAGTTTACTCTAAATAATATTTACCTTAATATCACACACACAAAGAAAAGAGCTTTGACTAGTGGTGATCCAGTTTTGACTTTTTTGTTTGAGTGTGAACATCGAATCTTTAAATTTGTCACCTACCACATGAACATTGAAGTTTAAATTATTTGTAACTAGTATTAAGCACTCCGCGTTGCGGCAGGGGCGAACACTAATGCCGCACTACTGCCAGCGACCACTAACACTGAAGTTGCGGCGTGTTAATGCGAAGAAATTAAACCGAAACATAAAACATAGAATAGAATAACTAAGTTGATCTAGGACTCGCGTGTTACGATGAACCCACGTCTATTTTTCCCGTTTAACTGATTCATCGTAATCTATATATAATATATATCATTACCACTATACAATATCTCTATATCATTACCACTATACAAACCATAATGCATACATTACAACAACCATTACATCAATATGTTGCAAATTATACGACTATACAAACCATAATTCATGCGTTACAACAATACAAAACAAAACAAAATATGAGATGAGGAAATGTGGCTATGGCCTATGAGTACAACTAATTATGCATAACATACAACAAAATATAAGGAAATGTGGCTATGGGTACAACCAGTTATGCATAACATACCACCCTCAATGCACATATATGTTGCAAATTTATAGTATATAATATAATAATTAGGTATTTGTTCCCCTGTCAAAAAAATAGAAAATAAAAATATATCTAATGATGCTTGTCCCAAAAAATATCCTTCATCAACATTTATTCGTCTCTCCAAGGTGAGATGCCAATTTCTCTATGATCATAATTAGGATGCATTAATTGTCATGAACTTTATCTTTAATACATCCTGATATGATCAGTTTTGCATTATATTAAAAGATTTTGGGGTGAAATCCTCTGATACTTGTATCAAATACCTTCTTGTTCTTAAGTTCAGATGGTTAAAATAACTACTATTTCTAACAGGTTGAGGTTGCGGTCAACTGCCAAGAAATAACCAAGAAACATCAAGCATGTTGTCGCACACAACATATCGATCATGGGTTGTTGGTTGTATGGAGCAGTACAACCTGCCAGGCCTTCAACCTGGTACAAAGTGTATGCATCCTCTCTCTTACCTTCTTTCTCATATTGCTACCTTTCAACATAAGAGATATTTGTCTTATAGTTAAGATATGTTGACATTTCAATATATATTTGCACTTGAAATATACGTTTTCAATATGTACTTGTAAAAACTGTTAGAAGTATTATCATTATTATTAAACTTTAGGTATGTTAATATTTATTCGATCTTATAAGTAGTTATGATACATTCGGATGATAGCTTATGTAATTAAGATGATAAGCGAGTTAATATTCAAACTCAACTGCCGGTGCAATTACCCGCTAAAATTAACCGCCAAAACTATGGTTTATATAGTTGATTACCGGCAAATTTTACCGGTTATCAAGAAAGTTTCATCATACCGAAATTGTCCACTGAATTCTTTCGTTTTCACTGCATATCTTGCATTGTTTCATTGTCTGCACAATTACATCACATAATCATGTCTGTAAATTGTTCTAAACCTTCCGCTGCAAGTGAATCGGTTGTCCAACATAGTGGTATCAGAGCCACTTCAGGGAATCGATCAGAAATCAAACCAAACTCAACCACTCTTCTATGCCAACACTGCACCGACGAGAAAAATGAAAAAGGCAAGCGAATCCCTCGCATGAGACTTTGTTATTATTGTCACTTACCGGGTCACAAAATTTACAATTGCAAGGCCAAAGAGAATGATGAAGCGACGCAACTGTTAAAGCAGGCCATCAACGCCAGGATTAGAAGACAGGAAGAAGATGCACATTGCCAGAATGAAATGATTGTCACCGGCACTGAGGGTGGACAATGGGCAGACATCTGGTACGTTAATCCGACGTTCAATCATCATTTTACGGGTAATCTTAATGTTTTCAAAAGGGTGAAACATATGATGGGTGTAGAAACAAGATCTGGTATGAATAATTTTCTGTTTATAAGAGGGGTAGGATCGGTGGAAATGAAAACAGGGAATGAAACACTGAGTATACAAAGTGTTTTCTATTCACCGGAAATTGACCGGAATGTTCTTAGCCTTGATCAATTAACGCTTCAAGGTTTTACGGTCAGAAAATCCGGCGATACGTGTAAAATATTTCCCATGTTTTCATCTCCGGTGGTGAATTCAATAAATGAAGTGAGTGGGTTAACGAAAGAAGAAGAGTTGGGTTTAAGTGAGAAACGCAAGCTGCAAGATCTGGGCGCTGTTGATGATGAATTCAAGGATGCTTATCTGAATTCTTACTTCGAAACTTTAAATGTTTCGAGTGAAGATGATAATGATTGGAATCGGCTGATCTTAAGGGCATTAGAATTCCATGAATTTGCAGATTACAAAGCCTTTATAAACATACTTGATGACCGAGAGTATGTATTCAAGTACAAGGTTGATCTTCAAAAGAAATTTGAAGAAATGGTTCGATGGTTTCTGAATGAATACATGGGAATATCTTCAAGACCAGTCCCTCCCTACTCTCCGGATCAAAGGAAGATTGATCTGTTAAGCTTATACATACCGGTAGCAAGAGACGGCAGGTACCGTGATGTTACCACTGACAACATATGGCCGATTATAGCGAAAGACTTAGGATTTGAATACCAAGATGGAGATTACATGCGGATAATATATGCCATGTATCTTGACGTTTTGGAGTATTACTAGAAATTTAAATCGGTGCAAGAGAAGGTACAGGATAAGGAAGTTGTGAATGATGAAGCAGGTCCCTCTCAAAGCTGCCATAGGAGAATGAAAAGTGCAGGTGATGTTCCTGAAGATGCTGGTTCAACTCAATATGCACTCTTTACAGGGAATGGATGGGAAGACGACGGGAACTTGCACAAGAAGAGGAAGCGATTCAACTTCAACCACATGAAGAAAGCCGTCGAAGATGCAAATCGAAGTGTCATGCAACAAGCTTCTAACATAACTATAGTTTAAGGGGGTTGTGTTAGAAGTATTATCATTATTATTAAACTTTAGATATGTTAATATTTATTCGATCTTATAAGTAGTTATGATACATTCGGATGATAGCTTATGTAATTAAGATGATAAGCGGGTTAATATTCAAACTCAACTGCCGGTGCAGTTACCCGCTAAAATTAACCGCCAAAACTATGGTTTATATAGTTGATTACCGGCAAATTTTACCGGTTATCAAGACAGTTTCATCATACCGAAATTGTCCACTGAATTCTTTCGTTTTCACTGCATATCTTGCATTGTTTCATTGTCTGCACAATTACATCACATAATCATGTCTGTAAATTGTTCTAAACCTACCGCTGCAAGTGAATCGGCTGTCCAACAAAAACTATGTGTGGAACAATTGAATACACAAAATAGACAGAATAATTTATGTATGATTTAACCACACTTCTGTACAGCACATATTATCATATTTATAGGAAGATATACAGGTACTTACAATACACTAACCGATGTATATAGTTAGCTGTCTAATACTTCAGTAACTGCTTATAACTACCATCCAAAGCTGTCTGTACTATGTAGACTAAATTACCTTAACATAAAAGTGTAAATAAAATATATAACACACCCCGAAGTAAATTTTCAAACAATTATTTATAGTTGGTTTGTCAAAAATGTCATTTTTTATTGGCTATAAGGGGGTCGGGGCACCCCGTGATGAACCCAATATCACGCGTGATGGTCCGTGATACACCGCCGCCGCCCATCTCTACAACGCATGAACCTTATCACTCGTGGCCACCATGACGCGTGAAAAATTGAAGGTGCCGCACACCATGTTCGATGGAGATGAGTGTGTGGTGAGTGATGGGCACCCCCACTAAAATCTATCACTAGTGATGGAACCAAGTTCGATGATGTGGTGTTTGATGAATGGGTGTGGTGAATGATGGAAAGTGGAGCACCCCACCCCCTAAGAGGAAAGTTGGATGAGTTATAAGGGAAAAAAAATTAGCAAAATCTTGGAAATGTCCGTAGTTGAAGAAAGATGAAAACCTCGGTGACCAACTATATATAGGAGCACAATATAAATAATTATAAAATAAACCTAATTAAATTGTGTCTTCTAATTATGGTAGTGATATAGCAATAAACTCTAACTAACATATACAATAAATCATAACTAAAATATAACTTTATCTAACAGTAGTCATAGATTTGCATTTCTAATTCACATCTTCATGTCTCTTCTTCATTTCCTGTCTTGATTCATTTTTACTTGGACAGCAGCTTCACACGCCCGACAACACAATCACACTGTTATGGTATGACTTGCTGCATTCAGTTCTCTGTGTAATGATGCACCTTAAATAATAAATAAACATTATCTATGAATTTCATACAGTCCCTAGACATGACCAGAGAACGAATCGGTAACTTGTTCCGCAAGGTTGCACTTTCTATATCTTCATATGACACAGCATGGGTAGCCATGGTCCCTTCTCCAAACTCTCCCAAGTCTCCATGTTTCCCTGAGTGCCTAAATTGGTTGATGGATAATCAGCTTCATGATGGTTCATGGGGTCTTATTCATCACAATACCTCATTCCCATTACTTAAAGACACTCTATCTTCAACGTTAGCATCTATTGTTGCATTAAGAAAATGGAATGTTGGGGAACACCAAATTAAGATGGGTAAGGGTCTTTTGCTCAGTTCCTGATTGCCGTTTGTTAATGTTCTCTACATTACAGACCAGCTGATCTTGTTGTAGGTCTATGTTTTATGGAGTCACATTTGGCTTCAGCTACCGACAAAAATCAGCCATCTCCACTTGGTTTTGACATTATATTTCCTCATATGCTTGAGTATGCAAAAGATCTGAACATAAGGCTACCTCTAAAACAAAATGATTTGAGTCTGATGCTACATGAGAGAGAATTGGAGCTAAGAAGGTATCATTTTCCATAAATTTTAACACAAGTTTTTCGGGTATATATGTATGTCCTGTTATTTCATATGTTATATATAAATATGTAGGCCAAACCACTAAATGGAGAACATCCATCTGGTTAAGAACTTAATTTTCATTGGCTGCTCTCCACAGATTAAAACATACAGCCTTTTTAGTTTGGTCTGCTTTCCAACTTGTTTGGGATTCACTTTTTACAAATCGGCCAGCTGGTTTATTTGATTCTCATGACTACTCATGAAAACCTTGAGCGATACGCACATACATGCATGTATTTACCTAGTTTTTGTGCGAGGATGTACCGATATGAGGATTCATCAGTTTCTAATATGAATGGAAATGTTAGAAACTCGTGATGGAATAATTGAACACAAAAAGAAATACACAAAATTAATCAATATTTATTGATTCCCTAGTTGCCTTTCTCCTTAACCGTCATCAATCCCAAGTGCTCAAACCATCTTTAAAGCTTAGCATGCAATGCCTTTCTTAAGAAACTTGTTGCTTTATCTTTGGTGTATACTTCTTTGATTCAATCACTGTTAGTGCATATTAGTGTGTCTGTCGCTGTGCGAATAGGCTAAGATTAGTCATTTGCTGTGTTTGTGTGTGGATTAAATGAATGAAACAGGTTGCCATCGCTAGAGTGTGTCTAGTGAATGGAACCATTTGCTAGGAGGTGTCTAGGGAATGAGGCCATTCGCTCGTTGATAGATGCGAATGAACTCCCATATATGCTAGATGGAATGTAGAGAATGGGAGTAGGCCTATAAATATGTGTTCATTTGTATGTGTGTGTAAGTTTGAGAGAGATGTCACACTTGACATCCGGTTTGTAACGATGTACACTCTTTTGGTAATACAATCTATGATGATTCTCTAAACGTTATGTTGCTCGATTGTAGTGTTTATCTCAACTTCATCTTAAGCCAAATCGATCATTGTGTTGCTAGCTTATCAATCCATATTCGTGTTTTTACAATCACATCTCTAAGAAAGGGAAGCTTTATATTGAACTGTGTACTCTTTTTGTCACAAAAAAACCATTATATTTGAAAATTCATGAAGAACTAATCCCTTCACATCTTAAGTACACGGGTTGTTCCGTAAATAGTATATAGTTAGTTTGTATTGTAAATAGATTAGTTAATAAGTGCGAGGACAGGAAGCGATAAGATAGAAGATTATAGCCTACAACTAGGCCTGACAAAGTTGACCCATGTGTTCAGTTTTGGGTTAACATGGGCAATTATTTTAGCGTGATGGGTATTAGAAATATATGAATGGGTTGGAATGGGTTGATATTCATAGGAAGAAGACTCCCATGGGTCCGGATGGGTCGTGGGAAAAAAAGCTTACGGGTCAGGATGGGTAATGGGCAAATAACTAACAAACTCCAATTCCAATTCTCATCACCACTGGAACCATCCCCATAACTGTAGGTCCACTTGGAGGATCAAGATTAAACCTATTTCCTTGTTGTATAACACACAAACGAGTGCGGAATCCACATATGTATGCAAACCAAAGCTAAGATGAACAAACACAAAGTAACCAAAGATTCACTATCTTGATTAACTGAAGAGAACTAGTACAAACACATACACACAATGTTCATATAGACTCCAAGTGCTCTCTTGCTAAACTGTGAAACCATAAGAGTCTATTTATAGCCCAACACCCAGTAACATCATCACGAAGGATGTTACTGGGACACCAAAGATTCCCAGGCCCACGAAGAAGGGGTTCTTCGTGGACCATTCCAACGAAGAACTATGGTCACGAAGTATGGTTCTTCGTGACTACCAAAATGTGAAACATCCATGTTTCGTGTAATGGAGACTCCCACGAAGAAGTAGGTTCTTCATGGGAAGGCTGCAAACAGACACAAACTTACAGACATAAACAGAACAACAAAAAATAAAACATAACTACTAACAGTCTGCACACATGCAGTTGTTTTACAACCACTACAAAGTAAACGTCGTACCTAGTCAAGATAGGAGGATATCTTGACTTGGTCGACTCGACCAAAACTATACAGACCCGTTAAATAAAGTCCGTACAATTACCGACGCAATCAAGAATAAGCGACAGCCACAAAACTGCACCAACAATAACCAACCTTTGCCACCTCCGTAACCAACACCAACCATCACCGCCACACAACCACCGTCGACCAAAGCCACCACCATAGCCGCCATCAAACAACACCAGGACTGCCACCACCGTCAACCAACGCCACCACCGCAACCACCTTCAACCATCGCCACCACCACCGCAGCCACCTTCAACCATCGCTGCCGCCGTCAACCATCGCCGCCGCGAAACCACACCAACCATCTCTGCCACAATAATCACCAACAATCAAGCTCACCACATCTGCAATCGTTGTCGGTGCGTTTCATATCCTGTGCGCACTTCATGGATCACCACGATTTAAGTATTATGAAAACTAAAAAATAGATGGATGTGAGGTGATGTTGCAATAGAATAATACTTTTGGTTTGAGTGTACCTATCCACACACTCATCTCACTATCTACACACTCAAAAAGGTGATTTTTGTCTTTACATGCACACCCTGCAGTGTCGAACTGTGGCCAAAACGAGGCGTTTTGGTCCGATTAACCAGACAAAGACTGACGGGTGTCTGATGGGTCTGTTGACCGGACCAAAACGCTGAGCTTTGGCCGCGATTTGGTCCTGTCAACCAGACAAAAGACTGATACCCGGTCTGGTTGACAGGACCAAAACGCGGCCAAAGCTCGGCGTTTTGGTCCGGACAACAGACCCGTCAGACACCCGTCAGTCTTTGTCTGGTTAATCGAAACAAAACGCCCCATTTTGGCCACAGTTCGACACTGCATGGTGTGCATGTAAAGACAAAAATCACCTTTTAGGTGTGTAGATAGGCAAAATTGGTGTGTGGATAGTTTGGCCCTTTGGTTTTCAAGAAGAAGTGTAAAATAAGAATATGGGTTGGTTGTAGATGTTTCAAACAAAAAAGTACAAATAAAATACTATTTACCTTTATAAAGACAAACCATATACAATATATATGTAAAATATACACTGAACAGAATATACTATTTAATTTCATTAAACCACTTAACGCACAATAAACCCAGTACTTAAAAACGAAATGGACTCACAAAACGAAAAACAAGAGCACCCGACAACAACACCCTTCATGACCTTCATTATTCTTTGTGTTTTTTGTTTAACCCATCCTAACTTAAACCCATCCTGACCCAAACCTATCTTAACCCAAACCCATCCTAACCTTTTTTCTATTTTACCCATCCTAACCTAAACTCATCCTTACCCATTAACCAACCCAAACCAACCTACCCATTTTGCCACCTCTACCAACAACTAAAGGAATCGATACATCCCTTAAAGACGCATCGATCTAAAGGGCGGCAACATCACAAACATCATCAACCATCACCTCGATTCAAGAAGAGTCGCAACCATTTAGATGAACCTTTTCAATAAGTATAAATAGGGCATTAGCTTTCTCATTGTAATCACTTTCACGTACAAGATATTCAGTTTCTATTCAAGTTCGATTATTGTTATAGAGATCAAAGATCACATTCTGGGCAACAATTGGTATCGGAGCATAAGATTCTAGGCATCAGAATCGCAAGGCAAGGAAATCGCAGGAGTCATTCGCGAGCAGGTTTCATTCCCTTATTTTTATTCGCAATCGATTTTGGTTCAGGTCTGAACTAGGGTGTTCGAAATCTAGAGTTTTTTTTTAGTTTTGGGGTTATAGTGCGAATTAGATAGTTATAGTTTTCGGTAAATACCGCCTTTCGGTCATTTGCGGGTTAAAGATTACAAGTTTTATTGCATTCAAGGGAATTAAATTTTACCGTTACAGTGGTTCGTATTGGTGGTCAGGAAATTTTAAGAAACAAGAAAGTAAGGTTGTTTGATTGCAGATTTTGTTAAAGTGAAAATCGTTAGTCAGAAATCATGCCTGGTGCAACTGGATCGAATCAACAAATTGTAATTCAAAAGGAAGGAAGTTCTATTTCCCAATTTCAATGCCCAATTTTGAAATCTACAAATTACACCATTTGGGAAAATCGCATAAAAACCATACTTGAAGCGAATGAACTTTGGAAAACAATTGAATCGTTAGAAAATACACAACCAGATATAAAGAAAGATAAGTCGCTAATCACATATTTGTTCCAAGCAATACCGGAAGATTTTGTATTGCAAGTTGCAAGTTGTAAGACTGCAAATGAAATTCGGAACTGCTGATTCCCGGATCCGGCGAGTCTGACGGAGCTTCGGTCCCGAAACGACGTGTTCGGTGTGTTTATTACGACTAAGAAAGGAGTAGAAGATAGATAGAACACCGAGCAGTCAATATCAATCTGGTCTTAATTGTTTATTCAACGTTACAGCACCACGAGACCAGTTGGACAGCATGTCCCCTCTGGGAACCAAAAGCTTGTCCAAATGGGAGCCCCATGCCCCTATTTATAGACATCACACACTAAGTGGTCATCCGTTCGGATTTCCATCCGGCCGGATGGTCATCCGTCCGGATGGACCTTGACATGTACAAAACCTGTCCAACTTCTCCTATTCTATACAATATTCAACACACGCTCTATCTAACTATTCGCACAGTGGCAGACGTACGAAATATGCACTAACAGATTCCCCCTCGGATGTCACTGTCGAATCGTCTTTAACACTTTGAGAACCTTGAGCCGTGTTTGAATATTGTGTTATCTTCAACATTTCTGCAACTTCAATCAGGTATCTTGAAATTTGACTATCCAAATTCCCCCTCGATTGATGATTCTGGTTTGCTTTTAACCGAGTAAAGCACGAATTCCTCCTGGAATGAATCTTCAGGTCTTTTGCACAGTTTACGACTCTCCTCTGATTTACTAAACTGCAACCTTCACGAACAATCACCAATTTGAAACTAGTCAATGCAGTAATCTCTGTTTCAACTTTAACCGCATCCGAGCTCAGTTTTTGATATCACAAGTAAGCACCACGATCTCGCATTCCGCCTGCTCGATCTAAGAATGTACAAAAACTCAACTGGCATATGATAGAAACTTCAAATACCCCACTGGTTAACTTCAAATCCATGATTCCCCCTGAAGATCTGATATCCCGTTTACCGTGACCCACGTTAACGCACCGTAAGAATGACAGATCCGTGTAAACAATATTCTCCACAATCAGCAAACCTTCATCGGAAAACAAATCATCAGGTAATGTAATCCGATCTCCGAAACATTCGTCTACAATCAGATTCATCTCCTCGGATAATCTAGATCTCAGAAGCTTTCACCCACGATCACTCTCGGATCTCTGAAGCATTCGTCCACGATCAGATATCAACACCTCGGATCATCTTGATCTCAGAAGCTTAAACCTACGATCAGATTCACATTCCCCCTGACAATCTGAAGTCGAAACTACCCGAATATTGTTGCAGTATCACGAATTTCAAAAATGCCGGAATTTCAACATACGACATTGAAATTTTGATTCCCCCTCATTTTTGCAAATTCTGACATTTCTATCACCGAATTCCCCCTCAAGCTTAATTCAGTTTTCAATTCTCTACTTCGAAAAACCTGACCAAACTAGAATATCACAATATTCGCCACAATTGTCAATTTTTCGCCTTTGCGGATTTTACGTTTTGGCCCATAAATAGTCATATAGCCTGAAAGATAAACTTTCTACACCAGTATCATGACTACCCCACTAATTTCCACAATCCATGATCGCATCATCAAATATGACAACTGAAGCCCCCGACGGTGTCCCCGAACAACCCAGCTTGGTCGTTAAAAACCCGAAAAAATTTACAATCACCAAATTTTTTCTAGAGACTCTCCTCGTCGTTGTGATCAAAAAATGCCTTTTTTTTGATCATCTGGTCGAATGTCAGGGATCGGATGGTCATCCGACCGGATTGCCATCCGAACGGATTGCCAGTCGATTGAAGGACAAAAGATATGATGGAACGGATTGCCACTCGGTCGGATTGCCACCCGACCGGATTGTCATCCGATTGAAAACAACTTGAACTCCCCAACACTCCATAGTGACATGGATCGGATGGTCATCCGACCGGATTGCCAACCTATTGAAAAGCAGTTATCCTTCAATAAGCCTTCAAGTAAGATGGTGATATAGATCGGATGGTCATCCGACCGGATTGCCATCCGACCGGATTGCCATCCGACCGGATTGCCATCCGATTGGAAATCTTCTAACAGCTCAAGAACACTCAAAATCACGTTTTTTCGATCCAGAATCTTTATTACTGTGAATTTGATGATGAAACTTCACAGGATTGTTCGCGAGTCAATTCCGCACAGATTGATGTGTTCAATTTCAAAATCCATCCGTGAATCGACCTTTATTTTGATGATTTTCTCTGTTTAACGTCAAAACTCCCGTTTAACCCAAAATTTATGAGCTTTGGGTGATTTAACCGACTATTAGATCGATTAAATCGGTATCGTAGCTCTGATACCACTGCTGATTCCCGGATCCGGCGAGTCTGACGGAGCTTCGGTCCCGAAACGACGTGTTCGGTGTGTTTAATACGACTAAGAAAGGAGTAGAAGATAGATAGAATACCGAGCAGTCAATTTCAATCTGGTCTCAATTGATTATTCAACGTTATAGCACCACGAGACCAGTTGGACAGCATGTCCCCTCTGGGAACCAAAAGCTTGTCCAAATGGGAGCCCCATGCCCCTATTTATAGACATCACACGCTAAGTGGTCAACCGTTCGGATTGTCATCCGACCGGATGGTCATCCGGCCGGATGGACCTTGACATGTACAAAACCTGTCCAACTTCTCCTATTCTATACAATATTCAACACACGCTCTGTCTAACTATTCGCACAGTGGCAGACGTACGAAATATGCACTAACAGGAACACGTTGGCATTGATCGAGTACAAAAGGCTCGTTTGCATACACTCATGTCAGAATTTGAGTTATTGTAAACGAAGGAAGACGACACTATGGACTCTTTCTGTGAAAAGATGAACAGTGTTGTTACAAGGGAAAATGAACTTAGGACAACACTGAGTCAACCGGTACGCAAACTCCTAAATGTCACGCCAGATAGATTCACTCAGATGGACACCTTTATGGAACGATACTCCGATCTAGATACAATGACGCTAGAAGAAGCACCGGGGAGACTAAAGACTTTAAGAGTGAAAACTGTCGAGACAATAAAGACAAACAATGCACTAAGAGTGAGGGATCTTCATACAGGCCTTGTCAGAAGTTTGGAAACTTTAAGAGAGTCTATGCTAATTAGATAACCAATCAAGCAACCACATGACATATGTGCAAAGTCACTTTAGAGAATTAGATGAAAAGGAAACTGCTCAAGTACGTTTTGGTGATGGGTTGCATGTAGAGATTAAAGGCATAGGTTCAATACTACTGGAATGTTAGAATCAAGAGCATAAAACTATTTCTCAAGTGTATTACATTCCAAGTCTGAAAAACAACATATTAAGCCTAAGACAACTCACAGAAATCGATTGCAAAGTAGTTATGGACGAAGATCTACTAACACTCAGTGACAGAAATAGAAAGTTACTTATGCGAGTCAGGAGAATGAAGAACAGGCTATACAAGGTCAAGTTGAAGATTGGGAAGCCAATCTGCTTGCTCTCAAACACGAAAGATTTAGCATGGTTATGGTATGCAAGGTTAGGCCATTTACACTTTGATGCTATTAAAGAAATGACTCAAACGAACTTGGTACATGGAACTCCTCAAATAAGGCATGCTAGTCAAATCTATGATGCATGCTTATTAGAAAACATAGCAGGACACCATTTCCAAATCAGACAAAATTCCGATCTTTAAAACCACTGGATTTAGTCTATGGAGATTTGTGTGGCCCTATATCCCCCCACTTGTAGACGATTGCACACGCTACATGTGGGCGTAACTACTAACTTCCAAGGATCAAGCATTTGAAACTTTCAAGGAGTTTAAGAAAAAAGTAGAGACAGAGACACGAACGAAGTTAAAGATGCTAAGGACAGATAGAGGAGGAGAATTCAAATCAAATGAATTCAACCAATATTACAAAGATAACGACATAGCAAGAAAACTTACAACACCATATTCCCCACATCAAAATTGAGTAGTAGAGAGAAGAAATAGGACGATGTTATCCACTACTCGCAATATGCTAAAGGAAACAAACATGCCACAAAACTTTGGGTTGAAGCAGTACAACATGCAATATACGTGCTAAACAGGGTTCCAACGAAGGCCTTGGTAAACAAGACACCATATGAACCGTTGAAAGGAAGAAAGACAAATCTGGAACACCTAAAGGTTTTTGGCTGCACTACATATGCTAAGGTACTAGCACTTCAACAAAAGAAGTTGGATGATAGAAGTATGCCTACGGTATATCTCGGAATAGAATAAGGAACAAAGGCATTTATATCATATGATCCAACAAAGAATAAGATATGTGTCAGTAGAGATGTAAAGTTCATAGAAAGTCAACCACGGAACTACATATATGGAAGTGGTAGATTCAGGAAATCCTGAATGAACAAACTTTGTCATTCAAGAAAATGATGACCCACGAGAGTTAGAAGTTGACGCACCAAGTAGTCCTGGTGACAGTGGGCCATACCATGAAGATTCAGGAGTGGATCAATCAGAAAACAATCCTAACTCCTGCATAACTCCACCAACCTAATCATACAATCCAAACTCATCAGAAAAATCTAGCAGTTTATTAACAAATAGAGGTCCATCTACATCTGAAAGCCTAAGAAGTTTTAACAAATTATATGATGAGATGGAGGAAATTCAAGTAGATCCACATGAATTACTTACTACATGCTGAAGAAGAACCAAGAATTTACAAGGAAGCATCCATTAACAGCAAATGGATTAAGGTAATGAAGGTTGAGTGGAACTCAATAAAAAAGAATAACACTTGGAGATTGATAGACCTGCCAAGAGATCACAAAGCAATAGGATTAAAGTGGGTATTCAAGACTAAGAAAGATACAAATAGATCAGACACAAAGCAACACCGGTAGCAAAAGGTTACGTTCAACAACATGGGATAGATTTTGATGATGTATTTGCACTAGTAGCACGCATCTAGACAATTTTCCTAATGTTGGATTTAGAAGCATATCAAGGTTAGGAGGTACATCACGTGGATGTAAAGTCTGCATTTCTGCATGGAGATCTCAAGGAGGAGGTCTATGTTTCACAGCTGGAAGGATTCATAAAGCCAGAAGATGAAGGAAGGTTTACAATCTATCAAAAGCTCTATGTGGATGGAGACAAGCACCACGTGCTTGGAACACGAAGTTAGATCAAACCCTAAAGTCACTTAATATCGAGAAGTGCACTTTAGAACAAGCAATCTATACAAGGACAAATGAGACTTCTACACTGATAGTTGGAGTCTACGTTGATGATTTGATAGTCCCTAGAACTTCAAGGAAGAAAACATATATTTTCAAGTCTTACATGGAGAAGAAGTTTGAAATGAGCGATCTAGGATTGCTAGCATACTATCTAGGAATAGAAGTTAGTCAAGCAGAGCGTGAGATAGCCATAAAACAAATAGGGGTATATAAATAAGATACTCAAGGACATTGATATGCTAACCTGCAACGAAACAAAGATTCCTATGAATCCAGGAACACAGTTAACAAAGACTAAAAAAGGAGACCTAGTAGATGCAACGCATTATAGAAGCTTGCTTGGTTCTCTCGGGTGGTATTTACTGCAACAAGACCAGATCTATGTTACTTCGTTAGTTTGCTTAGTAGATTCATGCAAAAACCAAAGGATTATCACTTAAAGGCAGTCAAGCAAGTACTATGCTACATCAAAGGAACTAAGGAGCACAAAATCATTTACAAAACACAACGAGCATGTAAGGTCATAGGTTATAGGAATAGCAGTTATGGGGTAAACACAGACCAAGGAAAAGGCACATCTGGTCTGGTATTTTACTTTGGAGAATCACCTATAACCTGGTGCACGTAAAAGCAACAAACAATGACACTTTCATCATGTGAATCAGAATTCATAGTAGCCACTGTGGAAGCATGCCAAGCACTATGGCTTAAAAGGTTGTTAAGTGAAGTTACAAGCTGTAAAGAAAAGAAGATAACAGTAAGGGTATATAATATTTATGCAATAGCACTCATGAAGAATCCAGCCTTTCATGGAAGAAGCAAGCACATAGATACACGCTATCATTTCATAAGAGAATGCATGGAGAATAAACACATCAGTGGAGAACTACAACGGGTAGACATATTAACAAAGGCACTAGCAAGAGTCAAGTTTGCTACAATGCGAGAACTGCTCGGAGTTCAAGATCTACAACAACTCAAGGATGTTTGTGATTAGGGTGGTGAATGAAGAACTAACCCCTTCATATCCTAAGTACGAGGGTTGTTTGGTGTAACACCTCGTAAATTTAAGTCCAATAATATATATACACGTGTCATGAACTTTAAACGTGTAACGGATTGATTACGAGGGACTAAAGTTGAAAAAACGAAGAAAGTATATGTTTATAAGGATTCAAAATGTCAACAATGGATAAATATGCCTTTCAACAACCCTACATGATGTTCATGCCCTAAAACGAATGTATCATGAAGCGTGTGAAACCGTTTGTGGAAGAAAGTGAAAGTTTACAAGACGCGAGGGTTAAATGTGTCAACATGTTTAAGTTATACCTCTGAGTGACCTTTTGGCGAACCCGGAGCCTTGTAACGATTAATTATACTCCCAAGAATAAGTGGTAAAAATTTCACAAGGTTTCGATATTGTTTGAGAAAGATACGCTAACTTTTGTAATTAAGGGGTTAAAAGCGTCAACGAGGCAAAACTTGTGTTTTCGGTTATCGTTTAACGAAATCGGACCTAATGATGATTGGTTTTATCTCATGGATCATAGAAATATAAATTTCAAGGGTTAAAAGTGCCTAAAATGGAAGAAACTACGCATTAGAAAGTCCAGGGGGTGAAAGTGTCACTTTTTGAAACATTTAGCTGGTCCCCCCACCTGCTGGCGTAGCGCCAGCACTGAATCCCTTTCCCGTGGCGCAGCACGAGTGACTACCAGTGACAGCAAACCTGTTTAAACCTGGCAGCTTGCATGTTTACGCGATTCAACGAGTTTGCCACCCTCTAGCTGCATGATACACGTCCCTAGGCACTTGTCATCATCCCTGGAAGTTCCCTTAACACCTGGATCAATCTCCATGACCTTCCTTGGCTATATATAGCCCTTTGTTGCACTTGTAAACTCACACTTGAGAAATTCACTTGGAAAGCTTCCAAACACTTGTTCTGAAGATTTCTGGAGCTCAAGGGCACTTCCCAAGCATTCTTAGTCATGCATAGGACTTCAGTAAGTGTCCTTAACCTTCCTTAATTCAGTTTTCTTAGTTTATTAGCCTAAAGTCAAACCGTCGTAATTAAGGTTTGACTTCGTGATTAGTTAAAGTTTGTCGAGTCAAATCACGAATTGAAAGTAGCTTTGAGTTGGTAATTATGTGGGTAATAAACCCTTAAAAGGGCACCCTCTGATTCCCATTCTAACTAGGTCAATTGTCGGGTCAAAGTTAATCTTAAAAAGTCAACAGAAAGCTTATTTTCAAATAAATGCATAATTAACAATGTAGAAGCTATGCAACCTGTTTTATTACTAATATAACTTGGTAATTAATGTAAGAACATGTCTAAACATGTTCAACCCGACAATTTTCAGTTTAAGCTCGGTTCGGAACCGAAAGTCGCAAAAGTAGACTTTTGCTTTGACTTTCAGTTCTGACCCATTAGAGCATGTTTTAGAATTGCCTTAGAGCTCTATTAGGACCAGGTTATTGATTAGTGTAACCCTCTGAGGTTATACAACTTGGTTCATTAGTTATCCGGTTCATATGCAAGTTGCCGTTATATGCCTAAATGTTGACCAATATGCCCTTTTGACCTTAAAACAAGAATTTTGAAAATGTGAGAAGACAATAATCTTTATTACTGATTTATAAATATGTCCTTAAATTTTCACATCAATTGGAGGTCTAGATTAAGAGTTATGCTCAATAGCGTAATTAGAAAACTTTTTATTAATTAAACGGCGTAATTAGCATATAGCCTATCTAAACCTAATTTTTGATACCAAACTTTTTACCCAGTGATATAAAATAATATTTTGGGATTTTTGAAGATTTTTATTTAATTTTAGGCTGAGCATAACATAGAGTTCTAAGCTTGATTTGGTAATTACCGGTTTTGCCCTTTTGGCCTATAAAATGAGTTTTACATATTATTTTGACACCAAACCTTTTGCTACTGATTAATTATGATAAATAAATTATTTTAAGCTTTTTGGAATGATAAAAATATCAGCTTTCTTTATAAAACCCGGTAATCGCTTAAAATCGTCTTTTTACGCGTTTTAAACGCATAGTATGTACTAAAACTATTTTAAATATATAAGACTTGATACCTACTGATATTTTTAGTAAATTTTTATACTTTAACAGTAAGCAAAAGTTTTAAACTCAGATTTTCAGATTTGACCCTTAAACCTTATGTGAAATTACCAAAATTCCCCTTCGGTGTATAGTTTAGTTATAAAAGGTAAATTTCACCTATATACCATACCCTACTGTTATGACTAATAAAAATAAGTATTTTTACTAAATATATCAGACCTGAAACTCAGATTTATATTTAAACTCTTTTATAAGCTTTAAAATGACCAAAATGCCCCTACGGGGCATAGTTTGAATTTAAATCCATTTTGGGCATAATGGAAGGTATCCTACTGATATCACAACATAATTAAGGCATATTAACTTAGGAAACCTATTCATGAATCATTCGGTTACCCGTAACGCATTATTCGCGTTCGGTGCGATTTATGTAACTAGTTTGCATAAATTAGCCGAAACGGGTCAAACCTTACCATTTCTATCTCAAAATCCAGAATGTGTTTAGTTTACCCATACTAAAAAAGTATACAAGCTTGTCGGGTCTAAACCACATTCTAATCCGGTCTTCGCATAATCATGCGTTTTGAACCGTATCTTCTTTTTAAAACTAACCGGTCTAAGTTTAGGCTTAATTAAAGACCCGTTAGGAATCTAATAGGTTATTAAAACCTTCGTTCCAGATTTAGGAGCCCAGTAAAAGCTATCTGTACTTGCTGATTTGTTATACGGCTGGGATTGAATTTATATTTAGCTCAGGTAAATACTTTTAACTTATTTTCCCTATACGGGCTTGGGGTACGGTATATAAAATACCGCTTGATCGGGCATTGAATTTTTAATCGTATGAAGGTTACTTTATTGAAATGACCCGTTTAAATTTTTTTGTTTGCTTAAAACCTTTGGGGGGTTAATGACCATTTCCAGGATATCATTGGCACCATTTTAAGAAATGGCCACGACCTAAGCACGGGGTGTAGGCGTACACACGACAGTGCATATATAAATAATAAGGTATAACCGCCGGTTTCGGGAATAACTCGCCGCGGGACTATATCATGTGGTGTGTCTATTAATCTTTAACCCGGTGTCAATCCGGGCTACTGAACGTATAACGAACATGTAATTCTTTTACAAGTTTATATATAAATAATTATCCCAAGTTATATAAAGTTTTGTGCCATGTGCATTCAAATCAATTTTCTTAAACATTTTCAAAATGAGTCAGTTAATTGTATTTGCCAGTGTAAACTGACGTATTTTCCCAAAAAAGTCTAAGTGCAGGTACTAATCGAAATAGGATGGCCTCTCCCTAGCATCAATAAGAGTCTCGCAAGCTTGGATGCATTTTAAATCTGATGAACTATGTTTCCTTTTTATTTGATCTGCCTGTGGATCCATTACAGTCCGTTGTGATACTTTGATATTACTATTTATTCGGTTTGTAATGTGATTCATCTTTTGCTTCCGCTGTGCATTTAAAATTGTGTTGTTTGACTATGATGATATCAACTACGTCACGATACTCCCCACCATGCCCACCGGTAATACGTGGAAATATCGGGGTGTGACAGGTTGGTATCAGAGCCAACATTGAGTGAATTAAACACTAGCCTTTTGTGTTTAATCTCAATGACACAGTAGCACATTCCTTGACCTTCTGAGTCTAGACTTAACATAGGAATACTCGCAACCCTAATCTGTAAAATATTGCTTTCGATTTTTAATATGTCGCCAAGCAAAGGAGCCGTAATGGAAATCCTCCCCACCGAAGCCTAGAAATGCGGAGCTTTGTACTGCGACTAGGATAAATGTGCAACCAAGGAGAAAACATTCAGAAATAAAATGAAGAAGAAACTCCTTTTGCTGAAGTTCGTTTCCTTAGTAAGTCCTTATAAGGGTATACTTATCTCTCAGTCCCTTCATGGACAACATCATTCTTTCAAGCCCCGTCTAGGGCAATTCTGTACCTCCTTTGGAATCATTGGAATGTTTTATCTAAATTTTATTTATATCATTATATATGAACATAATAATAACATTCCTTTGATAAGATCTACCATTATGATAAAATGGCAAAATCTAAAAAGGACAAGACCTAGCCCATGTGTCATTTTAAGACAGGGCCAAGATGGTAGTTCCTCAATTAGATTCAGATCCTTGATAACTTTTCAATTTTTATTGCTCTGCGTTGAATATTAAAAAGAATCTTAAAGGTATAACCTAGCCTATATGTCATTTCAGACAAGGCCAAGATGGTAAAACCTATTCAAAAGATTCAAATATTTGTTAAACATCTATAAACATGTTAACATTCCTGGCAAATGTGATTCGATAACAATCGCATAAATCATCCTTATATAGGATTCTCCCGAAATCCTTTCCTATTTGTGAATTAAGCATCCATTAGGGATGTAATGCTTACGGGCCATATTCATTGTCATATAAGACAAAAGACAGTCGTAGCCTACAACTCCATGTCAAGAAAAGGCAATGAACAACGTTCAAGCCTAAATACCTTGATTCTACAAAAATCATGGCTTATGAATTAAAGTTGTCCTTGTGACTTGGCCTTTTGTGCCATAGTTATATTTTAATTAAGTTTAGGATAATTATAATGAAAATCCTGAATAAGATAAATATCATTCCTTTTCTGCCAGTATATATATTAAAAATAATCTTAAAAGGTATAACCTAGCTTGAATGTCATTAAGGACCTAGCTATGATGGTAAAACCTGTTTAAAAGAGATTCAGATCCTTATTAACATCTGAAAACATGTTAACACTCCTGACAACAGTGATACGATAAAAATCACACTGTCATCTTTATATGGGGAATTCCCAAACCCCCTTATTTAGCGTAAATGATCAAGAGGAATCATGGCTAATAAACGTCGAACATGATGTATACATCAAAACATCCATTTAAGATGTACGCCCACGATGTATTCATGATAAAGATAGTTTTATTTCATAACTTCTTGTCAAGACAATGAAATATGAAATTTTCCAATCCAAATGATCATTGATTATGTTTTAAAATTTCCCTAGCGACAAGGCCTCTGTGCCATCAAAAAGTCCTTTGGAACAAGCCCTTGTGCTATATAAAATGTCGGTAAGACATGGACAGTCGTGACTTATGTCCCCTGTCTAATAGATATGAAGGATTATATTTCGTTAAAACGCCAAAGATGGTTTATTTAAAAACCTAGGCAAAACATAATCAAATAAATTTAATACTATCTATTGGCCTATATGGTTTAGTTGCACCATGGCTATTTAATCATCAAATTCGACAATTCACTATATAATTAAACAAATTATTACTACTTCGTCTGTAGCCTTCAAAACTTCACCATGGCTGCCTCATCTGAAGTTCACAATCATCCAGTCGATCAGAATAATAATGCAAGACTGAACTTAACGGGCACTGAGTTACAGGCTGTTGGACCGTGTGCGACCCTAAATAGTCAGTATAAGGCAGTTCATCTTTGAATACGAAGGCGGAATCAATGTATACAAAGTCACAACAGCTCGGATCCTTTTAACTTCTTTCTATTACTGATTGCGAATCTTTACAAGTGTTTCTGAATGAATTTTGACAGAATTTCGACACCTACACTATGACCTGTTTCCGCTCCAACGTTACAAATGACAACAGCCGAACCCTATTTATAGATGGCTTGATTTCGCTCCTAATGACATGATCATTACGAGCGGAATCACCTAAATACACTTATGAGCAGAATCACCAAATGATCTTGGAGCGGAATCACCTACTTAACATCTAGGAGCGGAATTACAACATTATCCTGATTTCGCTCCTAATGACATAAATGTCATTTGGAGCGGAATTACACTCTAAGATCCACTTTTTCATTTCCGAGCTCCAATCTAACCTATCTAGACCTAAGACTCAACTAAGACGTAGATAACAGACATTCAGTGTACCAACAGACTCCCCCTTGGATGTTGACAAAGTCTTCGGCATTGAGTCTTCAGTCTTGGTTTCTTTCCAACTATGTCTTCTCATTGCAAAAACTCTTTCTTCATATAATTTCAGAAACTCAATCTAGCTCCATCTTCAATCTCCCCTTTGATTGTTGATCCAGAATCCTGACTCCCCCTTTCACAGACTTCCCCTCTCGGAATACTAGGGCTCTAATTCTGGTTTAAACTTTTGCATTATCATTGCCATGGGTAGTCCTGAAACCTGCATATACTCTACCCAAATATAAGATATATGATAATAATAGTTTCAATCAAAACTTACCATTCAACCTTTAGTGTTAGAAATCCACTTAAGTATTCAGGTCCAAGTTAATGACCCTGATTACTCAATTAATCTACCAAGTCCAATTTAATGACCTTGGTTGATCCGAGACAAATCACACTGACATTTAAAAACAAATAAGTTCAAACACTTATGAAAATTACAAGTTTCAAATTAATGATCTTGCTTTAACTTTTCAACATCTCAAACTTATCAAGATTTAGCTCACGACTCATCATCCAGTTCAGAAATCTCCTGCATCTGCTTTCAGCTTTCGAATCCGAAGATCAACTCTCCACTTTGGTTTGTCAAAAATAAAGCAAAAATGTAAAATCTTTTTGGATTTTGAATAAAATTTCTAAACTAGAAATGAAATACAGAACTAAAATGCAATGAAAGTAAACTATTTACAAACATATTTTTGATGAGCGTGTTAGGGAATCATATCAGCTATTCGACAAGTCACAAGTACCGTTAAGCTGTGATTACATATTCAGAATTAAACAATTCGCTTAGATTGTCGATATACTGATCCACTTAAATTCTCACACACTTTTCAATCTGTCCAGGATACTGATTTAGTGTTTTAGAGACTTAAACTTATACGTGTGTCCCACCTCTTGAATATACTCCCGTATCCAGATCCCAATATTCAGTCTTACAGGTAATTATAACACAAATGATATCTGTAAGGGGTTATAAATTATGAAGAATCATGAGAGCTCAGGTCAGAACTACCGTTCAGCAGAGAGATCATGACTCAACTCTTGGGTGTGTCCCCTTTAGAGGATCTTTTTTTACAGCAGCATTGCTGTTATGGGTGAAATTTCGAGCTTATATCCTGAAGCATATCCTGATATTATATGCTTGATGCTGCGGCCAGGATACTGAACCAGGATATTGGTAACATCCTCGGGGGTATCCTGCTTGCTACTAACGATTTTCTTTGGTTGCAAGGCACCAACGTTAAAGGACTTGATCTACCTGAAGATTCGCTCAAGGTGGTTGAGAAATGGACGTTGATGGTGGAAGAATGTGTCTTGTAACGGTCAGAATAGAAGAAAGGCATATTCCGCGAGAATATCGGATGCTGGTCAATGCTATTGACTTTGTAACGGTTATATGAGCTGAAGACCCGGTTTTATGGTTAATTTGCACGTGGAAAACAAGTTAAAAGAGTCTCCCAACGTTCAGAATGGAATATTCCAAAGTATCCCGGAATAATAGGATAGTTTGTTAGTTTTTGTTACTATAAATGGGAGCGATCGGATCATAGGCAGAAACAACTTTTTCCACACACTCTCTTTCGCACACTTTGCTCTCTAGCTTCTAGCAATCACTACACACCAACACTTGTAATCAAATCACGTTGTAACACCTAGTTGATCCGCATCATATCCTGCACTGTATCCTGATATTTGAAGCAATAGAAGAACTAGGCAGCTGCGATTGTCAGCTCCCGAGGTTTTATGCCGGCGATCTAGATTGATCAAGGGCTTTCCTCGTACATCCCGTGTCGTTTACTTTACTTTTGCTCATTGTTTGATCATAGATACAGCTCTATATCCTGAGCCGTATCCTGAAACTGTTTTTACAAATTAACTTGATTAACATATTTTCGACACTCATTTCTAGCACACTACCTCACTTAACTAATTTGATCACTTAATTACTTCGGTAATTTTTGACCAAAACAATTTGGCGCCCACCGTGGGGCAAGTGGTGCTCTCTTTACTAAAGATTTTTGTAAAATCGTTAATCGGTTTTCTATTTTCAAAACTTTTTACCACATTGTTTACAATGGCATCAAGATCAAACATGAGCTCCTCCACCGTGTCTGCTACAACCTCTACAACAATTGGTTCGATGCTTCCACCACCTCCTCCGAGAACGCAAGCCTCTTCACAAGGAACCGAAATTCATGTGGCTCGGGATGTTATTCCCGCTCAGAATATTCAGGGATTTGGTCCTATTTTGGCCTCTAATGAAGAAATTCTAACTTTATTTGGTAGTGTACAGGAACAAATGAGGCAGCAGCAGGAGACCAACCGAATGCTGATAAGAGAGGATGCAGGTGTGACATCAGTGATAACCAGAGAGCTTCAAAAGTTGAAGGATATGATATCAAGTGTGCCTGGGATAGTGCAGCCTATATCGGAAGTATCCCGGGATAGTCACAACATATCCTACTTTGCTTACCCCATTTGTTATGCAGAAATCCCAAAGAGATTCCAGACTCCTAACATGAAGCTGTATGATGGGACGACGGATCCTGAGGAGCATATTGCCCAGTATAGGGAGAGGATGGAGATTAACCCTATCCCGCCAGAACTTAAGGAAGCATGCTTGTGCAAGGGCTTCGGCTCTACTCTAACAGGATCAGCCTTGAAATGGCTTCTAAACGTTCCACCTTATTCAATTACATCATTTGCTCATTTACTTAATTTGTTTAATAGTCAGTTTTCTTGTAGTAGAAGCTTTGAAAAACTAACAAGTGACCTCTACAGGATAACACAGGGGCCTCAAGAATCCCTAAGGGATTATGTGAACAAATTCAGCAGGGAATCCTTGGATATCCCACACCTTGATGTTGCTACAGCATTCCAAGCATTCGAGATGGGACTACCAAAGGATTCCCAGTTTTATCAGGATCTTGTGATGAATCATTGCACGAACTTGGACGAAGCTCGAAATAGGGCCTTGAGATATATCAGGCTGGAAGATGATACGAAAATGCTAGAGAGGATGAATGCATCCTCAACATATGAACCAACTAACAGGAAGTCAGAATCCTCATACAAAACATATCATTCTAAGCCATATGACAGGAATGATAGCAGAAAAGTGAACGCTGTTGAAAATAAGGATCCTGAGGAGTATCCTGAATTGTCAGAATATTGTTTTTCTGTTAATATTCCTGAACTAATGTATGCTATGCAGGGTTTGGGAGATAAAGCCAGGTGACCTCGGAAGAATCAATAAAAAGGCTGATTGGAAGGACAAGTCCAAATGGTGTGCCTTCCATGAGGATTTCGGACATGTTACTAAGGATTGCATTACCCTGAGGAAAGAAATAAGCTACCTACTAGGCAAAGGATATCTGAAGGATCTTCTGGGCAGAAAGAAGGATAAGGGTCAGGATATTGAGAAGGATCCTGAACGAGCAGCATCACCTCCCGCCGATGCCAAGATAATTAACTTTATCTCAGGAGGGTCCGATATCTGCGAAACTTCTTATTCTGCAGCCAAAAGACATGCAAAGGAGGCTAAGGCCGAAAGGGGGAATAAGCCAACCAGGATATCGACCCTCACGACTGATAAAATGATCACGTTCGATAGTGATGACAAGGATACTGTCCAGGATCCTCATCATGATGCTCTGGTAATAACTTTATACGTTGCTAATCACTTTGTACGCAGGATACTGGTGGATAATGGCAGCTCAGTCAACATCATCCAATTGGAAACCTTGAAGAGAATGAACATCCCCGAGATAGAGATTACCTCAAAGTCCACTGTGCTTGTAGGGTTTAGTGGAGAAGCAAGGAATATTGTTGGGGAGATAAAACTGCCTGTATATGTCGAAGGAGTAAACTCGATGCAACGGTTTTGTGTCATGGATATAATATTATATTAGGCAGGCCATGGATTCACGATATGAAAGTTGTACCTTCCACCTATCATCAGTGTGTCAAGATCCCTACTCCTTGGGGGGTAGTCAAAGTTGAAAGTGACCAACAACAGGCGAAGGAGTGCTACTCCTCTTCAATGAAGGCCTCAAGAAAATCCAAAGCAGGATAGCAATTAAAGATGCGGGCCCAGGATATCGTGGAGGCTTCAGAGTAGGATGTAAAGAAAATTATCCTGGATCAGGATAATCCAGATATCTCGGTGCTCGTAGGAGCCAATATCCCTCAGGATATTGAAAATCAGTTAACTAACTTTTCGAAATGCAGGATGTCAACATTCGCATGGAAGCATGAGGATATGACAGGTATTTCTAAGGATATTATAACTCACAAGCTTGGAATTGACAGGTCTTTCAAGCCTATCCAACAAAAGAGAAGGAAGTTTGCTCCAGAACGAAACATAATTATTCAAGAAGAGGTTGAAAGACTATTGAAGTCCAAGATGATCAGGGAAGTCAAATTTCCCAAGTGGCTAGCAAATGTGGTCGTGGTTCGAAAGAAGAATGGGAAATGGAGAGTTTGTGTAGATTACACAGACTTGAACAAAGCATGTCCTAAAGACCCATTCCCTCTGCCTCATATAGACTCGATGGTGGATGCCACTGCCGGTCATGAGATGTTAACCTTCATGGATGCATCCTCAGGATTCCAGCAGATCCAAATGGAACCTTCAGACCAGGAGGATACTGCTTTCATGACACCAACAGGTATTTACTGTTATACTGCTATGCCTTTTGGTTTGAAAAATGCAGGTGCAACGTACCAGAGATTGGTGAACATGATGTTTAGAGACAAACTGGGGGACACCATGGAGGTGTACATTGACGATATGCTAGTCAAATCCAAGAAGGCTGAGGATCATCTCCAGGATATTAAAGGAGCATTTGATATCCTGGACCAGTATAATATGAAACTAAATCCTGCCAAGTGCCATTTTGGAGTGGGGGCAGGAAAGTTTTTAGGATACATGGTGACTAAAAGGGGGATAGAAGCAAGCCCAGAGCAGATTAAAGCTATCTGGGATATCAAGTCACCTTCAAATATGAAAGATGTTCAAAGATTAACAGGGCGAGTAGCAGCATTAAACAAATTTATATCAAGATCCTCGGAAAAATGCAAGGAATTCTACGATATCCTGAAGAAGAATAAGAGGTTCGAGTGGGGAGAAAAGCATGAAGCAACCCTACAGGAATTAAAGCAATATCTTTCAACCGCACCTCTATTAATGAAGCCTGAGGATGGTGAACTATTATCCCTATATCTCGCAGTATCAGGGAATGCAGTAAGTGCCGTCCTTGTGAAGGATCATGAAGGTCAGCAGTATCCTGTCTATTACGTTAGTAAACGTTTATTAGATGTTGAAACTAGATATTCTCATCTAGAAAAAATGATATTAGCCCTAGTTATGGCATCAACTAAGCTTAGAGATTATTTTGAGACACACAAGATTCATGTTAAAACTAATTATCCTGTTAAGAATGTGCTTTGGAAACCTGAGATGTCGGGTAGAATGGCTAAGTGGTCAGTAAAATTAAGTGCCTATGATCTAGTATATGAACCTAGAAATGCTATAAAGTCCCAGGCTCTAGCAGACTTTGTGGCTGATTTCAGTAGTGATATTCAAAATGAAGTAGACCTAGAAGTTCAACAACTAGGAGAAACTTCAGTATCCTGGACATTATATACTGATGGTGCATCTAATGTTAGAGGTGTAGGATTGGGTATACTACTAAAATCGCCACAGGGGGACATATTACCCCAGGCTATTAAATGTGAATTTTCTGCTACCATTAATGAAGCTGAGTATGAAGCTCTGATAGCAGGATTAGAATTGGCTAGAAATATGAATATTAGATGTTTACAAGTATATGTCGATTCCCTGTTGATTACTAACCATTTCAATGGATCTTATGCAGTAAAAGGTGAAAAGTTAGCTGAATACCTTGAAATTGTTAAAAAATTAGCAGGATATTTCGAAGTTTTTACACTTGAACAGGTACCAAGAGAAAAGAATGCTGAAGCTGAAGCTCTAGCAAACTTAGGATCTACTGTCAGGATACCGGAGGGAACTCAGATACCAATAGTGCACATCCTATATCCTGCAATGGAACATTTCAAATCTCAGGATAAAGAAGTAGCATGTATCCAGGATCCTGGTGATGGATATCCTGAGAAGGATCCTGAATCCTGGATAACTCCAATTGTGAAGTATCTTCAAGAAGGAGATATCCCAAAGGATGCAAATCCTAAGGCTTTTAGGATGAAGGTATCTCGTTTTACTATTATAAATAATATTTTGTATAAGAAATCCCTTACAGGTCCGTACCTAAGGTGCTTGGAAGTTCCTGAAGCCCTATGTCAAGAATTGGATACTATTGATGAGACAAGGGATGCGGCAAAGTTGAGAATGACAGCATATCAACAGAGGATATCCAGAGCATATAACAAGAATCTAAGGACTAGAAGGTTTCAAGTTGGAGATTGGGCACTAAGGAAGGCTTTTCAGAATACTACTAATCCTGCCGATGGAAAGTTGGCTCCAAAATGGGAAGGACCCTATGAAATTGAGTCAGAATCTGGGAAAGGAGCATACCGACTCAAGAATATGGAGGGGGATATGCTACCAAGATCCTGGAATGCTATACAAGTGAGTTTAGAATTTAATTTCTAACTCATAATGGTACGAACTCTATAACTCATTTATATTTTTGATATTATCTTTTATTTTGATACCCAATACTGACTTAAGCATCGGAGGGGTGTTAGCCAAGCTAACACCCACCTTAGTTTAAAGGTGTTTTTGCAGAATATGCTTTGGGATATAGCTCCAGGATACACACTCGGGATACTTCGAAAGATTAGAGGATTGGCCCCCTCTCTCACGTTTAAGGGATCCTGATCCCTTCACAGGTTTAAAGGTATTCACCTTTCTCATGAATTGGGTTTAAACACCCCGCCTGGAGCGCAAGTTATCCAGGGATAGTTCAAGGTGGCGGGACCAGTTCATGTAAAAGTGGCTGACAATTTCGTTACTGTTGGCTATACCCTGGATCCTTAAGGTATATGAGGATTGATCACCCTCTCTCACGAAAGGGTATTTTCATACTCTCTAAGGTTTAAAGGTTATCACCTTTCTAAGTCTTGGAGTTTATACACTCCCGCCTGTAGCGCATGAAAATTTGGGATTTTCCCCAGGTTTAAAGGTTTTCACCTTTCTAAGTTTTGGGGTTTCCACACCCTCGCCTGTAGCGCACGAAACGTGGGTAAAATCCCCAGTAAAACTCAAAGACTTAAAGGTTTTCACCTTTTCAAGTCTTGAGGTTCTTATACTCCGGCTTAAATGCCTGGAAAATGGGTTTAGTCCCAATAAAATACGAAGTTTTTGGATAATCCCAAAGTATATTTTCAAAAAACATAATCATTTACAAGTCTACATAAATTTTTGAAAAAATATTGCTAAGTTTAAACAACTGGTTGAAGAATTGCTAAAGGATCATATCCTGGTACAACATACTGGTCCTGCACAGACAGGGGACATCTGTGGTAGAACATGACGTATGCTGATACTATATCCTACTGGGGACATTTATGCTGGAGTAAGAAGGAAACCTATGCCAACACTATATCCTACTAAGGCATTGTGAGGAACTCAAAGGATCAAGTTTGGGCATAATTTGCCAAGTATCCTGGACTGGGGACACCTTCGGTGGAATGGTTGCGAAAGGACTGGAATGAAAGGATTGAGATATCTTCTATTTCGGTATGATCTTTCCTATTTTTGTTCTTTAAAAAACCTTATCTAGATTGTCTAAATTTCTGAAACTATATTATAACACTTATGAGTATCCTGATCGGGATATGTTCTCAGGATATATTCTCAAGATGTATTCTCAGGATATACTTCAGGATACTTGGATTGAAAATTGAAACTATGTTCAAATCAAACTACTGTTATCAAAACAAGCTTTGCAAAATAAAAATGAACCATCCTTTTTCTTTGAAAACTTTATCGAAATTGCTTGAGTTATAAAAACCCTATGTGACGGAAGTCTTAATAGGATATTTGCGAGTATACTGATCAAGATATTTTCATAAAAAGTAATAATTGTACTAAGTTTGGAACATTGGAATTCAGATTAAGCAATGCATAACAAATAACAACATGTAAGGTCAAAAGGTTAGTTTATTATTAATTGTATTCTTGGTTTCATCTCAAAAAGAGACCCATCCACCAAGAACACAATTAAGTTTTTAAAGCATATTTACATAAACAGTTGAAGGCTTCATCCTGAAAATACGAGATCCCTCCACCTCCAACTGTTAAATTTTTCTAAAGCTTGCAGGAAATTAAAATTGTTCTAAGTACTGGACGACCAGATGATTCAGACCCTACAAAGCAAAATACAGGTATCGTTAAAGACAAACTAACCAGGATACAGGTTCAGTATATGTGTACGGGATACAGGATTTGGGTATTTACCTTATTAAGGAAGGAAGTCATGGACTCGATGGATTCCATGAAGCCAAGGTCATCATAAGAGAAACCTTCGGCAGCAACAGTGGAGGGCTTAGAGCAGGTGGCAACAGATGATTTTTTTTACCAGGACAGGCTTGGAGTAACTGTCAAGCTCCTCAAGATCGAAGACAACAGGGACCTTAGCAGAGTCTACAGAAAAGGGAGTAGTTTCAGTCTTATCATATTATGTGCTGATTAACCAAACATATGCAGGAATGTTCAAAATAGATATCCTTACCAGACGTGCCAGAAGACTGTCTAGTTATGATAAAGTATAACTTTGGAAGTTGCACGAAGTCACATCAACATCTACATCCCATTAAGTGTATCGAACAATGCAACGAAAAATATACCCGTTTGGATTTCAGAATCCTAACAGATATATTTTTGGGGACAATTGTTATGGGTGAAATTTCGAGCTTATATCCTGAAGCATATCCTGATATTATATGCTTGATGCTGCGGCCAGGATACTGAACCAGGATATTGGTAACATCCTCGGGGGTATCCTGCTTGCTACTAACGATTTTCTTTGGTTGCAAGGCACCAACGTTAAAGGACTTGATCTACCTGAAGATTCGCTCAAGGTGGTTGAGAAATGGACGTTGATGGTGGAAGAATGTGTCTTGTAACGGTCAGAATAGAAGAAAGGCATATTCCGCGAGAATATCGGATGCTGGTCAATGCTATTGACTTTGTAACGGTTATATGAGCTGAAGACCCGGTTTTATGGTTAATTTGCACGTGGAAAACAAGTTAAAAGAGTCTCCCAACGTTCAGAATGGAATATTCCAAAGTATCCCGGAATAATAGGATAGTTTGTTAGTTTTTGTTACTATAAATGGGAGCGATCGGATCATAGGCAGAAACAACTTTTTCCACACACTCTCTTTTGCACACTTTGCTCTCTAGCTTCTAGCAATCACTACACACCAACACTTGTAATCAAATCACGTTGTAACACCTAGTTGATCCGCATCATATCCTGCACTGTATCCTGATATTTGAAGCAATAGAAGAACTAGGCAGCTGCGATTGTCAGCTCCCGAGGTTTTATGCCGGCGATCTAGATTGATCAAGGGCTTTCCTCGTACATCCCGTGTCGTTTACTTTACTTTTGCTCATTGTTTGATCATAGATACAGCTCTATATCCTAAGCCGTATCCTGAAACTGTTTTTACAAATTAACTTGATTAACATATTTTCGACACTCATTTCTAGCACACTACCTCACTTAACTAATTTGATCACTTAATTACTTCGGTAATTTTTGACCAAAACAATTTGGCGCCCACCGTGGGGCAAGTGGTGCTCTCTTTACTAAAGATTTTTGTAAAATCGTTAATCGGTTTTCTATTTTCAAAACTTTTTACCACATTGTTTACAATGGCATCAAGATCAAACATGAGCTCCTCCACCGTGTCTGCTACAACCTCTACAACAATTGGTTCGATGCTTCCACCACCTCCTCCGAGAACGCAAGCCTCTTCACAAGGAACCGAAATTCATGTGGCTCGGGATGTTATTCCCGCTCAGAATATTCAGGGATTTGGTCCTATTTTGGCCTCTAATGAAGAAATTCTAACTTTATTTGGTAGTGTACAGGAACAAATGAGGCAGCAGCAGGAGACCAACCGAATGCTGATAAGAGAGGATGCAGGTGTGACATCAGTGATAACCAGAGAGCTTCAAAAGTTGAAGGATATGATATCAAGTGTGCCTGGGATAGTGCAGCCTATATCGGAAGTATCCCGGGATAGTCACAACATATCCTACTTTGCTTACCCCATTTGTGATGCAGAAATCCCAAAGAGATTCCAGACTCCTAACATGAAGCTGTATGATGGGACGACGGATCATGAGGAGCATATTGCCCAGTATAGGGAGAGGATGGAGATTAACCCTATCCCGCCAGAACTTAAGGAAGCATGCTTGTGCAAGGGCTTCGGCTCTACTCTAACAGGATCAGCCTTGAAATGGCTTCTAAACGTTCCACCTTATTCAATTACATCATTTGCTCATTTACTTAATTTGTTTAATAGTCAGTTTTCTTGTAGTAGAAGCTTTGAAAAACTAACAAGTGACCTCTACAGGATAACACAGGGGCCTCAAGAATCCCTAAGGGATTATGTGAACAAATTCAGCAGGGAATCCTTGGATATCCTACACCTTGATGTTGCTACAGCATTCCAAGCATTCAAGATGGGACTACCAAAGGATTCCCAGTTTTATCAGGATCTTGTGATGAATCATTGCACGAACTTGGACGAAGCTCGAAATAGGGACTTGAGATATATCAGGCTGGAAGATGATACGAAAATGCTAGAGAGGATGAATGCATCCTCAACATATGAACCAACTAACAGGAAGTCAGAATCCTTCATCGTCGTGAATCACCGCAAGAGCTCTAGATTTTTCTTTGTTATCCTCAAGCTGCTTCATCCTTGGCGGTTCTGATTTATTCTGATGATAAATCGCCTTCTTGTAGTAATCTTCTCTGAACGGGTTTTCAGATTCATCAGCATACGCATTTCTGCATTCACGCTTAAAGTGACCTTTCTGTTTGCACTTGAAACACGTCACTTTAGACTTATCAAAGCCCAACTTGATAGATGGTCCACCAATTGACTTCCTCCCGGTTATCTCCATAAAACGCTGTGCTCGACAAACTGCACTGGCCATACACCACCTTATGTCGATTAGTTCCATCTCCTCAGGATCTATCTGATCATAATCTTCTTTTGTCAGGTTGGTGTTGCCTATCTTCCCTGCTACAAGACTTTCATAAGATTCTAGCACAGATGCTAGGAAAACCATCTGTTGCTTGGCAGACTCCTCGCTGAAGTTCTGAGCGTTCTTTAAGTCTACAGCGATGTTGCATTGAAATAAGTTCTTTGCATCAGACTGGTTTGAATTTGATGAAGAACCACAGTGATATCCACTGTGATAACCACTGCTTTGACTTTCTTTGCTCGTTGTAGAGACATTCTCAGCAGAAAACGCTGTCTTGGGAGATGTACTCTTTGGCATCATGTTCTTTGGATAATACAAATCCAAGTTCTGCTGATAAGACGAATGATTGACTTTGTGTGTCTTCTTCAATTCCAACTCGTGACTCTCTAGTCTCTCAATCAACAAGTCTACTGTCAACTCTTCTGGTGGCTTGATAGTATTCTTTAGCATCAACGCATAATATTGCCAATCCATCTCATCTGGTAATGCATCAAACAATTTGTCGACTAGCTCTTCTCGAGAATAGAAAATATCATGTCTCGCCAGTTCCAGCTTCAGATGCCCAAACCTCTCAATCATTTTACAAACTGATTCATTCTTTAAACACCCAAACAAATCAAACTCTTTTCTAAGTAGTTTCTTTTTGTTTTTCACAATTTCTGTGCTTCCTATACATTTGTTTTTCAATTTGTTCCAGAGATCTGTAGCACTAGAGTATTCGATCAAAGATATTATATCTTCTTTGACGGACTGAAACAGCAACGCAATACATTTTTGCTCAGCAACAAACAAATCTATCTCCTCATTTGTTGTTAAGGTTTCACCTTTTTTGTTTCCATTATGGTATCCATTTTTTAGACTCTTCCAACTAGGAAAAGCAAAGGCCATCAACCAATCTTCAAACTTCTTGGCCCACCGACTATATTCTTCGATAGCCATCAACTTCGGGGGTTTGTTGTAGGTTCCGAAAGCACTTTCAACCTCCAATGCATCCGATAACTTTTTCTTTTGATTTGGCGTGTTCTCATTGGTGTTACTCGAAGATGTATCATTTCCACCGTCTCCAGCAAACGCAAAGACATCATAAAACGGATTGAAATCATCCATCTTGTACCTGAAACAAAATCAGCAAACACTTAGAAAATTTTCGAAATTTTGAAACACAACTAATTTCGAGCGAAATCAGCTTATGAGCGAAATCAACAGATTTTTTTTTATTTCGAGCGAAATCAGAAAAACACGTTCAAGCAGAATCTGATTCGAGCGGAATTAGATTTGAACTTTCAGGCGAAATCAGAATATCTTTCGACCGAAATCAGAATTAATCTGATTTCGAGCGAAATCAGGGAATGACTTTCGAGCGAAATCTGATATTTGCTCCTTTGGAGCGAAATCAGAATTAATCTTCGAGCGGATTCAGGCTTGTTCTGATTACGAGCGGAATCAGAATAGTGTTTCGAGCGGAATCTGATTTTTAAAATTTTACGAGCGAAATCAACCTTTTAGGGTGAAATCTGCGAAGACCGTTTCAAGCAGAATCAGGTTATTAAGCCATTTTTACCATTTTTAATCCGAGTTTTAAACTGATTCTTTGTAGGCTTTGTTAAAACTAAGTTTTACACAATATCCTCGAAAATCAGACCATTCCGACCGTTGGAACTTGTTCAAATCAGAAAAATATAAGAAGAAGTGAGTAGAAATGAGAAATTCTGGTAGAATCAAGCTGCTATGGTAGGAACTCCTCGTCCTGAGCTCTGATACCACTTGTTGGACCGTGTGCGACCCTAAATAGTCAGTATAAGGCAGTTCATCTTTGAATACAAAGGCGGAATCAATGTATACAAAGTCACAACAGCTCGGATCCTTTTAACTTCTTTCTATTACTGATTGCGAATCTTTACAAGTGTTTCTGAATGAATTTTGACAGAATTTCGACACCTACACTATGACCTGTTTCCGCTCCAACGTTACAAATGACAACAGCCGAACCCTATTTATAGATGGCTTGATTTCGCTCCTAATGACATGATCATTACGAGCGGAATCACCTAAATACACTTATGAGCGGAATCACCAAATGATCTTGGAGCGGAATCACCTACTTGACATCTAGGAGCGGAATTACAACATTATCCTGATTTCGCTCCTAATGACATAAATGTCATTTGGAGCGGAATTACACTCTAAGATCCACTTTTTCATTTCCGAGCTCCAATCTAACCTATCTAGACCTAAGACTCAACTAAGACGTAGATAACAGACATTCAGTGTACCAACGCAGGCTATGTTAGATACAGCCGTAAACAAAGCCGTGGACGGAGTATTAAAGGATCATAGGCAAAAGTGCGATAATACCCCAAATAAGGGTTACAAAAAAGGGTAAGGCCGGTTCAAACCAGTCCAAGCCAAATGAGGCAAAACCCAAATGTAAAACCTGTGGGAAGCAGCACTTCGGAAAATGTTTCCGTGAACAGACCAGGGGATGTGGCATCCGTAGGAGATGGATCACAGAACCCATGGATGTAAGGACTTGAAGGACGCCACATGCTACGGTTGTGGCGAGAAGAGGCACATAAAGACCCGCTGCCCAGAGAAGACGACTAAATGGAAATGCACTTTAGAGTCACAATCTAAGTCTTGTGGGATCTGTAATAAGGAAGGGCACAAAAACTTTGGAGTGCCAAGACATAAAGGACACAACCTGTTATGGTTGTAATGAAATAGGGCACATCAAAACTAATTGCCCAAATAAAACCAAGAAGCCTGGAAAGGCTAAGAAGACCAAAGCTGGAGTCTTTCAAATGAATACTCAAGAGGCCGTTCAAGATAAAAATGTCATGACAGGTATTATCCTGATCAATGACGTTTATACTAGAGTATTATTTGATTCAGGTGCAGATAAGTCTTTAGTAGACAATAGGTTTTGTAAATTATTAAATCTGCCTGTTAAAACTCTAAGCGTTAAGTATGAAGTAGAATTGGACGATGGTACCTCAAAGACTGCTTCAACAATATTAGATGGATGTTTTATACCCATCAGGAATCATTCTTCTCCGTTGTCCTTGTTCCGTTAAAATTAGAGGGACTCGATATAGTGATAGGAATGGATTGGTCGTCTTGTAACCAAGCCCATATTGTGTGCGATAAGAAGCAAGTAGTTATCAAGACTCCTTATGGTGAGCCTTTGATAATTCATGAAGACACACGGTACGTATTGCCTAAGCACTTGTTGAATTTGGTATTTAATACCAAAGCTTCGAGTATGGAAAACTCAGAAGAGACAAACAACAGTCGCGATGCTAGAGATGCGACAAATGTTAATGATGCATCAAATGTGAACCTTAATGATAAGACAGTTAATCTCCAAAACTGTGATTAAGGCAGCTGTTAGAAAGGCTATGAGAAAAGTCATGAAAAGGTTCAAGAAGCTGAATGCTGCTTGCTCTAAAAACACATGTCGCTGCTCATAAGAAGAGGTTTATTCACACTTCATATGCGAAGAATGAACTAAACAAAATCATATATATGGCAAGGAACCCCATTCTTTTTAGGATGTACTTAAAAGTACTTCGTCTCTTGGAAGTTAAGAGACTTCATTAGTAAAAAGGGGCCATCGACTGCAGGAAATTATTGGATGAAGTAGAAACCATAAGGTGTATCAGCAGTTATGCTGGAAAGGACACGGTGAGGTATGCATCACAGTTATTCGATGGCAATACCCTTAATTAGTGAGGACATTAGCGAAGTCCACAAGAAAGATCCTCTTATACATTATGGGATGGTCCAAGTTTCAAGGACCTTATTAGAAAAACCTATTATCTGCTTCACGAAATGGAAAAAGATGGAATAAGGATTTCTGACTTTCACCATAAAAGTTCTAGACTGTCGGCAGTATGTTACAAACTTTAACTCATTAATTGAGATAGTGCCCTATTCAGTTTGCCCAAAAATCTAAGCTTAATGCAAATAATTACTGGTGGTTAGCAACAACAATAAGAGGGCACAATAAGGTTTCAAAGCCTGCTTATTATAAATCCATTATGGATCTACCTCAGCTACTCACGTTATATAGATTCAGAAATAACCAGTCAAAGCTGAGACTGCCCTAAAATTTGTCAAAGAATTTGGAGCTAAGTTTAAAAGGATTAAAAATGGAGGCGTTTAACCCTCCTGATGAATGATTAGAGGCGGTTCACATTAATAATGACACCAGATAAATCACTTATTGTGATTTTATTGCTAGGAGATACGTTTGGTTTCAAGTGCTGCTGAGTCTCTCATAAGACCATAAGCTTAGCAAACTTTTAGAAATTTTTTCGTAAGAACCCCAGAAATTAAGTGTAAGGTAAAACTTACAGGCGAAATCATAAGAACCCTTTCTTCTGTTCTTGTCAGAAACCTTCAGTCGTAGAACTCTAGAAGCATCCTCTCTCTAGAAGAAGTGCGTCAGCATATATAGTTGATATCTCTTTGATCTCTATCGATTGCGAATACCAGACGATATGATAAAAAGCGCCATATGAGGATCGGTGTATCTTAATATGTTCCATAGATTGCTTCCATGCCTGATCAGTATGGAGGTTTAATGCATGGGACCACAAAGATATTCCGAGGGTCATATAGTATTAAAGTCAGCTAATGGTATTCAAAGAAGATATCCAGAATGGAATTGTCCAAGTAAATGTCTCCGATTAAGGAATTCGTGGACTCGTAAACATAAATGTGTCACTTATCTGACATAGACTATGATAGATGAACTGGAGCCTGAGATTTGGAAAATCTCTGTAACCTCCTTGTATCTTGATTATCTTCTACTAGGACTACCCTGTTTACCTCCTGAAAGGCAAGTAGAGTTAAGATTTATATCCCATTTAGGACTGTATTATTATGAAATCTCCAAGACGGCTAGTACCATCATTGGAAGAATCGAAACCCTGGTTAAGTGAGTTTTAAAATAGAGGTTCATGAAGCCTAACTCAATATTCTGAGAATTCGGTATTGTTAATAAAGAAAGACGGTTCATTTTGCTTATGCATTGATTACCGCAACCTTAATTAGGCAACAATTAAGAATCGCCATCAGCTGCCCAGGATCGTCGATTTGTTCTACTAGCGGTGAGGATTAGCTATTCCTTGAGATTAGTTAAGCATTGGCTGGAATAACCGTCTCACTTTAAAATAAGCTTTTCCATATAGTTGTTATGTAAGTATCAAGGCTGCTCCCTTGGGGACCTTGTATAGATGGAATGTTAAATAATTATTGTTAGACAAAAGATTGGTAAGTCCAATTATCAGGATCTGAAAGTTGCCTTGGAAACAATGAATGAGATCATACAAATCCATAATCGTCTGAAAGTTGCCAGTAATCGGCGGAAAAATTTCGGATTGATAAAAGTCGCAACCCTCCTAAGTTCTTGTTAAGGAATAAGGTTCAACAAAAGATATCACCCTGGAAGGGTGTGCCCATTTGTTAATTATTAGGCTAGTTAAGCTCTGAATATATAGAATCATTCGAAGGAATCGAATGTATCAAGATCAAATAGCTTATGAGCTAAAACCTATTTAAGGAGCTTGGCGGAACTCGCAATGCATTACACCCTAATGATTTAAGATGTGTGTCACCAAAAGCCGCCAGGTTTGCTACAACAGCCTGAACTTCCCACCTGGAAGTGGGAAATGGTGACAATGGATTTTATCACCAAGTTGCCAAAGACAGAGAAAGGAAATAATACTATTTGGGTGATAGTGGATAGATCGACTAAGTCAGCACACTTCCTACCTATTAAGGAAACACACGGCTCAGATAAGTTAGCTCAACTGTACGTGGATGAGATTGCATCTCTCCCCGGGGTGCCAGTATCTATCATTTCTGATAGAGATAAAAGGTATACATCACATTTCTGGAAAAGTTTTCAGCAATCCTTAGGCACCCGACTAAACTTCAGCACAGCATATCATCCGCAAACAGATGGTCAAAGTGAGGGAACAATTCAAACGCTGGAAGATATGTTAAGAGCCTGTATCTTTGATCTAGGTGGAAGTTGGGATGATCATATTCCACTGATCGAGTTTACCTACAATAATAGCTATCACTCTAGTATCCAAGCTGCACCATTTGAAGCCCTTTATGGAAGGAAGTGCAGAACGCCCGTTTGTTGAGCAGAAGTTGGAGATGTCCAACTAACATGACCTGATATAGTCCTGGAGACGACAGATAAGATTGTGCAGATAAGAGATCGTCTCAAAGCTGCCCGAGATAGGTAGAAAAACTACGCAGATAAAAGGCGTAAACCTCTAAAGTTTGAGGTTGGTGATAGGGTTCTGCTGAAAGTATCACCCTGGAAGGGAGTGATGCGATTTGGTAAGAAAGGTAAGTTAAGCCCAAGGTATATAGGGCCATTCGAGATCATCGAATGTGTCAGAACAGTGGCTTATAAGTTAAATTTTCCTGAAGAGCTCAGTGGTATTCATAATGTATTCCACATCTGCAATCTGAAGAAATGTCTAGCTGATGAATCGCTAGTCATACCACATACAGATGTACACATAGATGAGAGCTTGAAGTTTGTTGAAAAACCTGTGTCGTTCGAAGATCGACAGGTTAAGAAGCTTCGAAGGAAGCAAGTGTCGATTGTAAAGGTTAAATGGGATGCCCGTAGAGGTCCCGGGTACACGTGGGAGGTAGAATCCACTATGAAAGAAAAGTACCCTCAATTATTTCAGTAAATCTCGAGGTCGAGATTTCTTTTAAGGGGGTGAGGATGTAACACCTCGTAAATTTAAGTCCAATAATATATCGACACGTGTCATGAACTTTAAACGTGTAACGGATTGATTACGAGGGACTAAAGTTGACAAATGAAGAAAGTATATGTTTATAAGGATTCAAAATGTCAAAAATGTGACAACCCGCACTAAACCAGGTATCCGTACAACTTAATTAATGATTGATTACTACTTGATTACTGTGCTTGTTTGAACTAGCTGATAAACTGCTACCTGCATACTGATACATGCACTTACTTGCATCATACTTTATTTGCTGTCACTACATTAATTACATACTGAGCCCTAGTGACAAACATGATGCACAAAAAGCACAGTAGCACTAAACGGATACACGGCAAACATGCTGATATGACCAGCATCAGGCAGACACTGCCTCTAAGGCCTGTTAAGAGCCTCATATATTTTGGCTACACTGGTAGTGAGTGTAGGGATATAAGGGTTGTGTTACCGCGTCTCTAGGGATAAGATACACTGATTCGGATGTGCCTAAAACGTACTTTAAGTACCAAACACAGCACTTTAATAAATAAACCAGCTTCTAGCTGACTAGTAAAGTGCCAGAACATGAGAAAATATTACTAGACACTTTCTAAAGTGTCGGGAAAACAAATGTGTCACTAAAAACAACAATAACGACACTTTAAGGCTTTTATAACGCTTTAACGGATTACTATCCAACCGGACACCCGGACTTTACCCGGAACATGAAAACATTACTATTTTTATTATTACTCTTTTTCTGAGCCAGTTAGGGTCCCTGGTTACCCTAACACCCGTCATAACACGTTGTACATAACTAACGGAGTTTAACCCTTAACCTAACTTGGTTTATCTTAACTAAACACTAACTATCTACTTAAAATCGGACCAAGGACCCCCCCCCCCAAACCGAACCGGTTACCTAGGGGGCACCCCTTGTACTTGAGATCTTGTTAAATCTTGTGTTGTCTAATATCTATGCTACACTTTAACCATTGGACAATAACACTAAATCTTGCCTATAAATAACACTTGATCACTAGAGATAATCACCACTTAACACAACACACTCCAACTCTCTCCCTCTTGCTCTCTACCTCTCGGCCGAACACCCCACCCCCCTTACCCACCATTTTCGATCTTGATCACTACATTCCAAGCTCATACAAACTTCAAGGGTCTCATATTAGGAGCTTTGGTGCAAGCGGAACACGAAGGACCTCTACCGTTGGCTTTTATCCACGCGTTTTTCATCAAAGATCTTCCCTAGCCTTGAGCTAGAGGTATATCATTTAAAACTTGTTTTTACGCTCATCTAAAGTGGTTAAAAGGAATATTGTCGGTTAAATATCGAAAACATAAGTTTTGATGCATTAAAGTCTAGTAAAATCACAAAAATGGTGGATAATAACATATAACTTGTGTAAAAGTCGTAGGACTTGAAATATGTGATTATTGAGACCCGATCTATGATGTGGTAGCTCGGATCTCCGTTTAACCCGACTTTGTAAGATCATGTATCTTCACATAAGCTCGTTTTTAACTAAATACAAGGGTTAAAGGTGAAACTCTACCACACAAGATACATGAACTTGTGTAGAAATATTTTACTTGTGTAAAAGTGATTTAACCGGTGAAATGGTGTTTAAAACTAGCGGATCTACGTATCCGCAAGTGGTATTTTTGAAAGACCACACTTTAAAGAAATCATGTTTTTCTAAAGATGGATCTTACACTAATAAATATGGTTTTATAAACCACAAGTGTGTAAACACTTGTGAAACAAAGAGATCCGACAAAGAAGTAAATTTGTCACTTGTTACTAGAAGTTGTAAAGACGGATTTCTCTAAACACGAGGTTTTTATGAGATTAAAGTTACTTTATATAAGGATCTACATATATAAAGGGTGTTTACACTATAGATTCGGAAAAACTACAAGTTCATGCGAGTATGCACATTTACATACTTGTCGACTAGTTTGATGTGTCGGAAATTGTTTGATTGAATAAAGAAGTTGTTGAATTGATTTGTTAAAAGAAAATGATACGCTTGAAAGCGTGGCCACCTCCAGTTACAGAGGAAACTCTGGCGAAATTTTCTAAAAACCTAACACTTAGGCTTATTTACACAACAAGTGTTAGAACCATTTTTGGACATATTTTCGAAACATAAATTTCGCCAGCACTATATTTTACTAAATATTCGGAGGTGGGATTTTCACAAAGATTAACGTGATAAATATATTTGTCACAACACTGTTTATGATTATTTTGTGAAATACATAAATATTATTTTAGAGTGAAAATAATATTTACAAGCGTTAATGATTCCAAAACTTTACGAACGCTTCCACAAATATATAAGTTACACCGGTAATTACATTACCACGAGATTGATAAAACGTAACTTACGCACATGTATTGTATTCCCCATCCTTGGGAAGAAGAATAACTACCAAGTGTATACGGAACATAAACACGAAATAGTTGTCTAACTATTTCCCAAAGACATAAACTGTAAAGCTAAGGCACGGCCGTCCGTCTAATAGAATTAGCACTTGTAGGTCGTTGCACAGCTTACTGTATTGGAGACACTTGGTAGAGACGCGCATTCACTGTGAGTTCATGTCCCCCTTTTCTCTAACTGTTTTCAGTTTACTTAACCGCGGGGGTGAAATACATGTTACTATGATTTACGAGTACTTTACAACGGTATGTTTAACGTAAGGAGGTGTTATACGATCATGTGAGTGGATAGGAACAACATGGGGCCATTAGTCCTCATGGAGGGACCGAGGGACAGGAGCGGTAGATCTATCTGGGTGTAGCGAGCCCAGCCCCCGGCCAAACTAGAAACGGACCGTGGGGTGACTTTGTCCACATACTTTGCCGTGGCGAAATCTGCTAGGTTTGAGTCTCCCTATTTGCACTTCACATATGTCAGTGGCCTTGCAAACCATTGGTGATCACAAGTCCTCTTACAACTGCTACATACCACAACTATTTTATACTCACAAGTGTTTTACTTACTCACTTACACATGAACTCGCTCAACATTATTGTTGATTTTTCAACTCACATGTATTTCAGGAAATTAACGAGATCTGGCACGGTATGGAACGTTTTCCGCTGCATATTGTCATGAAGTCATCAGGGTTTAGGGGATGTGTCTCTTACCTGGACAAGACACAGTCCCTAAATCACGTTTATGTTTATGTTATAAGTTGTTATGTCTTTTGAACAAGGTTATTGTTGTTGGAGTATGTTCTCGTCAAACAATGGTATTGTATGTTATTTTCAAACTTAATGGATGACTTGCATGGTTTTTAAATTCATATAGCTTGTTATGGTTAAGCTATGGTATTAAGAAGTCACACCACAATTAACCACGCTTCCGCAAAGCCAGGGTGTGACAAAAAATGGATAAATATGTCTTTCAACAAACCTACATGATGTTCATGCCCTAAAACGAATGTATCATGAAGCGTGTGAAACCGTTTGTGGAAGAAAGTGAAAGTTTACAAGACGCGAGGGTTAAATGTGTCAACATATTTAAGTTATACCTTTGAGTGATCTTTTAGCGAACCCGGAGCCTTGTAACGATTAATTATACTCCCAAGAATAAGTGGTAAAAATTTCACAAGGTTTCGATATTGTTTGAGAAAGATACGCTAACTTTCGTAATTAAGGGGTTAAAAGCGTCAACGAGGCAAAACTTGTGTTTTCGGTTATCGTTTAATGAAACCGGGCCTAATGATGATTGGTTTTATCTCATGGATCATAGAAATATAAATTTCAAGGGTTAAAAGTGCCTAAAATGGAAGAAACTACGCATTAGAAAGTCCAGGGGTGTGAAAGTGTCACTTTTTGAAAAATTTGGCTGGTCCCCCCACCTGCTGGCGTAGCGCCAGCACTGAATCCCTTTCCCGTGGTGCGGCGCGAGTGACTACCAGTGACAGCAAACCTGTTTAAACGTGGCAGCTTGCATGTTTACGCGATTCAGCGAGTTTGCCACCCTCTAGCTGCATGATACACGTCCTAGGCACTTGTCATCATCCCTGGAAGTTCCCTTAACACCTGGATCAATCTCCATGACCTTCCTTGGCTATATATAGAGCCCTTTGTTGCACTTGTGAACTCACACTTGAGCAATTCACTTGGAAAGCTTCCAAACACTTGTTCTGAAGATTTCTGGAGCTCAAGGGCACTTCCCAAGCATTCTTAGTCGTGCATAGGACTTTAGTAAGTGTCCTTAACCTTCCTTAATTCAGTTTGCTTAGTTTATTAGCCTAAAGTCAAACAGTCGTAATTAAGGTTTGACTTCGTGATTAGTTAAAGTTTGTCCAGTCAAATCACGAATTGAAAGTAGCTTTGAGTTGGTAATTATGTGGGTAATAAACCCTTAAAAGGGCACCCTCTGATTCCCATTCTAACTAGGTCAATTGTCGGGTCAAAGTTAATCTTAAAAAGTCAACAGAAAGCTTATTTTCAAATAAATGCATAATTAACAATGTAGAAGCTATGCAACCTGTTTTATTACTAATATAACTTGGTAATTAATGTAAGAACATGTCTAAACATGTTCAACCCGGCAATTTTCAGTTTAAGCTCGGTTCGGAACCGAAAGTCGCAAAAGTAGACTTTTGCTTTGACTTTCAGTTCTGACCCATTAGAGCATGTTTTAGAATTGCCTTAGAGCTCTATTAGGACTAGGTTATTGATTAGTGTAACCCTCTGAGGTTATACAACTTGGTTCATTAGTTATCCGATTCATATGCAAGTTGTCGTTATATGCTTAAATGTTGACCAATATGCCCTTTTGACCTTAAAACAAGAATTTTGAAAATGTGAGAAGACAATAATCTTTATTACTGATTTATAAATATGTCCCTAAATTTTCACATCAATTGGAGGTCTAGATTAAGAGTTATGCTCAATAGCGTAATTAGAAAGCTTTTTATTAATTAAACGGCGTAATTAGCATATAGCCTATCTAAACCTAATTTTTGATACCAAACTTTTTACCCACTGATATAAAATAATATTTTGGGATTTTTGAAGATTTTTATTTAATTTTAGGCTGAGCATAACATAGAGTTCTAAGCTTGATTCGGTAATTGCCGGTTTTGCCCTTTTGGCCTATAAAATGAGTTTTACATATTATTTTGACACCAAACCTTTTGCTACTGATTAATTATGATAAATAAATTATTTTAAGCTTTCTGGAATGATAAAAATATCAGCTTTCTTTATAAAACCCGGTAATCGCTTAAAATCGCCTTTTTACGCGTTTTAAACGCATAGTATGTACAAAAACTATTTTAAATATATAAGACTTGATACCTACTGATATTTTTAGTAAATTTTTATACTTTAACAGTAAGCAAAAGTTTTAAACTCAGATTTTCAGATTTGACCCTTAAATGCCCCTTCGGTGCATAGTTTAGTTATAAAAGGTAAATTTCACCTATATACCATACTCTACTGTTATGACTTATAAAAATAAGTATTTTTACTAAATATATCAGACCTGAAACTCAGATTTATATTTAAACTCTTTTATATGCTTTAAAATGACCAAAATGCCCCTACGGGGCATAGTTTGAATTTAAATCCATTTTGGGCATAATGGAAGGTATCCTACTGATATCACAACATATTTAAGGCATATTAACTTAGGAAACCTATTCATGAATCATTCGGTTACCCGTAACGCATTATTCGCGTTCGGTGCGATTTATGTAACTAGTTTGCATAAATTAGCCGAAACGGGTCAAACCTTACCATTTCTATCTCAAAATCCAGAATGTGTTTAGTTTACCCATACTAAACAAGTATACAAGCTTGTCGGGTCTAAACCACATTCTAATCCGGTCTTCGCATAATCATGCGTTTTGAACCGTATCTTCTTTTTAAAACTAACCGGTCTAAGTTTAGGCTTAATTAAAGACCCGTTAGGAATCTAATAGGTTATTAAAACCTTCGTTCCAGATTTAGGAGTCCAGTAAAAGCTATCTGTACTTGCTGATTTGATATACGGCTGGGATTGAATTTATATTTAGCTAAGGTAAATACTTTTAACTTATTTTCCCTATACGGGCTTGGGGTACGGTATATAAAATACCGCTTGGTCAGGCATTGAATTTTTAATCGTATGAAGCTTACTTTATTGAAATGACCCGTTTAAATTGTTTTGTTTGCTTAAAACCTTTGGGGGGTTAATGACCATGTCCCGGATATCCTTGGCATCATTCATGGAAATGGCCACGACCTAAGCACGGGGTGTAGGTGTACACCCGACCGTGCATATATAAATAATAAGGTATAACCGCCGGTTTCGGGAATAACTCGCCACGAGACTATATCATGTGGTGTGTCTATTAATCTTTAACCCGGTGTCAATCCGGGCTACTGAACGTATAACGAACATGTAATTCTTTTACAAGTTTATATATAAATAATTATCCCAAGTTATATAAAGTTTTGTGCCATGAGCATTCAAATCAATTTTCTTAAACATTTTCAAAATGAGTCAGTTAATTGTATTTAACAGTGTAAACTGACGTATTTTCCCAAAAAGTCTAAGTGCAGGTACTAATCGAAATAGGCTGGCCTCTCCTTAGCATCAATAAGAGTCTCGCAAGCTTGGATGCATTTTAAATCTGATGAACTATGTTTCCTTTTTATTTGATCTGCCTGTGGATCCGTTACAGTCCGTTGTGATACTTTGATATTACTATTTATTCGGTTTGTAATGTGATTCATCTTTTGCTTCCGCTGTGCATTTAAAATTGTGTTGTTTGACTATGATGATATCAACTACGTCATGATACTCCCCACCGGGCCCACCGGTAATACGTGGAAATATCGGGGTGTGACATTTGGTAAATAGTTAGTTTGTATTGAAAATAGATTAGTTAATAAGTGCAAGGGCTGGAGGTGACAAGATAGAAGATTATAACCTACATCTAATGGAATCGACACATCCCTTAAATACACATCAATTCAAAGGGCGACAACAACATAGACATCATCAAGCACCACGTCGATTCAAGAAGAGTCACAACCGTTCAGACACACCTTTTCAATTCGTATAAATAGGGCATTAGATTTCTCATTGTAATCACATTCATGTACAAGATATTCTGGGCAAAGATCATGTTATGGGCAATAATTCAAACTTTAATTTAATAATAATTATTGTAACTTATAATTACCATTTTACAAATATAGTACAAATGGCCCTCTCATATATCTTGATATGTATGTAGATGTCATTTAAAAGAGAGGGAAACATACTTGTCATATATTTCAGAAGGACTTGGTAATTTTTATGACCGGAAGAACGTGATGAAACATCAGATGAAGAATGGTTCTATTCTCCACTCCCCTTCAGCATCAGCGGATGCACTTATTCATCATCAAAATGCTGGTTGTCTTAATTATCTAACTTCACTTTTGGAAAAGTTTGGTAATGCAGGTAAGCCATCATTTTAGCATCATTCTATATTTATCCATATCCTTCATCACTTACGGATGAAGAGCGTGTTAACAAGTTTAGTATGTGTGGTGGATTTCAGTTCCAACAGTTTACCCTCTTGATTTATATGTCCGACTTTACATGGTTGACCAACTTGAAAGACTGGGAATCTCACGACATTTCATGGTGGAAATACAAACTGTTTTAGATGAAGCATACAGGTAGTTAACGTTGATTATGGTTGAACATTCTCGAATCTGTTGGCTGGGAAAATAACATTAGCTACATAAATAGATATTGGATGCAGAGGGACGAGCAAATATTCATGAATGCAGGGACTTGTGCTCTAGCCTTTCGGCTATTAAGCACAAATGGTTATCAAATCTCATCAGGTATACTTAATTTATTAGATAGAATATATTAGTTAGAGATAATTACGATATAACTAATATATTCTATTTAATATACTTTACGAGTACAAAGATCACGATTTTCTCTTGCTGTCCTTTTAGTTTCATTACTTGGCTTGTGGTGTAGATCCATTGGCCGAAATCACCAAAGAAGGGTCTCACTTGAGTGCACTTGAAGAGCCTTTTGAAGACATATATGCAGCTCTTGAAGCTTATCAGACATCACAAGTTATATACCAAGATGAACTGGCTTTTGGAGAACTAAACTTGTTGTCTGGTGATTTCCTTAAAAGGAAAATATCCACTGCTCCAAGCATGCTTTCTAAATGTCTCTACAAACAGGTCTTTTTCATTTCTGATTTAATCAATGTAACTAATTGAATTGATTATTAATTAATCAGGTGGATTATTAATTAAAACAGGTGGACAATGCTTTTAAGTTCCCTTTCTATGACACTTTAGAACGTGTGTCCACTAGAAGAAATATACAAAATTACAATGTAGACGACACAAGAATTTTGAAAACTACCTATCGGTGAGTGTTTGATTGCAAGTCTTACACAAGATTCACTTGTTAGATATTGTAGCCTAGGATAGTTTACACAACTAGGATCATTAGGATAAACAAGATGAGTATGCACATATTCTGTGCAGGGACTCTCGAAACAGGAACAAGAAACACACACTAATATTATTCACACATAATGTTGGTGGTATTTATACCCTTGCCTATGACGGTTTTTTAACAGGACTAACTAAATAACAGATGGGTATCCATATCTTGGGGTCTAAATCTGGATAAAATACAACATTTGAGTTTTATTTTTACCTATTTTGACTTTCTAAACTGACACTTAAATTGATTAAATTGTTTTCATAACACAAATTGACTCCTAAATTTAACTAAATTATTTTCATAACACATATCCTAACATACACTACACAGTTCTGAAGAGCGTACTCTATGAATATTTGGCAGTTCTTCAAACATTAGCAATGCGGATTACATAAGGTTGGCTGAGGAGGATTATAATGCTTGCCAGTCAATTTATCATGGAGAACTGAAAGATCTTGAAAGGTGACTTATTTGTCTCCTACCCTGCAACTATTTGTATTTTCCATTTATAGATGGTTTAGAAATACCATCCTTGTATTTATAGGTGATTTATGGAACTAAATGTAAAAGTAGGTAAGTGTCACATCCCGATATTTCCACGTATTACCGGTGGGCCCGGTGGGGAGTATCGTGACGTAGTTGATATTGTCATAGTCAAACAAAACAATTCAATGCACAGCGAAAGCAAAAGATAAAATATTACAAACCGATATAAAGTCATATCAAAGTATTACAAACGGAATGTAAAGGATCCACAGGCGGATCAAATAAAAGATAATTGTTCAACAGACTTTAACATCTAAAGCTTGCAAGACTTGATTAATGATGCCAGGAGTAGCCAGCCTATTTCGTCTAGTATCTGCACTTAGCCTTTTTTGGAAAATACGTCAGTTTACACTGGTAAATATAAATAACTGACTCATTTTGAAAATGTTTAAGAAAATTTATTTGAATGCACATGGCACAAAACTTTTTATAACTTGGGATAATTATTTATATATAAACTTGTAAAAGAATTACATGTTTCTTATACGTTAAGTAGCCTGGGTTGACACCGGGTTAAAGATTAATAGACACACCACATGATATAGTCCCGCGGTGAGTTATTCTCGAAACCGGCTGTTATACCTTTTTATTTATTTATGCACAGGCGGGTGTATGCCTACACCCCGTGCTTAGGTCGTGGCCATTTCCATGAATGATGCCAGGGATATCCGGGACATGGTCATTAACCCCCCAAAGGCTTTAAGCAAACAAAACAATTTAAACGGGACATTTCAATAAATTAACCTTCATACAATTAAAAATTCAATGCCCGACCAAGCGGTATTTTATATACCGTACCCCAAGCCCGTATAGGGAAAATAAGTTAAAAGTATTTACCTGAGCAAGTGTAAATCACAAACAGCAAGGTCAAATAGCTTTTACCGGGCTCCTAATCTAGAACGAAGGTTTTTAATAACCTATTAGATTCCTAACGGGTCTTAATTAAGGCTATGCTTAGACCGGCTAGTTTTAAAGGAGGATATACGGTTCAAACGCAAGATTAAGCGAAGACCGGATTAGAATGTGATTTAGACCTGACAAGTTTGAAGACTTGTGTAATATGGATTAACTAAACACATTCTGGGTTTTGAGATAAAAATGATAAGGTTTGACCTGTTTCGGTCAATTTATGCAAACTAGTTACATAAACCGTACCGAACGCGATAAATGCGTAACGAGTAACCAATTGAGTCATGAACAGGTTTCCTATGTTAATATGCCTTAAATATGTTGTGATATCAGTAGGATATCTTCCATTATGCCCAAAACGGATTTAAACTCAAATTAAGCCCCGTATGGGTATTTTGGTCATTTTAAAGATTATAAAATAGATTAAATATAAATCTGAGGTTCAGGTCTGAATTAATCAGTAAAAACATTTAATTTAATAATTTATATCAGTAGGGTATTACATATATGTGAAATTCATCTTTTATAACCAAATTATGCACCGTAGGGGCATTTTGGTAATTTCACATAGGCTTTTAAAGGTCAAATTTGGAAATCTGGGTTCAAAAACTTTTCTTACTATTTAATTATAAAAATTTACTAAAAACATCAGTAGGTATTAGGTCTTATATGAGAAAAATGGTTTTAATACATACTATGCGTTTTAAACGCGTAAAAGACGGTTTTAAGCGATTTCCGGGTTTTTAAAGAAAAGCTGATATTTTTATCATTCCAGAAGACTCAAAATATTTTATTTATTATATAAAATCAGTAGCAAAAGGTTTGGTATCAAAATATTGTGTAAAACTCATTTTATAGGCCAAAAGGGCAAAACCGACAATTACCGAATCAAAGTCATAACCCTATGTTATGCTCAGCCTAAAAATAAATAAAAATATTCAAAAATCCCAAAATATTATTTTACATCAGTAGGTAAAAATTTTGGTATAAAAAATTGGGTTTAGATAGGCTTTACGCTTATTACGCCGTTTAATTAATAAAAAGCTTTCTAATTACGCTATTGAGCATAACTCTTAATCTAGACCTCAAACTGATGTGAAAATTTAGGGACATGTTTATAAATCAGTAATAAAGATTATTTTCCTTTCACATTTTCAAAATTCTTGTTTTAAGGTCAAAAGGGCATTATGGTCAACATTTAGGCATATAACGGAAACTTGTACATGAATCGAATAACTCATGAACCAATTTGTGTAACCTCAGAGGGTTACACTAACCTATAACCTGGTCCTAATAGAGCTTTAAGGCATTTCTAAAATATGCTACATTGGGTCAGAACTGAAAGTCAAAGCTAAAGTCTACTTTTGCGATTTTCGGTTCCGAACCGAGCTTAAACTGAAAATTGACGGGTTGAACATGCTTAGACATGTTCTTACATTAATTACCAAGTTATATAAGTGTTAAAACAGGTTTCATAACTTCTACATTGTTAGTTACGAGTTTATTTGCAAAAATGGCTTTCTGTTGACTTTTTAATATTAAGTTTGACCCGACAATTGACCTAGTTAGAGTGGAAATCAGAGGGTGCCCTTTTAAGGGTTTATTACCCACATAATTACCAACTCATAGCCACTTTCAATTCGAATAATGGCTGGATTGATAGTGATTAAACAGAAAGTCAAAGTTTAATCATGATAACCTTGACTTATGGCAATTAACTAATTAAAACTTAATTAGAGAAGCTAAGAGTACTTACATATGGTCCTATGGACTGAATATAACTCAGAGGAGGTGCCAAGATGTTCAGGATCCTCAGATTTGAGAGAGAGCAAGAACTCAAGAAAATGGTGCAAGTGAAATGAATTGGGTTCTTGGTCTATTTATAGTGTTTGAGGGAAAATGGATGATCAACAAGTGTTGAGGAGGTTTGTAGGATTATTACAGCTGTTATAACAGCTGTTGTGATCAGCTTGTTGCCCAAGAAAAATGTTTGGTAGCTACTGTTTTAGTCCCTGCCATGTTTTATTCATATTTTAACTTTCAAAAACAACCATATCAGTCCCTGCAGGTTTTTAATGCATATATTTAAGTTTCAGAACTGACATAATCAGTCCCTGCAGGTTTTTAATGCATATATTAAGTTTCAGAACTGACATAATCAGTCCCTGCAGGTTTTTAATCCCTTCCAGACTTTCAGAACATGCAGTTTCAGTCCCTGTACTTGTTAAATGTCATTTCTGACTTATTTAAGGCCCGTTAACCTCATTTCAAGGCTCTACTATAAAGCCTAAAAATAGGGGACACGAAACGTGCTAAAAAATATATCAGATGTCGGTTCGTTTGGTCGTACGGTCACGTTGTTCGGCTAATTACGACGAAACACGAACGGACGCGAAAAACGATCCAAATTACGCGACGAATGGAATTTTATCATTTCGATCACTAAAATAAAATATTTTAGTGGTTACATAAATTTTTGGATGTCCGGATATATTCAGAACGTAAGATATGCGCGAAAATGCAAACTTGTGCACTTTTTGACACTTTTAGTCCCTGCTTGACATAAAAGTTTATTTTTGCGCACCGAACACCTCTAAGCCTATATCTGAGCTATATAAAGGATATTTAGGGCATGTATAACCTATTATCATATTCCGGAAAGTTCGATACCCTACGAATAGACATACTTTTGCAGTTTGACGCAATTAGTCCTTTAATTGTGCAAAGTGGCGCGGAATGTCGTTTAATGATATCCAAGCCTTCCATGGCTCATAATGGGTATTTCCAAGCATGTGATTAATTATTGCTATGCTCTTGTTCTCTTAAAGGGTCACCAAAAGGCGTAGATTCAAAAGTTGACGCTTTTGGTCCCACTAATGCGTAAACTAGCGCATATCACCGTTTAATAGCATCGAAGCCTTATCTAATCCATGTTAAGCATTCTTGAGAGTATCATTAACCATAACGATGCTTCGGGTCCGTTGAAAGGTCATTCAGAGGTATAATTAAACATATTGACGCTTTTAACCCCTTAAACTTGCGAAGTTGCGCGCAACGTCACTTAAAGGCATAAAAACCTTAGACGGCCAATACCTGGCATTCCCGAGAGTATAATTAAACATCATGAATCTCCCGGTTTGTTAAAAGGTCACTCAGAGATAAGAATTTACATGTTGACACTTTTAACCCTTCATTGCGCAATTTTTCAATTAATTACGCAAACGGCTACACTCGATCTACAAGTGGCTCATTTGTGAAGATAAATATCGTACAAGGTTATTCAGAAACTTATTTTAGGTATGTTAACACTTCCAGTCCTTTCATAATCAACGTTTTTTGATTTTTCAAAAAATTAGTCCCTTAATTTCAGTGTTTGACTTCATTAGGGTTTATTACACGTATCAATACATCACTGGACGTGATTTTACGAGGTGTTACATCCTCACCCCCTTAAAAGAAATCTCGACCTCGAGATTTGTTAAAATGATGGAAGTACTTTTTGTCGCATAATGGACTTAACTTCTATAGCATATCTGGAGCCTCTCCAAGCTCCCAAGTTGACCTCTATAATAGGTACATATATCCTTTTTGGAGCTTCTTAACCTGTCGATCCTCAATCGATACAGGTTGCTCATCTTATCATAAATCTGCATATCATTATGTGATAATGCTTCTTGACTCATTGGTGAAACACATCCTTAAACCATTAGTGTGTAATGCATTGCGAGTTCCGCCAAGCTCCTTAAATAGGTTTTAGCTTATAAGCTATTTGATCTTGATACCTTCGATTCCCTCGAATGGTGTTATATATTCAGAGCTTAACTTAGCCTGATAATTAACAAATCGGCACACCCTTCCAGGGTGATATCTTTTGTTGCATCTTATTCCTTAATAAGAACTTAGGAGGGTTGCTACTTTCATTAATCCTTGATTTTCCGCCGATTACTGGCAACTTTATGACGATTATGGATTTGTTTGATCTTATTCGTTGTTTCCAATGCAACTTTCAGATCCAGATAATTGGACTTACTAATCTTTTGTTCTAACAATGGATGTTTAATATTCCATCTATACAAGGTTTCCCAAGGAGCAACCTTGATACTTATATATTGACTATTTTAGAAAAGCTTATTTTAAGGTGAGATGGTTATTCCAACCATTGCTTGAAACTAATTTTAAGGAATAGTTAATCCTTACAGCTAGTCGAACAATTCGACGATCCTGGGCAGCTGATGGCGTTTCTTAATTGCTGCTTAAGTAGGGTTGCGGTAATCAACGCATAAGCAAGATGAACCGTCTTTCTTAATTGACTATACCGAATTCTCAGAATATTGAGTTAGGTTATATGAATCCTCTATTTTAAAACTCACTTAATCAGGGTTTCGATTCTTCCAATGATGGTACTAGCCGTTTTGGAGATTTAATAATAACACGACCCTAAATGGGATATAAATCTTAACTCTACTTGCCTTTCAGGAGGTAAACAGGTAGTCCTAGGAGAAGATAATCAAGATACAAGGAGATTACAGAGATTTTCCACATCTCAGGCTCCAGTTCATCTATCATACTCTTTGTCAGATAAGTGACACATTTATGTTACGAGTCCACGAATTCCTTAATCGGAGACATTTACTTGGACGATTCCATTCTAGATATCTTCTTTGAATACCGTTAGCTGAATTTAATACCGTATGACCATTGGAATATCTTTGTGGTTCCATGCATTAAACCTCCATACTGATCAGGCATGGAAGCAATCTATGGAACATATTAAGATACATCAATCCTCATGTGGTGCTTTTGTCATACCATCTGGTATTCACAATCGATAGGGATCAAGAGATATCAATTACATATGCTGACGTACTATACCTAGAGAGAGGATGCTTCTAGAATTTCTACGACTGAAGGTTTCTGGCAGGAATAGAAGAAATGGTTCTTATGGTTTTGCCTGTAAGTTTCACCTTACACTTAATCTCTGGGGTTCTTACGGAAAAATCTCTTAAAGTTTGCTAAGCTTATGGTCTTATGAGAGACTCAGCAGCACCTGAAACCAAACGTATCTCCTAGCAATAAAATCACAATAAGGGATTTATCTGGTGTCATTATTAATGTGAACTGCCGCTAATTAACGCCTCCATTCTTCATCCTTTTAAACTTAGCTGTAAGATCTTTGACAAATTTTAGGGTGGACTCAGCTTTGACTGGTTGTTTCTTAATCTATATAACATGAGTAGCTGAGGTAGATCCATAATGGATTTATAATAAGCAGGCTTTGAAACCTTATTGTGCCCTCTTATTGCCGTTGCTAACCACCAATAATTATTTGCCTTAAGCTTAGATTTTTGGGCAAACTGAATAGGGCACTATTTCAATTAATGAGTTAAAGTTTGTAACATACTGTCGACAGTCTAGAACTTTTATGGTGAAAGTCGGAAATCCTTATTCCATCTTTTTCCATTTCGTGAAGCGGATAATAGGTTTTTTTTTAATTAGGTCCTTAAAACTTGGACCATCCCAAATTGTATAAGAGGATCTTTCTTGTGGACTTCATTAATGTCCTCACTAATTAAGGGTATTGCCATCGAATGACTGTGATGCGTACCTCACCGTGTCCTTTCCAGCGTAACCGCTGATACACCTAATGGTTTCTACTTCATCCAACAATTTCCTGCAATCGATGGCCCCTTTTTACCATTGAAGTCTCTTGTCTTCCAAGAGACGAAGTACTTTTAAGTACATCCAAAAAATGGGGCTCCTTGCCATATATGATTTTGTTTAGTTTATTCTTCGCATTTGAAGTATGAATAAAGCTCTTCTCATGAGCAGCGACATGTGTTTTTAGAGTAAGTAGCATTCGGCTTATTGAACCTTTTCACGACTTTCCTCATAGCCCTTTTTAACAGCTGCTTCAATTACAGTTTGGAGATTGACTCCATCAATATTGAGGTTCATATTCGATGTATTATTAACATTTGTCGCCTCTTTAGCATCGCGACTGTTGTTTGTCTTTTCTGAGTTTTCCATACTCGAAGCTTTGGTATTAAATACCAAATTCAACAAGTGCTTAGGCAATCCATACCATGTGTCTCCTTGAATTGTCAAAGGCTCACCATAAGGAGTCTTGATAACTACTTGCTTCTTATCACACACAATATGGGCTTGGTTATAAGACGACCAATCCATTCCTATTACTATATCGAGTCCCTCTAATTTTAATGGAAACAAGGACAGCGGAAAAGAATGATTCCTAATGGATATAAAACATCCATCTAATTTTTGCTGAAGCAGTCTCTGAGGTACCATCGGCTAATTCTACTTCATACATAACGCTCAGAGTTTTAACAGGCAGATTTAATAATTTACAAAATCTATTGTCTACGAAAGACTTATCTGCACCTGAATCAAATAATACTCTAGCATAAACGTCATTGAAAATACCTGTTGTGACATTGTCATCCTGAACGGCCTCTTGAGCATTCATTTGAGAGACTCCAGCTTTAGTCTTCTTAGCCTCTCCAGGCTTCTTGGTTTTATTGGGCAATTAGTTTTGATGTGCCCTATTTCATTACAACCATAGCAGGTTGCGTCCTTTATGTCTTGGCACTCCAAAGTTTTGTGCCTTTCTTTATTACAACTTCCACAAGGCTTAACTTGTGACTCTAAAGTGCATTTCCCTTTTAGTCGCCTTCTTTGGGCAGCGGGTCTTTATGTGCTCCTTCTCGCCACAACCATAGCATGTGGCGTCCTTCAAGTCCTTGCATTCATGAGTCTTGTGATCTGTCTCCTTACAGATGCCATATCCCCTGATCTGCTTATGGAAACATTTTCCGAAGTGCTGCTTCCCGCAGGTTTTACATTTGGGTTTTGCCTCATTTGGCTTGGACTGGTTATAGTTTGAACCGGTCTTACCCTTTTTGTAACCCTTATTTGGGTTATAATCGCACTTTCGTTTATGATTCTTTAATACTCGGTCCACGGCTTTGTTTACGGCTGTATCGAACATAGCCTGTAACTCAGTGCCCGTTAAGTTCAGTCTTGCATTATTATTCTGATCAACTGGATGATTGTGGGCTTCATATAAATCAGCCATGGTGAAGCTTTGAAGGCTAAGAATCAAGAGATAATAATTTATTTAATTATATAACGAATCGTCGAATTTGATGATTAAATTGCCATGGTGTAAATAAACCATATAGGCCAATAGATAGTATAAATTTTTATTTGATTATGTTTTGCCCAGGTTTTTCAATAAACCATCTTTGGCGTTTAAATGGAATATAATTCTTCATATTTATTAGATAGGGGACATAAGTCACGACTGTCAATGTCGTACAGACATTTTATATAGCACAAGGGCTTGTTCCCAAGGACTTTTTGATGGCACAGAGGCCTTGTCACTAGGGAATTTTTAAACATAATCAATGATCCTTTGGATCGGAAAATTTCACAGTTCATTATCTTGACAAGAAGTTATGAAATAAAACTATCTTTATCATGAATACATCTTTGCCCGTAGGCGTACATCTTAAATGGATGTTTTGATGTATACATCATGTTCGACATTTATTAGCCATGATTCCTATTGATCATTTACGCTAAATAAGGGGGTTTGGGAATCCCCAATATAAAGATGACAAGTGTGATTTTATCGCATCACCGTTGTCAGGAGTGTTAACATGTTTTCAGATGTTAACAAGGATCTGAATCTCTTTTAAACAGGTTTTACCATCATAGCCAAGTCTTTAATGACATTCAAGCTAGGTTATACCTTTTAGGATTCTTTTTTAATATATATACAGGCAGGAAAGGAATGATATTTATTTTATTCAGGATTTTCATTATAATTATCCTAAATTTAATTAAAATATAACTTTGGCACAAAAGGCCAAGTCACAAGGACAACTTTAAATTATGAACCATGATTTTTGATGTGCGGAAGTGTGTATATAAGTTTAAGTATATTTTAAGCCCTTTTACACCTTTTTAGTCAAGTTTTAAATTTATAAAACACGATATTTACTAACACTAAACACACATATGGGTAAGTGCACCCATCGTGAGTGTAGTATAGTGTTGGTAAGATACCGAGTTCGTCCAAGGACACAAGAGCTTTTAGTACCGGTTTATTCTCAACGTCTAATCAAATCAAAAGTTTAGAAAAATGTTTTTAAACTAGAAAAATAAAAACTAACTAAAATGATGAAAAATAAAATAAAAATAAAAACAGAAAGACAAGATGAATCACTTGGCTCCGACACGTGTTTAGTGTAACCTTTGATTATTTCTGCACTTTTGCACTTTTTAAGAGATTATCTTAGTTATTGTAGTAGGCCCCTCTTTTGAAGGTGACGTTACCCTCAACCCAGTAGTTTGAGTCAGCAAGGATACAATCCTAAAGGGTCGGATTATTGAAAGATGATTAATTAAGTTATTAATGCATATTATGGTAGGCCCCTCTTTTGAAGGTGACGTTACCCTCGGCTAAGTAGTCTGAGTCAGCAGGGATACAGTCCTAAATAGCCGGATTAAAGTATTAATAGTAGCTTACATATGAGGAGATCAAAGAGTTTGGACCCCCGCCATCCAATACCGATGGGTATTGAAGGAGGTCCTACTAAATTTGACCCAGGTCCTTGCAGAATCTATACACTGAACAAGGCAAGACTCTTACCAAACCGTTCCCTTAACCCCCGACCAGGTGGCCAACATATCTCCATAAAGACCATGGAGATATAAATGGTGAAAATCTTTTATTTTATATAGACAGTAAAATAATGCCAAGACACCACGGACAAACGATAAGGAAGAATCACCTTCAACATAAGAAACTAGTTATTAAAGTCATTAATACATAACCAAGTAAAAAGTGCGAAAAGATTAAAAATAAAAAGTATTACACTAGACACTTGTCTTCACCAAGTGATGTAAGAGACTTAGGCAAACATGGCCTTGATTGTCAAGAACTCTTACGATCAATCTTGGATCCCGAGACGACTCACACACTCTATGATGGACAATGGATGATGGTGGTGGATGATGGTGTTGTGATGGTGGTGGGTGGTGGGTGAAGTGTGAGAGAGGTGGTGTGCCAAGGGATGGTTTGCAAATGAGCCAAGCACCCCTATTTATAGCCTGAACAGCAGCTCGGGCACGGCCCTGTGTCCATTAGGCATGGCCCCGTGTCCATCCTTCTCTTTGTCTTCATTAATTGCAGTTTGTCTGCATTAGTTGACCACGCCCCCGTGTTAGCTGGGCACGCCCCCGTGTGCAGAAGCATATCTGTACTATCAAGATTTCCTCAGATTCTGCGAATCTTAGAGTTGACCACGGCCCCATGTCCGCTGGGCACGCCCCTGTGGTGGGTGATAGAAGCTTCTATAGCTTTGTCTTTTATGCTGGCACTTGGGCACTCCCTCGTGTTCACTGAGCACGGGGCGTGTTCAGTCTTCTGTCTTCTTGATTTTGCATGGGAAGATGCCGTCGGGGGGTCGGGCATGCCACGTTTGTTCCTTTTCTTGTATTTATGTTAGATTTAGCTGCCTTTTTGCTTCTTTTGTTAATTTGAGCTCATTTAATCCTGAAAATACAAAAGGAAGACAAAAACACACTTTTTCCGACATTAGTACTAAAAAAGGGTTAGTTTTATGCCACAATTGATGTAATTTATATGTTGCATTTTGTGCACATCAAATACCCCCACAATTGAATATTTGCTTGTCCTCAAGCAAAACTCTTTATAATGTGGCTTTACACTCCCAAATGGAATGGGTAGAAGAGAAGGTTTTTGGGCTTGTCATAGAGTGTCGGGATTTCCAAGATTCTTTATTAAGTTTTATTTTTATTTATTTACAATCCTATTCGTCATGATTTATTTAAAACATTACATAAGATAAATTACTTATTAGGGCATAACATGCCTTTTTAAAATTTCACATATATACAAGTTCACATACCTCACGGGGGATCACTCAACACTCGGCCGAAGATGTATTTTAGTGAATCACTCGAGAGCGGCATGGAACTTACTCCTACCAAAGGCTTGCCAAGCAATCAATCCTCCTCCTTTTTAACTATATACCTTTGTAAATATCAAGAGGACTTTTGGGTGAAGGGTTAGGCTTGGGTTAAAGGTTGGTGGTTGGGTTAGTGGTTAGTAGAAAATGGCGAAAAGCGTAAAAACCATCGGTTTTCGTAAGACTTTTTATTTTTGCAATTTTTATTTTGATGAAGCCATTATTCAAATAAAGTTATTTTTTATGAACTTGCTTGTTTATTTCTTTTGCTTCATCATCAACACACAAATTTTTTTTTTGAAAAGTCATACGAAAAACCGAGCTTGTTACTAAAATAAAGGGTAAAAAAATAAAAAGGGTTTTGGAGGGTGAAAGGGTGTTTGTTTTTGGGTTAAGAAATGAAAAGGTTTAGGCTCAAAGGGGTTAACTAGGGGGATTTTGGGTAGGTGGTAAAAAAAAGAAAAAATAATGGTGTAGAAATGAAAAAGGGTTAGTCCTAATGTCTCCATCATTTACTTACTCGGGTTTAAGTTGGTAAGGACCGGGAATGTATCGTCGTGGCAAGTTCTAGAGTCGTAAGAACCAAGCGGCTATTCACACAAGAAACGAAAAATGAGCATTTAGTTTAAAGATATGTATTTGTATGCTCAATAAAGGCTCAAAACTCACTTTTGTGGGAATGGGATTTTATGTCATCAAGTATATATAATCAAATTTTAACTAAACTTGTCATGCCTTTTCATAATTTTCTTATGTTGGTTCTTTTTATCACGACGCTATCAGTTATAAATTTGTAAAAATATAACCTTTTTAGAATTTGAAATTCCCAAGTTAAACCTAGACAAGTAAGAAAAAATGAAAAAAAAATTGAAAAAATTTGGGGTGATTAGCGGTTCCAATAGAGTTTTGTGTAAGGCTTGTATTTAGGATGTTGGTGCATACATTTATCGACTTCGTCTTGTATCGAGTCTTAGACTAGATTGTTTAGATCAGGGCACGTTTTACAAGAAAATAGGAGAGTTTAAGAGTTTAAGAAGCTGATTTCGCTCCAAACTCACATGTGTAGGTGATTCCGCCTGAAATCACTAAGTTCTAATTCCGCTCCTAATGGTCTGATGTCATTTCGGGCGAAATTAAGTGCCTATATATAGGTCACTTTGAGCGAAATCAGGTAATCAGTCCTTGTATTCCATACCGAAGTGCTGCCGGTGTGAAGATCGATTGTAATCAGAGTTTTATCAATACAATCAGTAGTTAAAGTGAAGAATTAGCTGTTTCTATGTCAGTTACTTGTTTTCCGCACCTGTAACTGATCAAAACTCCTCTGATAGACTCATTCGGGTTCGTACACAATCCTACAAGTGGTATCAGAGCTCAGGAGGAGGAGTTCTGCAGAGATTAGCTGGATTTCATCGAAACTTCTTACTTCTACACCTTCTTTCTTCATCAGAACGAGATGTAACGGTTAAAACTGGTTCAAATTTTCACAGACTGTGTATAAGTGACTATTAACAAAGCCTTGAAAGTTTGAGACTAAAATTCACAGTAAAAATGGACAAAATTGACCCTCGAACTGATTCCGCTCGAACATACTATTTCTGATTTCGCTCAAGAAGTCTGATTCCGCTCCTAAATTTCTGTGTTTCCGCTCCAAATTATTTTCTGATGATTCCGCTCCAGAAAGTTTGTTGGTGATTTCGCTCCTAGTTGCTCGAGATACTTGCTGATTTCGCTCCTGGGATACAAAGTTTGAGGTTCCGCTCCAAAATTCGTTTTGATTTCGCTCCAGAGTGTCAAAGTTCAGATTCTGCTCCTAAGTTTCTTTCTGATTTCGATCCAATCAACAAACATCAGATTTCGCTCCAAAGTAATCTGTGATTTCGCTCCAAACTGCAATTTGCTAATTTCGCTCGAAGCTACTATTTGGTTATTTCCACTCGAAATCAACTGAGTTTGAAAAACGTGTTGCCGAAACATGGATAACGATTTCTACATCACGTTTGCTACTCCATCTACTCCGGCTGTCATTGCTCAGAATATGAATTTGGAAAACGAAACGGGAACTACTCAAAAGCCCCCGAAACTGATGAGCATTGAAGAATATTACGGATGGAAGGATCGCTTCGAAAACTGGGTTCAAGCTAATCATCTTAGATCGTGGGAGTGTATTCTGAAGAAATATGTATTACCATGTACTGATCTGCAAGTTGAGAAAGAAATATCTGAGTTTAGTGATCAAGAAAGAGATATGTATAGAGCTGAAAAGATGATGATAAGTCTGCTTCAACAAGCAATCAAAGAAGACATCTTTATTCTACTTCAACATGACAAGACTTCAAAATCGATTTGGGATGCTCTTAGAGTCAAGTTTGAGGGTAGTGAAAATATGATCAAGAGCAAGAAAGCACTACTCAAGAAAGAATTTGATCTGTTTACAAGTCTACCGGGTGAAGATACAAAGAAGTTAATTGAAAGATACTGTCACTTAGTGCGATCCATGTCGATGCTGAGTATAAAAAAGGATCGTGAAGAGTGGGTAGACAAGTTAGCGGACGCTTTACCACAAAAGGAGTGGGGTACATATTTGATGATTCTAAAGAATACGGGTGTTTATGATGGATTGACTATTTCTCAGTTCATTGAGAAGATTGAAAGTCAGGATTTGGAACAACAAAAGATCGCAAGGATGAATAGTCCAAGTGGTCAACAGGATGTAAAAATGTACTACAAAGGCAGTGTTCCAGAAGTTGAAAGAAGCCCAAAGATACAAACTGCATTTAGTGCGGGAGATTCTACTGAAAATGGTGATCAAAGTCCAAAAAGCAGTAGTGGTTTCTCTTCATACCCGAGTGTCAATCCAAAAGATACTACATCAAGCTTTCATTCTCAAAGCATAAAGACAGGAAATGGTTATGTGATACAATGCAACATTGCTTTAAATCTTCCAGATGGTCAAAGTTTTTCTGAAGAAACGACAAAAGATCACATGGCATTGCTTGGTTCTGTGTTACTCTCTTACGAAGGTTTAGTGGCTGGAAGGATCGGGGATCCTATGCTCACAAAGGAGGATTACGATCAGATAGATGCCGAAGAGATGGAACTGATGGATATTAAGTGGTGTCTAGCTAGTGTTCTTAGACGTGCAGAAAAGTTCAAGCTGATTACTGGAAGAAATGACTTTCTTGATGCGCATGTTTCTACTTTAGGTTTTGATAAATCTAAAGTTACTTGTTTTCGATGCAGGGAGAAAGGTCATTTTAAGAGGGAATGCAAGAATAGGGAAGCTAGTGGAGCTCAGAATCCGTTCGGAAAAGACGATTACTACCGGAAAGCCATATATCAACAAGTTGGTCAACAGCAACAGCAAGAACCACAAGTGGCTCATGGTAGAAAAGTGATCGAGGATTCAAAGAGAGCTTGTTTGGTGGATTTTAACTGGAACAAATACATATCGCCCGAAAGCAAAGCATGCCTAATCAATCAAGATGATGAAAGGTTACCTGAAGGTTTTAGCTGGGATATGTTTGTAGATGAAAAAGGAGATTTTAAAGCATTCATTGCTAAGATTGTGAAAGAACCAGATATGTTTACCACATGGATGAAGTTTATTGGTGAAACTGTGAAAAATGTGGAGGAAAAGTCTGTTGCATCTGAAGAAAGCTCACAGAGTTCAGATGAAAGTTCACAAAGTGATGAAAGTTCAGAAAAGGAAGTTGTTTTTGATCAAACACCAGCTGATTCTGGTTCTTCGGATGATAATGCTGAAAAGTCAATTGAGTTTGATCAATCACCAACTGAAGACAACAGTGATGATGAAGAAGAACGACATATTAATGTTGCTAAAACTCATCTATCTCCTGAAAGTTTTCATTTTTATTTTGCAGATCGTTTGGAGAAACTGAAGGAGAAACGGGCTGCAAAAGAACAAAAAGTAATGAAGTCTGAAAGTGTTGCTGAGAAGAATGTTGAGACTGAGCAGGTGGGTGAAGCAGAAAATGTGACTAAAGCTGAGAAAGTTGTTGAAATTGAGAAGATCATTGAAGTAGAAAAGATTGTGGAAGTCATCAAACCTTGCACAAAGTGTTTGGAACCTTGCAAGGAATGTGCAGCAAAAGATGAAAAGCTGGCTGAGCTTGAGAAGATGAAAGAACAATTACTGTTCAATCTCAATTATGTAAAGGAGTCTTATGATGTTTTGAACAGAACAGTAACTGGTCTTCAAAAGACAAACTCTGAAAGAGAAAATGCTTTGACGATGATGAATGCAACTTTGATGACGAAGCAGAAAGCTGTAAATTTCTACATCGAAGAAAGTGCAAAGTGGAAGCAAGAGTTGGAGACTGAGAGAATTGAGAATGAGAGAATCAGACATTTATTACAAAGGTATTCTAGTTCTGATTATCTTATTGATCGAATTTATACGACTGTTGCAGGTTTTGAAGCCTTTAAAGATGATGAGAAGTCAAAGGAGGAGAAGGATACTGGTAAGAAACCAAGTGTTCAGTATAATAAGTGTCCGCCTCAAATATGGGAAGGGTATTCTCCTAGAAAACCGAATGAGGAGCAACTTGAAAAAGCAGTCAATATAAAGCTAAAAACCGATACAACTGATGTTTTACCAGAAAACATTGACGTTACTTTTACATCGTCTGACACTGATCATGAGTCCGAGTTAATAAAAAAGGTGGTCGATCAGGTGTTGGATACAGATGAGGAGTCTGAGTCAAAGTCTGGGTCTGGAGGTTCAAGTTCGTCGGTCAACAGTCCAAAGTCGTCGGTTAAAAGGGCTTATAGTAAAGAGTTTTTGTTATCAAAAGCAAATTTGGATGATGAAACATTTGAAGTAGCATACACTTTAAATGATTCTGACAAATTATATTCTGACAAAGAGTTTCCAATAAGAAGTGTTAGATTTGAAATGATCAAAAAGGTTTTCAAAATGACAGAAATTAATTTTTCTGAAATAAAAGATTTAAATCTTACTGGAAAACCTAAAAAATACACTTCAAGAGTACAACAACGATTAAACAAGAAAAAGGGTTACAATTCTGGTTCTGGTTTTCCACAGAAACCAAACTATAATGGTAGCTACAAAAAGAAAGGTTTAGGTTTTATTCCATCAGAAAATTATAAAAATGAGAAAAATTCTAAAGCAAAAACAGAATTTGTTTCAGGAGGAAGTGCTGAGGATGAACAGAAGAAACCGTTCTGGAAACAATCAAACCAGGAGTTTCTTGCTGAGAAGAAAAGGAATGGAACTGGAGTGTTTCATCCAAAAGAGACTCGAACCTGTTTCAAATGCAATGAAGCTGGTCACATTGCATGGAACTGTCCGAAAAATGCTAAGACTAAAAAGGGAGTTTCTGAAAAATTGAAAGAAATAGTTGTTGATGTTGAAAGCCAAGAACTATTTCTAAAAAGAATTCTGAAGAGAAAGTCGGCGATGAATCTGGTTCCACAAAGCCAGAAGAGCCACAAGGTGAGGCAAAAGAGGTAAATTGTGTATCTTCAGTGAATGATGATGAATTTCCATCACTGAAGTTTGAGAAGATTAAACAGAAAGTTGGTAAGATTGAGATTTCGGATCAATTTTACTCCGAGAAGAATGAATTTGATATCGAGAAAGTTTTTAATGGAAATGTTAAGAAAATTTTTGGGAAAATGCTTGATGGGAAAGTAAAGGGGGTTAAAGATTTTTACGCAACAAATAAAGCAACTTTTAACCCAACTAAACAAGAGCTAAAGGAGTTAAAACCACCCAAGGTTGGTCAGACTTGGGTGGAAATTCTTTTTCCTTGAACATCTGACTATGCCGGAGATCCCAAGTTTGTAATCGTGGATCAGGAATCGGCATATTTCTTGATAATTGATGATTGTGAATGAATCTTATAATAGTTGAATTTTTACAGGATAATTGTGAATTGCCGGAGCTTCCAGGTTGGTAAGTGTGAAGCAGGAATCGGCATCTTTATTGGTAAAATGATTTTGTGTAGATGTGGTATTCCTACATGTTGATTGATGAAAGTTTACACCTACAAGTTGTAAATCAAGGACATTAAGTTGTACTTGTTTTTCCTACAAGTGGTTAATCAAGGTCGTTAGGTTGAACTTGATTTGACCATACTTACAATTCATTTCCGGAAAAATCATTTTGGTTAAAACAAACTTAAGTGTTTTGAAATCATAATGAGAAAATAGTTTTGTGAAAGGGGGAGTTCTGATTGTTTATGTCAAGTGAATGGCGAATTGAAGCGATTCGATATCGGTTGTCAAGTTTTTGTATAGTTTGTTTTCAAATTTTCTTTAATGTGTTTGCATTTTAGGGGGAGTAGAAATTTCTGAAAATCCAAAAACATTAGAAAATTTGAAAAAGGAAAAAAACATGATAAAATAAAAAAAATAAGTTTTAGTGTCAAAGAAGAGGAAATGATAGTACATCAGTAGACAGTCACAGTATGCTAAAGAAATGTAATGATTAAATAGCGTTAAACGGTCTCACTGATGATATGCCGATAGGTTTTTACACATTTAGTAAACTTTTCGGGATATAAACTTAAATTCAAACTTGCTTATTTCGTGGGGAACACTACTTGGATATATAGGTAACCCCTGAAATCTCGTTTGAAAGGTCCCTCTTTCTGAGATACTAGGTCTTTATGCTCAGTGATATCTGGGGTATTATCCCGGGACTTCTGATTTTGCGGAAGCAATGGCCTAGTCCCCGGAGAATACTTTCCGCTTGCTTAAAAAATAGCGCCGCCCTCAGCAAATTGATGAAACAATAAAATTGATAGTCATTGCTGTTGTAAACAAAAGATCCTCTAAAGCGGACACACCAAAAGTCGAGCAGTCATCTCTCTGCTGAACGGAAGTTCTGACCTGAGCTCTCACGGTTTCGTACTATAATTTATTCCCTTACAGATATCATCTGTGGTATACTCACCTGTAAGACTGAATATTGGGATCTGGATACGGTAGTATATTCAAGAGGTGGGACACATGAATGAGTTTAAGTTCTTAAAACACCTAACTCATATCCTGAATCAGTTGAAATTTGTGTGAGAATTTAAGTGGATCAGTATATCGGCAATCTAAGTGAATTGTTTAATTCTTAATGTGTAACTAAGCTCAACGGTACTTGTGACTTGTCAAGAACTGATATGATCCTCTTACACAAAACTCACAAAAATATTGTCTGTAAATATTTCTTTACTGCATTTCTTTAATTCAAAAATTCAAAAAGATTTTCGGTGTGTTTTAGCATAAGTTTTTGAAAAATCCAAAAAGATTTTCGACAACTGATGTTGGAGAGCTAATTTTCAAAATTCCAAGTGCTAAACATGATGACATTTTTGTGAAAAGAAGTATGTGTTTGAAAATCAAATGTATTTTGAACAAAGTCTAAAATGGTTCATCAAGATTAATTGAATTATTTTTTAGGGAGAGTCAGTGTTAGTGAATACATTGAATTGTTAAATTTAGAAAATTTACTTTGAGGTAGAGATTGTGCAGGATTATGAAAGAGCTGGATAAGAGCCAGGTTACGATCTTGGAACAACCTCTGGAAGAGCCAGGTCATTTGATCCTAACAAGCTTGTGTTTTAAAGAGCCAGGTTTCCGATACCTGAAGACTAAGAGAAGAGAGTGTAAGCCAGATTACGATCCTGAAGCAGATGTTGCTGATGAACAGAAGGAATGCCAGCATGTTGTTAAGGGGAGTCTAGTAATGCTGAGTGAAAGAGTGAAGCCCAAAGACTGATCAAGACAGAAGATGTGAAGACATGACACAGTCAGACTCGATACTGAAGACTCGTCAACATCTTAGGGGGAGTCTGTTGGTACATACATTTGTCGACTTCGTCTTGTTTCGAGTCTTAGACTAGATTGTTTAGATCAGGGCACGTTTTACAAGAAAATAGGAGAGTTTAAGAGTTTAAGAAGCTGATTTCGCTCCAAACTCACATGTGTAGGTGATTCCGTCCGAAATCACTAAGTTCTAATTCCGCTCCTAATGGTCTGATGTCATTTCGGGCGAAATCAAGTGCCTATATATAGGTCACTTTGAGCGAAATCAGGTAATCAGTCCTTGTATTCCATACCGAAGTGCTGCCGGTGTGAAGATCGATTGTAATCAGAGTTTTATCAATACAATCAGTAGTTAAAGTGAAGAATTAGCTGTTTCTATGTCAGTTACTTGTTTTCCGCACCTGTAACTGATCAAAACTCCTCTGATAGACTCATTCGGGTTCGTACACGATCCTACATAGGACTTGCAAGATTCAAGGTTTTAGCATCCCCCCCACACTTAAATTACACATTGTCCTCAATGTGTCTCAAAAATAAGTTTTTAGGTTGTTTGAATGTGTAAAAAGGTGTGAAAAAGCAAAAATTTTATGTTACTGGGCGTCTGGACACGGCCCCGTGTCCGATGGACACGACCCCGTGTTCAGGTGCCAGTAACGAAAACTTACAGAAGGTGGACACGGGGGCGTGTCCACTGGGCACGACCCCGTGTCTGGCAAAAGTTTGCAGAATTAAACACTCAGCAGGTCTGGGGGAGTGGGCACGGGGGCGTGTCGGCTAGACACGACCCCGTGTAGACAATCTGCAAAGTTGAAAAACAGGTTTCTATCTTCGGTTTTCCTGTCCCGGCTTTAGTAGTACTAATATTTAGCACTCTAAGCCTCATATGTACCTGTTTTGTCAATAAACACTACACCAAACCATAACAAGCATCCTAAATTACCATCGTTCAAACATCCAAACCACAAAGTTAAAAAGAAAACAAATGCAGAAAATAAAAAGAGTTAAAGGAAAGTAAATTGTTCAACACACGGCACGCAGGCCGGAAATTGTTCAAGATAAAAGGGGTTAACCTGTGGGATCACCAACCAACCGCTCCTGCCTCTGCTCCTCCCGCCTAGGCCATGTCCTCGTCCTCATCATCATCTCCTCCTCCATGCCCTGCTATGTACTCCCGGATATTCCCAATATCATCTTGGATATCGGATATGTTTCTCTCGATTGCTCCACACCCGGTTGTACGTGTTGCTCGCCATGTTATAGGTGTTCCTGGTGCACATGAGGTTTTTCTGCAACAAATCATGTAAACTTTGGAAGTTAGGAAAACCGCCTCCTTGTGAGGAGGATTGGCCCGGATCACTGTGGGGCTGGTACTGGTACTGATGATGCTATGGAGCGTGAAGGACGAGTGCCTCTTGCGGGTTCCATGCATGCCCTTGGACTCGTTGGAAGCTTACCGACCCGTCTTCGGCTTCATAGATCAAGTTCATGGAGCGGCAAATGTGTATGTCCACTCTTCCCGACCATGGGCTTTTTCAGAAAGACCTGGGCATGTTAACGAAGTGCTTGAAGAGACGGTATACCCACCCCCCGAAGAAGATAGGGGTTGGTGGAGAAGCAAGCCGGTTCCAATGCATGTTTCAGAGCAGGAGGTACGGAACATCGAGGTTTCTTCGGTTGTGAATGCAATGAAGGACCACCGGATCTCTCAACCCAACGACGCCACTGCTATTGTGCCTTTGACTAAGAGAGTAGGTGAATGTAACGGTAAAGAGGGTCCCTCAACCTAGTGCTCTTAGTGCTGCTTGGGTTGTAGTGCCCTTCTCCTATTTGAGCCCAAGCGGCTTGGCGTTCGTTTTCTGATAGTTCTCGTAACCCTCTGGTGTTTTCTTCATTACCCGCATCTTCCTCCGCATACAACCCAACTATCGACCCAAACTGTGCCATCGCGATAGAGTACGTAGTCCCTCCACATCTGAATTCTACCCCATCATTATCAAATGGGTCGCACCTTGAATTAAACACGAATGTGCTATAGAATTCCAGAGTATATTCGGGAACCGAGCGAAGGCGAGTACTAAGAGTGACTCTCAGCGGCCCAGTAACTAGGTTGTTGAAGCGGTCCCATTGGTTCACCAATCCCAAAAGATCCGTGCACACTTGTCTTGGGTATTCTTCCGGTCTGGTTCGAAGCACGTCGTATCTTGCCTTAGCGTCCTGCTCAGCTGCATTGAACCTTGTGAATTTCTTTGACATCTGAAAGAATACACCAAAAGTTAGCACGAAACAGTGAAATTTTCGGACGAAACTGAAAACAGCGAGCTGGACACGGCCCCGTGTCCAGCGGACACGACCCCGTGTCCAGGCGTCTGTTACTAAAAAACTTCATTTTTCGACCCGGTTTCGAAAACTTGAAAATTTTTGGTCCAATAGGTGCGGTTTCCCCCGAAAATGAAACCCCAAGTGCCGTTTTTTCCAAAACAAACCGTTTACCCTTACAATTTTATCTTTTTCGGTTCAAAAACAAGGGTTTGGGGTTTTTGTGAGAAATCGGGCGAATCTTTGAACAATACTAGTGGATTTACTTCCTATAACATTAATCTAAACTAATGCTAACAGATTTATGCAAAAATTTGAGGTTCGATCCGGATGAAGTTCAAGAACCCTAGATTTTCCCCAAATTTTTGATGTTTTAACTACACGCAAATGCTTAATCTAACTACTAATGATAATAGAATCATACCTTGGTGTTGTTAGAAGTAGAGGAGACGTCGAAAATCTGTGGAAAATCGCCTTGAACCAGAGCGTTTTCGTGGAAACGGGGCGTGTGGAAATGAAGAAACTGTTTTGAAAAAGGGTTTTATCCCGACAGTTGCGCGGACACGGCCTCGTGCCGAGCAAAAGTTTAGTTTTTTTTTAAGTGCTCGTGTGAGTGCCATTGTTTCCCAAAAAACTTGGTTAGAAGACTTACCGAGTTAGATGTCAGCCCACTTGTTTGTAACTTACCAGGTATGATGTTGAGGTTTTTATTCTTCGACCGTTTGAAGCGAGATTTCTTCCTCTTCATCCTCAATGAATCCTTGATAGAGCTTCAGCCGTTGGCCATTGACTTTGAATGGGGGGCCATTCTGAGATTTAATTTCGACTGCACCGTGTGGGAAAATATGGGTGATGGAGAAAGGTCCTGACCACCTAGACTTTAATTTACCAGGAAATAGTCGAAGTCGTGAATTAAACAAAAGAACTTGATCTCCTACTTGAAATTCATTAGGCTTAATGTGTTTATCGTGTAAGTTTTTCATTCTTTCCTTATAAATTTCAGAGTTTGAGTATGCATAATTCCTAAGTTCGTCTAATTCATTTAACTGACAAAATCGATTTCTACCAGCAAATTCTAAATCTATGTTTACATTTTTAATTGCCCAGTAGGCTTTGTGTGCAATTTCTACTGGCAAATGACAACTTTTTCCATAGACGAGCTTATATGGGGTTGTACCTATTGTTGTTTTATAAGCAGTTCGAAATTCCCATAAAGCATCATCCAATTTATCGGCCCATTCCTTTTTATTTAACCCTACGGTTTTTTTTCAAGTATTCGTTTTAAACCTCTATTAGTCACTTCGGCTTGTCCGTTTGTTTGAGGGTGATATGCTGTTGAGACCCGGTGATAGACCCCATATCTTGTTAAAAAAAATTTCAAGTTGATGGCTGCAAAAATGGGTACCTCTATCACTTATTAATGCTTTAGGTGTTCCAAAACGAGAGAATAATTTTTTCAGAAATCTTACCACGACTCTTCCATCATTTGTTGGAAGTGCCTCGGCCTCGGCCCATTTAGACAAGTAGTCTACCGCCACAAGTATATATTTATTTCCTTTTGACGGTGGGAAAGGTCCCATAAAGTCGAGTCCCCACACATCAAAAATTTCACAAACAAGAATGCCATTTTGGGGCATTTCGTTTTTGGAAGAAATATTACCTGTTCTTTGGCAAGCATCACATGTCTTGACAAGACTTTGGGCATCTTTGTAAATGGTTGGCCAATAAAACCCTGAATCAAATACCTTTTGTGCGGTACTAGCGGCACCATGATGTCCTCCGTATGGACCTTCATGACAATGGCGGAGAATTCTTCGTGCTTCGCTACCATGTACGCATCGTCGGATGAGTTTGGTCGGCACACATTTTGAAAAGATAAGGATCTTGAAAAAAATAATGCTTCACATTAGCAAAGAATTTCTTTATTTGATGATGTGGCCAACCTTTTGCGACTATACCGCTAGCTAGGTAGTTAGCATAGTCGGCGTACCATGGTTCTTCTTTGTATTCCACCATTTCTAGGGACTCCGTTGGAAATTTTTCGTTGATTTGATCGTCCCTAGTTGCCTCCAAAGCTGGGTCTTCTAAGCGCGAAAGATGATCTGATGCGGTGTTTTCTGCTCCTCTTTTGTCTTTGATTTCAATATCAAATTCTTGGAGGAGTAAAATCCACCGAATCAAACGTGGTTTTGCGTCCTGCTTTTTGAAGAGATATCGAATGGCTGCATGATCTGTATAGACTACTGATAAGAACGAAATTTATCAAAAGTAAATACCACAGCTAGTAATTCTTTTTCAGTTGTTGTGTAATTTTCTTGTGCATCGTTAAGTGTTTTACTAGCATAATAAATTGGGTGAAAATGCTTTTCTTTTCTTTGTCCCAAGACGGCTCCAACTGCAAAGTCACTTGCATCGCACATGATTTCGAAAGGAAATTTCCAATCAGGCGCTATCATGATAGGTGCATTGACTAGCATTTCCTTTAGGGTTAGAAATGCTTGATTGCAATCCTTGTCAAAGATGAAAGGGGCATCTTTTTCAAGCAATTTTGTTAAAGGCCTTAAGATTTTAGAAAAGTCTTTGATAAACCGCCTATAAAATCCGGCATGCCCTAGGAAACTTCTGATAGCTCTAACGGAGGATGGGGGTGGTAATCGAGAGATAGTGTCTATTTTGGCTTGATCAACCTCCATTCCTTCGCTTGAGATTTTATGACCGAGTACTATTCCCTCTGTTACCATGAAATGGCATTTTTCCCAATTAAGGGCGAGGTTAGTTTCCTCACATCGGGATAGCATTCGTTCAAGGTTATCGAGGCATTGGTCGTATGAATCCCCAAAGATAGAAAAGTCGTCCATGAAGACTTCCATTGTCTTTTCTATCATATCATGGAAGATGGCTACCATGCAACGTTGGAAGGTTGCGGGGGCATTACATAGACCAAATGGCATGCGTCGATAAGCAAAAGTTCCATAGGGACATGTGAAGGTTGTCTTTTCTTGGTCTTTGGGTATCGGGATTTGAAAGTAACCTGAAAAACCATCCAAGAAACAATAAAATTTATGACCAGATAATCTTTCTAACATTTGATCAATAAAGGGCAAAGGAAAGTGATCTTTCCTTGTTGCTTCATTTAATCGTCTATAATCTATACATACTCTCCATCCTGTGACGGTTCTTGTTGGTATTAATTCATTCTTTTCGTTAGTTATTACCGTCATACCTCCTTTCTTTGGAACTACTTGGACGGGACTTACCCAAGGACTATCGGAGATAGGGTAGATAAGTCCGGCGTCAAGTAATTTGATGACTTCATTTTTAACCACTTCTTGAACATTTGGATTTACTCGACGTTGTGGTTGTATTACCGATTTGTAGTCATCAATCATTAAAATTTTGTGCGTGCACATGGAAGGACTTATTCCTTTAATATCTACAAGCTTCCAAGCAATCGCATTTTTGTGTTTTCTCAAAAGATTAATTAATTTTTCTTTTTCTAAACTACTTAACTTAGACGAAATAATTACGGGTGATTTACCATCTTTGTCTAAAAAAGCATATTCCAAACCTTTTGGAAGTTCTTTGAGCTCAAGAGGCGGGTCTTTAGGAGACTCCTTATTGGGTTGCTCATTTTGATCAAGAACTTTAAAAGTTTGTTCTATGGCGACCTCTTCTTCAACAAAGTGGTCAATCTTTTCACTTGTATCGGGTGGTTCATCTTCATCATCAATTAGGGGGTTATTATTGCCGAATGGATATTTCATTGATCACTCAAGATCGACACTCTTCTTAAATGCCCCTAATTGAAGAGGTAGATTGTTGTTCTTCCGGTTTTTCAAAGCTTCGTAAGTTTTTACAAAAGGTCGTCCCAACACTAGAGGAGCGTCATCGAGGATGAAAAAGTCGGTTGGGATTACCATTTGATTTGTTTGAACCAAGACATCCTCAACCACACCGATTGATTTTATTACTTTCCGATTGGATAGAAAAATGGGTATTTGAAGTGGAGAAAAATCACTAATACTTAATTTTTCAAAAATGTAGTTGGGCATTATGTTAACGCAAAGATCTTTATCAATTGTGACGTTACTAATAAAGGAATTTTGAAAAAAACATGGAACCGGTGTAATGTTGATTTCAAATGGGTCTTCTTTTATTAGTGAGGTTTGATCGTTAGTTAACTTAATACTTACCGTTTCGTCAATTTTAGTGTTAGTGTTTAACTCTTTTAAGAACTTAGCATGAGTTGGAACTAAACAATGATTTTCAAAAGAAGGTGACAAGAGATTAATTTCTTCAAAATTAGACTCTTCTTGAATTTTAACGTTGATGGACTCACCTTTTTCGTTGTTTAACTCATGTGTCGGTTCTTCACTTATTTGTTCTTCCATTTTTACACTTTCAACTATCTCTTCTTTATTTAATTCTTCTCTTGCGTGGGACTCCTCTTCCCTTGCGCGAGATTCTTTTATGTAACGCTTGATAGTTTTAAGGTGTTCTAATATCCTATCGGTCACTTCGGTGATAGAGTAAGGATCGGGTTTTTCAAAGCTTGAATCCGGTTGTTCGATCCTTTGTTCCTCATAATACCCATATGAAGTAGATGGTTCACACCATTGTTCTTCATTGTAAGTATATGATGGATAAGGGTCGTAATTTTGTTCTTCGTAATACTCATATGAGGTGGGTTGTTCACGCCATGGTTCCTCATAATAAGCATACGAAGGTGGAGGCTCATATCTTGGTTCCTCGAAGTATGAGTATGAAGGCTCATACCTTGGTTCATCAAAATATGAGTATGAGGGAGGAGGTTCATACCTTTGGTCTTTATAGGATGTGTATGAAGTTGATGGCTCGTACCTGGGCTCCTCATAGTAGGTGTATGAAGTGGATGGTTGATATAAGTTACAATATTGAACCGAGTGTGGGTCACCACAATTAGTGCAATAATTATTCCTATAATCATCCTCCTCATAGGTGTAGTTGTAACCTCCTAAGTATTGATTCATAAGAATCACTCAGCAGACCACAACCAAGTCTCGAGACCAGAAAACAAAAATAAAAACGAAAATAGAGGCTGGACACGGCCCCGTGCACAGAATCTGTATCTGGGCGTTTTAATTAAAGTTACTGATTTCGTTGAGCACGGGGGCGTGTTCAGTGGACACGGCCCCGTGTTCAAGCTCTGTATCTGGGTGTTTTGTGAAAAATATGCAGCACGGCCCTGTGTTCAGTGAGCACGGCCCGTGTTCAAGCTACTGTAAATGCAAAACTAAACTAAAATGCAGAAAAATGTGCGCGCGTTTTGAAACACTGATTAGGCCGTCGATTTTAAGCTTTCTTAAAATCTTTGTATCCCCGGCAACGGCGCCAAAAACTTGATGTGCGTAAGTGTGTATATAAGTTTAAGTATATTTTAAGCCCCTTTACACTTTTTTAGTCAAGTTTTAAATTTATAAAACACGATATTTACTAACACTAAACTAAAATGATGAAAAATAAAATAAAAATAAAAACAGATAGACAAGATGAATCACTTGGCTCCGACTCGTGTTTAGTGTAACCTTTGATTATTTCCGCACTTTTGCACTTTTTAAGAGATTATCTTAGTTATTGTAGTAGGCCCCTCTTTTGAAGGTGACGTTACCCTCAACCCAGTAGTTTGAGTCAGCAAGGATACAATACTAAAGGGTCGGATTATTGAAAGATAATTAATTAAGTTATTAATGCATATTATGGTAGGCCCCTTTTTTGAAGGTGACGTTACCCTCGGCTAAGTAGTCTGAGTCAGCAGGGATACAGTCCTAAATAGCCGGATTAAAGTATTAATAGTAGCTTACATATGAGGGGATCAAAGAGTTTGGACCCCCGCCATCCAATACCGGTGGGTATTGAAGGAGGTCCTACTAAATTTGACCCAGGTCCTTGCAGTATCTATACACTGAACAAGGCAAGACTCTTACCAAACCGTTCCCTTAACCCCCGACCAGGTAGCCAACATATCTCCATATAGACCGTGGAGATATGAATGGTGAAAATCTTTATTTTATATAGACAGTAAAATAATGCCAAGACACCACGAACAAACGATAAGGAAGAATCACCTTCAACATAAGAAACTAGTTATTAAAGTCATTAATACATAACCAAGTAAAAAGTGCGAAAAGATTAAAAATAAAAAGTATTACACTAGACACTTGTCTTCACCAAGTGATGTAAGAGACTTAGGCAAACATGGCCTTGATTGTCAAGAACTCTTACGATCAATCTTGGATCCCGAGACGACTCACGCACTCTATGATGGACAATGGATGATGGTGGTGGATGATGGTGTTGTGATGGTGGTGGGTGGTGGGTGAAGTGTGAGAGAGGTGGTGTGCCAAGGGATGGTATGCAAATGAGCCAAGCACCCCTATTTATAGCCTGAACAGCAGCTCGGGCACGGCCCCGTGTCCATTGGGAACGACCCCGTGTCCATCCTTCTCTTTGTCTTCATTAATTGCAGTTTGTCTGCATTAATTGACCACGCCCCCGTGTTCGCTTGGCACGCCCCCGTGTGCAGAAGCATATCTGTACTATCAAGATTTCCTCAGATTCTGCGAATCTTAGAGGTGACCACGGCCCCGTGTCCGCTGGGTACGCCCCCGTGGTGGATGATAGAAGCTTCTATAGCTTTGTCTTTTATGCTGGCACTTGGGCACGCCCCCGTGTTCACTAAGCACTGTGCGTGTTCAGTCTTCTGTCTTCTTGATTTTGCTTGGGAAGATGCTGTCGGGGGGTCGGGCATGCTACGTTTGTTCCTTTTCTTGTATTTATGTTAGATTTAGCTGCCTTTTTGCTTCTTTTTTTAATTTGAGCTCATTTAATCCTGAAAATACAAAAGGAAGACAAAAACACACTTTTTCCAACATTAGTACTAAAAAAGGGTTAGTTTTATGCCACAATTGATGTAATTTATATGTTGCATTTTGTGCACGTCAATTTTATAGAATCAAGGTATTTAGGCTTGAACGTTGTTCATTGCCTTTAATTGACAGGGAGTTGTAGGCTACGACTGTCTTTTATCTTATATGACAATGAATATGGCCCGTAAGCATTACATCCTTAATGGATGCTTAATTCACAAAATAAGAAAGGATTTCAGAAGAATCCAGTATAAGGATGATTTATGCGATTTTATCGAATCACATTTGCCAGGAATGTTAACATGTTTACATCTACAAGGATTTGAATCTTTTGAATAGGTTTTACCATCTTGGCCTTGTCTGAAATGGCATATAGGCTAGGTTATACCTTTAAGATTCTTTTTAATATTTAACGCGGAGCAATCATAAATTGAAATGGTTTTAGGATATATTATATATGTTAAAATCTCTAAAAGGGACTTCTCATAAAAGCCCAAAAATTTCAACAATGCCCTAAACGGGTCTTGAAAAAAATCATGTTGTCCGCGAAGGGACTGAAGGATTAATATGTTCTTTTAAGGACTACTAAGGAAACAAACTTCAGCAAAAAGGAGTTTCTTCTTCACTTCACTTCTGAATGTTTTCTCCTTGATTGCACGTTTCATCCTAGCCGTGGTACGAAGTTCTGCATTACAAGGCTCCAGATGTGGAGGATTTCCATTACAACTTCTTTGCTTAGCGATATATTCAAAATATATAAAATCGAAAGCAATAGTTTACAGAATATGGATGAGAGTATTCCTATGTTAAGTCTAGACTCAGAAGGTCAAGGAATGTGCTACTGTGTCATTGAGATTAAACACAAAAGGTTAGTGTTTAATTCACTCAATGTTGGCTCTGATACCAACCTGTCACACCCCGATATTTCCACGTATTACCGGTGGGCCCGGTGAGGAGTATCGTGACGTAGTTGATATTGTCATAGTCAAACAACACAATTCAATGCACAACGGAAGCAAAAGATAAAATATTACACACCGATATAAAGTAATATCAAAGTATTACAAACGGAATGTAAAGGATCCACAGGCGGATCAAATAAAAGATAATTGTTCAACAGACTTTAACATCTAAAGCTTGCAAGACTTGATTAATGATGCCAGGAGTAGCCAGACTATTTCGTCTAGTACCTGCACTTAGCCATTTTGGAAAATACGTCAGTTTACACTGGTAAATACAAATAACTGACTCATTTTGAAAATGTTTAAGAAAATTTATTTGAATGCACATGGCACAAAACTTTTTATAACTTGGGATAATTATTTATATATAAACTTGTAAAAGAATTACATGTTTCTTATACGTTCAGTAGCCCGGGTTGACACCGGGTTAAAGATTAATAGACACACCACATGATGTAGTCCCGCGGCGAGTTATTCTCAAAACCGGCGGTTATACCTTTTTATTTATTTATGCACAGGCGGGTGTATGCCTACACCCCGTGCTTAGGTCGTGGCCATTTCCATGAATGATGCCAAGGATATCCGGGACATGGTCATTAACCCCCCAAAGTCTTTAAGCAAACAAAACAATTTAAACGGGACATTTCAATAAATTAACCTTCATACAATTAAAAATTCATTGTCCGACCAAGCGGTATTTTATATACCGTACCCCAAGCCCGTATAGAGAAAATAAGTTAAAAGTATTTACCTGAGCAAGTATAAATCACAAACAGCAAGTGCAAATAGCTTTTACCGGGCTCCTAATCTGGAACGAAGGTTTTTAATAACCTATTAGATTCCTAACGGGTCTTAATTAAGCCTATGCTTAGACCGGCTAGTTTTAAATGAGGATATACGGTTCAAACGCAAGATTAAGCGAAGACCGGATTAGAATGTGATTTAGACCCGACAAGTTTGAAGACTTGTGTAATATGGGTTAACTAAACACATTCTGGGTTTTGAGATAAAAATGATAAGGTTTGACCCGTTTCGGTCAATTTATGCAAACTAGTTACATAAACCGTACCGAACGTGATAAATGCGTAACGGGTAACCAATTGAGTCATGAACAGGTTTCCTATGTTAATATGCCTTAAATATGTTGCGATATCAGTATGATATCTTCCATTATGCCCAAAACGGATTTAAACTCAAATTAAGCCCCGTAGGGGTATTTTGGTCATTTTAAAGATTATAAAATAGATTAAATATAAATATGAGGTTCAGGTCTGAATTAATCAGTAAAAATATTTAATTTAATAATTTATATCAGTAAGGTATTACATATATGTGAAATTTATCTTTTATAACCAAATTATGCACCGTAGGGGCATTTTGGTAATTTCACATAGGCTTTAAAAGGTCAAATTTGGAAATCTGGGTTCAAAAACTTTACTTACTGTTTAATTATAAAAATTTACTAAAAACATCAGTAGGTATGAGAAAAATGGTTTTAATACATACTATGCGTTTTAAACGCGTAAAAGACGGTTTTAAGCGATTTCCGAGTTTTTAAAGAAAAGCTGATATTTTTATCATTCCAGAAGACTTAAAATATTTTATTTATTATATAAAATCAGTAGCAAAAGGTTTGGTATCAAAGTATTGTATAAAACTCATTTTATAGGCCAAAAGGGCAAAACCGACAATTACCGAATCAAAGTCATAACCCTATGTTATGCTCAGCCTAAAAATAAATAAAAAATCTTCAAAAATCCCAAAATATTATTTTACATCAGTAGGTAAAAAGTTTGGTATCAAAAATTGGGGTTAGATAGGCTTTACGCTTATTACGCCGTTTAATTAATAAAAAAGCTTTCTAATTACGCTATTGAGCATAACTCTTAATCTAGACCTCAAACAGATGTGAAAATTTAGGGACATGTTTATAAATCAGTAATAAAGATTATTGTCCTTTCACATTTTCAAAATTCTTGTTTTAAGGTCAAAAGGGCATTATGGTCAACATTTAGGCATATAACGGAAACTTGTACATGAATCGAATAACTCATGAACCAAGTTGGGTAACCTCAGAGGGTTACACTAACCTATAACCTGGTCCTAATAGAGCTTTAATGCATTCCTAAAATATGCTACATTGGGTCAGAACTGAAAGTCAAAGCAAAAGTCTACTTTTGCGATTTTCGGTTCCGAACCGAGCTTAAACTTAAAATTGACGGGTTGAACATGCTTAGACATGTTCTTACATTAATTACGAAGTTATATAAGTGTTAAAATAGGTTTCATAACTTCTACATTGTTAGTTACGAGTTTATTTGCAAAAATGGCTTTCTGTTGACTTTTTAATATTAAGTTTGACCCGACAATTGACCTAGTTAGAGTGAAAATCAGAGGGTGCCCTTTTAAGGGTTTATTACCCATATAATTACCAACTCATAGCCACTTTCAATTCGAATAATGGCTGGATTGATAGTGATTAAACAGAAAGTCAAAGTTTAATCATGATAACCTTGACTTATGGCAATTAACTAATTAAAACTTAATTAGAGAAGCTAAGAGTACTTACATATGGTCTTATGGACTGAATATAACTCAGAGGAGGTGCCAAGATGTTCAGGATCCTCAGATTTGAGAGAGAGCAAGAACTCAAGAAAATGGTGCAACTTGGTCTATTTATAGTGTTTGAGGGAAAATGGATGATCAACAAGTGTTGAGGAGGTTTGTAGGATTATTACAGCTGTTATAACAGCTGTTGTGATCAGCTTGTTGCCCAAGAAAAATGTTTAGTAGCTGCTGTTTTAGTCCATGCCATGTTTTATTCATATTTTAACTTTCAAAAACAACCATATCAGTCCCTGCAGGTTTTTAATGCATATATTTAAGTTTCAGAACTGACAGAATCATTCCCTGCAGGTTTTTAATCCCTTTCAGACTTTCAGAACATGCAGTTTCAGTCCCTGTACTTGTTAAATGTCATTTCTGACTTATTTAAGGCCCGTTAACCTCATTTCAAGGCTCTACTATGAAGCCTAAACATAGGGGACACGAAACATGCTCAAAAATAAGTCGGATGTCGGTTCGTTTGGTCGTACGATCACGTTGTTCGGCTAATTACGACGAAACACGAACGGACGCGAAAAACGATCCAAATTACGCGACAAATGGAATTTTATCATGCCGATCACTAAAATAAAATATTTTAGTGGTTACATAAATTGTTGGATGTCCGGATATATTCAGAACGTAAGATATGCGCGAAAATGCAAACTTGTGATCTTTTTGACACTTTTAGTCCCTGCTTGACATAAAAGTTTATTTTTGCGCACCGAACACCTCTAAGCCTATATCTGAGCTATATAAACGATATTTAGGGCATGTATAACCTATGATCATATTCCGGAAAGTTCGATACCCTACGAATAGAGATACTTTTGCAGTTTGACGCAATTAGTCCTTTAATTGCGCAAAGTGGCGCGGAATGTCGTTTAATGATATCCAAGCCTTCCATGGCTCATAATGGGTATTTCCAAGCATGTGCTTAATTATTGCTACGCTATTGTTTGCTTAAAGGGTCACCAAAAGGCGTAGATTCAAAAGTTGACGCTTTTGGTCCCTCTAATGCGCAAACTAGCGCATATCACCGTTTAATAGCATCGAAGCCTTATCTAATCCATGTTAGGCATTCTTGAGAGTATCATTAACCATCACGATGCTTCGGGTCCATTGAAAGGTCATTCAGAGGTATAATTAAACATATTGACGCTTTTAACCCCTTAAACTTGCGAAGTTGCGCGCAACGTCACTTAAAGGCATAAAAACCTTAGACGGCCAATACTTGGCATTCCCGAGAGTATAATTAAACATCATGAAGCTCCCGGTTTGTTAAAAGGTCACTCAGAGATAAGAATTTACATGTTGACACTTTTAACCCTTCATTGCGCAATTTTTCAATTAATTACGCAAACGGCTACACTCGATCTACAAGTGGCTCATTTGTGAATATAAATATCGTACGAGGTTATTCAGAAACTTATTTTAGGTATGTTAACACTTCCAGTCCTTTCATAATCAACGTTTTTCGATTTTTCGAAAAATTAGTCCCTTAATTTCAGTGTTTGACTTCATTAGGGTTTATTACTCGTGTCAATACATCATTGGACGTGATTTTACGAGGTGTTACAGTAATTCATAGGGTTGGAAAGAGAAACTAAACAATGTCGCTGTAGTGGGAGCGATTGCACAAAGTTAAAAAAGTGGTTGTTTGGCAACTTCTGAATGGTTAAGTGCTCAACCAGTAAGAGATCTGCACCATTAAGTGCTGAACTGGTAAGATGTCTGAACCATTAAGAGCCACTATGATGCTTAACCCTTCGAAGGCAAATGTTTGACGAATTCAGATTATAGGTCCATTAAGACTCAGTGATGTGTGTGAGCGTGGGTATAGTTTTTATACTTTTACTCGTTTATCAAGCTTTAAATTTATAAAACACGATATAACACAATCACTCTCTATAACACACTAGGGTAAGTGCACCCATCGTTGGCGTAGTATAGTGATAGCAAGATACCAAGGTTATCCAATGACACAGAGTTTTTAATACCGGAATGTCGTCAACGTTTAATCTAACCAAATTTTAGAAAAAAAGATGTTGAGTAATTAAAAATAAAGAAAGAAACTAAAATAATAAAAGAAACAAATAGACAAAGATAGAATCACTTGGTTCTGACTTATCTTTTAAGTATCCTTTGATGATTTCCGCACTTTGGGGTTTTTAAGAGATTATCTTAGTTATAGTGGCATGTCCCTCTTTTGGAGGCAACGCTACCCTCGGCCATATTGGTTTGAGTCAGCAGGAATGCAGTCCCGCAAGACCGGAATATTGAAAGATATTAAGTATGTTATTAATGTAAAATGTGGCATTTCTCTCTTTTGGAGGCAACGCTACCCTCGGCCATATTGGTCTGAGTCAGCAGGGATACAGTCCCGCAAGGCCGATTTAAAGTAATAATAGTTGTTTGTTTATAACCCCCTTTCTAGGCAGTTAACGGGCTTTATATAAACTGTAAAGACATGAATGAGTGAATCAACAAAACATGAAGAGATGATAGAATAAAGTTCAATTTCAATATAAAAAACTAGTTATTAAAGTTATTAATACATACCCAGTTAAAAAGTTAACCAAAACTTGGAAATCAAAAGTAATACCTAAAAGATTTGTCTACTAAGTGATCTAAGAGATTAGCTAAGCATGACCTTTGTTTGACAAAAACTCTTACAATCAATCTTGGACCCAAGACTACTACACACACTCTAAAGATGGATGATGGACGAATGTGACGGATGATGGTGGTATCGTGGTGGCAGGTGTGAGAGAAGTGGTTTGCTAAGGGATGAATAGCAATTGAACCAAGCACCCCTATTTATAGCTGGAAACGGGCCTTTACAAGTCCCCTTGCTCGAAGGGCATGACTCCATGTCTTCTTCTTCTATGTCTTCATTTAATGAGTTGTGTCTGTCCGTATGCACACACGGCCCGTGTGTCAGAGGCATGGCCCCGTGGTCTTTTACTTGTTGTACTATAGGAGATTTTGCATATCTGGGAGTTGACCACGGCCCGTGTCCATGGGACACGGCCCTGTGTCTCTTGTCTGCTTCTGTTTGTCTTTTCTTCATGGACTCTGGAGTGAGGCACGACCCCATGACTTGGTGGCACGACCCGTGCTTATTTGCTGATTTGTTGTTTTTGGTCTTGGGGTGAATCTCGGAGGGTCCGTATGAAGTGTCAACTTCACTTCTTTTGTATTTATGTTGGTTTCCATCGTTAATTTGTTTATTTTGTACATTTAAGCTCTTTTAATCTGAAAATCAAAAGTATAAAAAGAAACGTACTTTTTCCAACAATAGTACATAAAAGTGTTGATTTTATACCTTATTTGATATAATATATATGTTGCATTTTGCGCATATCACTCAGCATAATGTTTAACCATCCAGAAATGTCTGAACCATTCAGACATCTGCTCGCGAAACAAACAGAACCATTAAATGCTAAATCAGTAAGAGGTCTGAACTATTAAAAGCCCCATTAGGAGGTAAACAAACAACCCCAATTTCTTTTACTGCATTCTAATTTAAACTGAGCTGTATTTAAAATTAAGTATTGGTTTATTTCTAACCGAAAAAAAAACTTTAGTATTTATACAACTCGGTTTTCATTAAATTTTACATCGAAACACCGACAATAAAACTAAAGGAAACTATGTATTTAGAGAAATCAAGTTATATGTTTAATGAAATACCCATAAAGGAGAATATGAAGTCGCTCCCACTCTTCGATTTATCTAGCTCTTACAATTAGTTTTAGAAATCACCAACATAAATGCCTATATATAAAAAAAATTTATTGTATTTGTACTTGATAAATTTATGTTTTCATTCATAGGGGAATGATGATGTTACTCTTTATGTGGGCAGATGGGTGGTAGATAATAACTTGGACAAGTTTAATTCTAGGCAAAAGATGACCTACTGTTACTTCTCAGTTGCTTCAATTCTTTCTTCTCCAGAACTATCAGATGCCCGGATTGCATGGGCCAAATCTTGCCTCCTTGTTACCGTTATGGATGACTTTATTGATGTTGAAGGCTCTGTGGATGAATTGGCGAACATGATTCAGTGTGTTGAAAAGTATATTTACCTTCGATTATCTTGATTCGTAGTTATTTTTAATGTTTTTTTCCTTATACGTAGTCTAGCAAACTGATAAGTGTTTAGGGAGGTTTTTGAAAGTGTTTTGGTCTCTAAGGAGTTCACCTGAAACCAGAGATTCTCATGGCAAACGAACTCCTCAAATATGCTGACATGGCAAAACTGGAAAAAAAAGAGTCGGCTCTTTTTACTAAAGGACTCCCTAGAAACCAAAACATATTCATAAACCTCTTAGAACACTTATGATTTTCCTAGCCCACCTAGGAAATAGAAAAGTTACTTTAACGGATTATCAACCGCAGATGGAGTGTAAATGTTGACAATGATTGTTGTTCAGAGGAAGTTCGCATTCTCTTTTTAGCGATAAAAGATGTAGTGTCTTGGATAGGCGACACCGGCTTTAAATGGCAAGAACGAGACGTAACAAGTCATGTTATTCAATGTGTATGATAAAATCCTTCCTAGCATCTGACCCTATTCTACTTAATAACAATCTTTTCAGATAGTGTGTAATGGTATTCATTTATTAATACGTTTGGGCAGTGGTTGAATATGATGAATAGTATGCTAACCGAAGCTACATGGGCGAGAGATGGTACAGTGCCAACGATGAACGAGTATATAGAAAATGCTTTGGTATCATTCGCATTGGGCACCGTAGTACTCCCTGCTCTTTACTTCATTGGGCCAAAATTGTCCGAGGATGTTGTTCAAAGTCATGAATATCAAAACTTATATAAGCTAATGAGCACTCATGGTCGCCTTCTCAATGATATCAGGACCTTCAAGGTAGTTGTTTCTGGACTACAACTTTCACAATGCCTAAATTTAAGTTATATATGTATTTAGTCTCCTGTTTCAAATCCATTGGCTTACTATTTACTAACCATTCTGTTTATATTCTTTTCAAATATATTCTAATCTTACGTGTTATTTTATTTAATTCACTAATTTTTAAACCAAATTAATTTTCTTTTAATTATTGACTTTTATACTAGAGTTAATTGCCCGGATGATCCCTGTGGTTTCACGTTTTTTTACGTTTAGTCCCCACCTTTTGAAAATAGCAGGTATGCTCCCTATGGTTTGTCATTTTGTTACTCGGATCGTCCCCGGAGTAAATGTCAGGGGACTATCTGAGTAACAAAATGATAAACCATAGGGAGCATACCTGCCATTTCCAAAAGGTGGGGACTAAACGTGAAAAAACATGAAACCACAGGGACCATTCGGGCAATTAACTCTTTATACTATTATTACTTTTTACGGCATATCCAAATATTACTACTTACTGTTACTAATATATAATGATTTTATAAATAGTTGAGATTTCGAATTAGTTCATGATTTCTTACCCATGATATTATTGATCTTAGATTTTACAAAGTCAGGTTATTATCATGTAAAAATATAAACCACATTTCAATTTTTTTAATTGACATTAAAAGCCAAACAAATAGAAATCAAAATAAAGAAGTCTGCCCGACGCAACCTGGCCTGAATGAAACTGAACCGTAAAATATGTAATTAAATTGATAGATAGCTTGAACGACGAATATTAGCTAGTGATAACATCTATGAAAACTTTGGGTCAGCCGATAGTTACTACTAATTGGTTGTGTTTATGCAGAGGGAATTGAAGGACGGTAAACTCAATGGTGTAACATTGCACAAAAAATATGGAAAGAGTGGGATTGAGGAAGAAGAAATTGTAGACGAGATTAAGATGTTAATTGATGATCTGGAGAAAAAGCTGATGGAAATGGTTCTGGAAACAAAGGAAAGTATTGTTCCCAATGCATGCAAAGATGTATTCTGGAAGACATGTTGTTCGGGTAAATTTTTGGGTGAGGGTATTGACACACCCCTACTTTTTAAGTGCACACCCCCCAGAGTTGGCATATAGGGCAATAAGGGGAGTATATAGTGTGAAAGCAATTAATGTGCCAGAAAAAAGGTTTTGGTAAGCCTCTCATTGCCCTATGAGAGGCATATAATGTTGTGGTAGTTTGAGCATTTATCCCTATATGCCTCTCATTGAGCAATGAGAGGCTTATCGGCACGACTTTTGATGAATTTAAGGTATAATTACTGACATGAAATGTGTTCAGTCTGAAAAAACGTGAAAGTGACCCATATGACCCTTATCGACCAAGAATGTTTATTTACCCAAACATACATGATTTATTTGATTCAAAATTTTTCAAACTAATAATAATAATAATAATAAGAATACTTAACAAAAATAACATATGCACATTTAAAAAAAAACGATGATATAACTAGACCCGGCAAACGGGTCGGGCCGGGGGTCGGGTAGGGTCTTTGATCCATGACCCAACCCAACCCTCGGCCTGACCCGTTTGCCGGGTCTAGTTATATCATCGTTTTTTTTAAATGTGCATATGTTATTTTTATTAAGTATTCTTATTATTATTATTTATTTTTTTTATTATTATTATTTAAAACTTCATATTTTATTAAATGAATTGTGTGTATCATAAAATGTCAATTTTTTTATTTATCAAACTTACTTCCCATTTGTTCGATGGTCCGGAGGTTTACCCGAACCATTCCATTCTATCGATCGCTTATGTCGAAGGTGTTTATTTTATCGTGGCTAAGTTAACGGGATGATTGCCCGATACCGGTACGAAATGGACTTTGAAATACTTCACCGAAGTATAGAAGCTATGGAATGAGTGACAATGCACATGTCTCGTATTACACAGGGTAGAGCGTAACTAGGTAGTAATAGAACTTCACGAAGAAGAATTTGTTAACTTGACAAAGGTGTAATTTATTAAATTAATTATAACAATAATAACAATAAATAATAATAATAATAATAATAATAATAATAATAATAAAAACAATAAATAATAATAATAACAATAATAAATAACAATTATAATAATAACAACAATAAATAATAATAATAACAACAACAATAAGTAGTATTAGTTCATATGACATTTATGACAACTTTTCAGCCGATATGCCTCGTATAGCCCGATGAGACCCATATACATCTACTTTTTCTGAAAAGTTGACATGACATTTATGACACACCACTTCCATACGCGTCTCATCGACCTATACGGGTCTCATTGAACTTCAGTTTCTTTTCTTTTTGTGGTTTTATTTTGGCCGTTTGTGGTGGTGTTGGGGTTGTGGTCGGTAGGTTGTAGTGGTGGTGGTGGGTCGGCTATGGTGGTGGTGGTGTTGGTGTGCCGGCAGGGGTGGTGGTGGTGGGTCAGCTATGGTGGTGGTGGTGGGTCGGCTGGGGTGGTTGTGGTGGTGGTGGTGGTGGTGGTGGGTCGGTTATGGTGGTGGTGGTGGGTCGGATGGGGTGGTTGTGGTGGTGGTGGTGGGTCGGCTAGGGTGGTAGTGGTGGTGGGTCGGCTATGGTGGTGGTGGTGGGCCGACTATGGTGGTGGTGGTGGGCCGGCTGGGGTGGTTGTGGTGGTGGTGGGTCGGCTATGGTGGTGGTGGTGGTGGTGTGCCCGCTGGGGTGGTGGTGCGTCGGCTGGGGTGGTGGTGGTGGGTCGGCTGGGGTGGTGGTGGTGGTGGTGGGTCGGTTGTGATGGTGGTGGTGGGTCGGATGGGGTGGTTGTGGTGGTGGTGGTGGGTCGGCTATGGTGGTGGTGGTGGGCCGGCTATGGTGGTGGTGGTGGGCCGGCTGAGGTGGTTGTGGTGGTGGTGGGTCGGCTAGAGTGGTGGTGGTGGTGGTGGGTCGGCTATGTTGGTGGTAGTGGTGGTGGTGGTGGTGGTGGGTCGGCTGTGGTGGTGGTGGTGGGTCGGCTATAGTGGTGGTGGTGGGTCGGCTGGGGTGCTTGTGGTGGTGGTGTTGGTGGTGGTGGGTCGGTTATGGTGGTGGTGGTGGGTCGGATGGGGTGGTTGTGGTGGTGGTGGGTCGGCTGGGGTGGTGGTGGTGGGTCGGCTGGGGTGGTGGTGGTGGGTCGGCTATGGTGGTGGTGGTCGACCGCCTAAGGTGGTGGTGGTGGGCCGGCTGGGGTTGTAGTGGTGGTGGTGGGTCAGCTATGGTGGTGGTGGTGGTGGTGGTGTGCCGGCTGGGGTAGTGGTGGTGGGTCGGCTGGGGTGGTGGTGGTGGGTCGGCTATGGTGGTGTTGGTGGGTCGGCTGGGGTGGTTGTGGTGGTGGGTCGGCTGGGGTGGTGGTGGTGGTGGGTCGGCTATGGTGGTGGTGGTCGGCCGGCTATGGTGGTGGTGGTGTGCCGGCTGGGGTGATTGTGATGGTGGTGGGTCGGATGGGGTGGTTGTGGTGGTGGTGGTGGGTCGGCTATGGTGGTGGTGGTGGGTCGGCTATGGTGGTGGTCGGCCGGCTATGGTGGTGGTGGTGTGCCGGCTGGGGTGATTGTGGTGGTGGTGGGTCGGATGGGATGGTTGTGGTGGTGGTGGTGGGTCGGTTGTGGTTGTGGTGGTGGTGGTGGTGGTGGGTCGGCTATGGTGGTGGTGGTGGGTCGGCTATGGTTGTGGTGGTGGTGGTGGGTCGGCTGGGGTGGTTGTGGTGGTGGTGGTGGTGGTGGGTCGGTTGTGGTGGTGGTGGTGGGTTGGATGGGGTGGTTGTGGTGGTGGTGGTGGTGGGTCGGTTGTGGTGGTGGTGGTGGGTCAGATGGGGTGGTGGTGGTGGTGGGTCGGCTAGGGTGGTGGTGGTGGTGGGCCGGCTATGGTGGTGGTGGTGGTGGGCCGGCTGGGGTGGTTGTGGTGGTGGGGGTCGACTATGGTGGTGGTGGTAGGTCGGCTGGGGTGGTTGTGGTGGTGGTGGTGGTGGTGGGTCGGTTGTTGTGGTGGTGGTGGGTCGGCTGGGGTGGTGGTGGTGGTGGGTCGGCTATGGTGGTGGTGGTCGGCCGGCTATGGTGGTGGTGGTGTGCCAGCTGGGGTGGTTGTGGTGGTGGTGGGTCGGGTGGGGTGGTTGTGGTGGTGGTGGTGGGTCGGCTAGGGTGGTGGTGGTGGTGGGCTGGCTGGGGTGGTTGTGGTGGTGGTGGGTCGACTATGGTGGTGGTGGTGGTGGTGTACCGGCTGGGGTGGTGGTGGTGGGTCGGCTATGGTGGTGGTTGTGGTGGTGGTGTTGGTGGTGGTGGGTCGGTTGTGGCGGTGGTGGTGGGTCGGCTATGGTGGTGGTGGTGGGCCGGCTATGGTGGTGGTGGTGGGCCAGTTGGGGTGGTTGTGGTGGTGGTGGGTCGGCTAGGGTGGTGGTGGTGGTGGGTCGGCTATGTTGGTGGCAGTGGTGGTGGTGGTGGTGTGTCGGCTGTGGTGGTGGTGTTGGTGATGGTGGTGGGTCGGCTGGGGTGGTTGTGGTGGTGGTGGTGATGGTGGGTCGGCTCGGGTGGTTGTGGTGGTGGTGGGTCGGTTGTGGTGGTGGTGGTGGGTCGGATGGGTTGGTTGTGGTGGTGTTGGTGGGTCGGCTGGGGTGGTGGTGGTGGTGGGCCGGCTATGATGGTGGTGGTCGGCCGGCTATGGTGGTGGTGGTGTGCCGGCTGGGGTGGTTGTGGTGTGCCGGCTGGGGTGGTGGTGGTGGGTCGGCTGGGGTGGTGGTGGTGGGTCGGCTGGGGTGGTTGTGGTGGTGGTGGTGGGTCGGTTGTGGTGGTGGTGGTGGGTCGGTTGTGGTGGTGGTGGTGGGTCGGATGGGGTGGTTGTGGTGGTGGTGGTGGGTCGGTTGTGGTGGTGGTGGTGGGTCGGTTGTGGTGGTGGTGGGTCGACTATGGTGGTGGTGGTGTACCGGCTGGGGTGGTGGTGGTGGGTCGGCTGGGGTGGTGGTGGTGGGTCGGCTATGGTAGTGGTTGTTGGTCGGCTGGGGTGGTTGTGGTGGTGGTGGTGGGTCGGTTGTGGTGGTGGTGGTGGGCCGGCTATGGTGGTGGTGGTGGGCCGGCTGGGGTGGTTATGGTAGTGGTGGGTCGGCTAGGGTGGTGGTGGTGGTGGTGGGTCGGCTATGTTGGTGGCAGTGGTGGTGGTGGTGGTGCGTCGGCTGTGGTGGTGGTGGTGGCGGTGGTGGGTCGGCTGTGGTGGTGTTGGTGGGTCGGCTGGGGTGGTTGTGGTGGTGGTGGTGGTGGTGGGTCGGTTGTGGTGGTGGTGGTGGTGGGTCGGATGGGTTGGTTGTGGTGGTGGTGGTGGGTCGGCTATGGTGGTTGTGGTCGGCCGGCTATGGTAGTGGTGGTGTGCCGGCTGGGGTGGTTGTGGTGGTGGTGGGTCGGCTATGGTAGTGGTGGTCGTGGTGTGCCGGCTGGGGTGGTGGTGGTGGGTCGGCTGGGGTGGTGGTGGTGGGTCGGCTATGGTGGTGGTGGTGGGCCGGCTATGGTGGTGGTGGTGGGCCGGCTGGGGTGGTTGTGGTGGTGGTGGGTCGGCTAGGGTGGTTGTGGTGGTGGTGGGTCGGTTGTGGTGGTGGTGGTGGGTCGGCTGGGGTGGTTGTGGTGGTGGTGGTGGAGGTGGTGGGTCGGTTGTGGTGGTGGTGGGTCGGCTGGTGTAACAACTCTTATTTAAAAAGTCATATTTATTACTTTAATTATACAATAGGAAACCCTAATTAAGAAACCCAAGTGATTCTACACAAACTCTAAAATTTTCAGAATAATCAGAATCAGGATCAGGGCCCCTAAAACTTAAGGGGGTAAAACCCGAGTTACAATTATCTTAATTACTTGTTGTCAGTATCGAATTTTAAGAAACCGTCAAGTCAGCAAGGCTAGTTAGGGACGTGGCTACCCTATGGTAAATAGGGACCCTTCGCGCCACGCGACGCCTCAGGGGGTAGCCCTCGCGTCACGCGAGGGGGTCAAATTTTGTGTATAAATAGTGTGGTTTGGGACTTGTATTCTGGAGTTGAAACGACGAAGAAATTCGTTATACACACTGAGATATCGTAGAAACAATTCTAAAACACACACGATTCACGAAGTGCTGCCGCAATACAGGGTAATAACTCGATCGCTGCTACGATTCAATGTCCGATCGATTAAACTATCCAATGGATGTTTAAGTGCTGCCCACATTAGGGTTTATGCTTTGTCATTCGTCGTTAATTCGATGGATGTTTAAGTATAGCACTTTGTCATTCGATGTGAGGGTTTTAATCTCGTGAGTTATTGTAAATGCTTTATTAAGTTACTAACCAAGTTGTTTGCATGTTATTAAATTTAGGTTAAAAGGCTAATCAGTAGGCTAGGCTCTGCTCAAATTAAATCTGCAAGGTGAGTCATTCTCTTTTTATCAAAGTGCTTTATAAATTCTTAAATATTTTCAAAGTTATAATTACAGTGATTAAGTTTATGTAATCACCAAATTACAGCCGGTATGTGGGGTTTTGTATACATTACTTGATAATCTTCACCATTGGGGCAGCCAAGGGGTGATATGACCATAGTCACAGACACTATTGGACAACGGGAGGGCCAATGGGTCGAGTGACAAATACTGTGGGTAGTTGGTCGATATCAGAAACATTGTAATCTCTCTTAATACTGTAAATTATAACAAATGAGTCGTTTTAGTAAAATAGAATGATTCACCAGTATTTCCCGCTGACAAAACCTTTTTCAAACATGTTTCAGGTGATCTGTTGTGATCAAGGAAAAGTGCCGTGAAGCACTACCAGCTTAAGGAAATGGCTCAATATAAAATAAAGAAACATGTTTTGTAAAATAAAAGATTTCTCCGTGAAATCTTATGATTGTAAATTACCGAGGTTTCATCCCGAGTTGTGAAATAAAATAATCGGGAAAATTGCAGTTTTAAAAAGATCCTGAAGAAAACTTCCGCTGTTAAATAAATACCACGGGATTTTCTGTCCCGCGGCTCCTGAAACGGGTAAAACCGGGTCGGGGGCCGTGACAGAAAAAAAGGTGGTATCAGAGCCACTGATTTAAGCCAATTAAGTATTTAGAAAATACTTAATTTTTCTACTTGTCATTTTGTGACTATGTGTTTTCTTATTTGAATATTTTTGTACAGTATGGGTAAGCAAAAGCTGTCAAACATCTATCTTAAATTAGATAGGTCATCAAACGTAAAGGGAAGTTCATCCCAAACCAAATCCTCAAATCACTCTGTAATTCCTGAAGAAGGAATATTTGTGCGAAAGGCACAATATGAGGAACCACTTTCTCCCAATAAAAGATGTTTGATTTTTAAGAAAAGTCAGGAGAAAATACAGAAATTCCGAGAAAAGAAGATTAAACAGGAAACCCATGAATTAACCAGTAAAACACCTTGGGAAGACAAGTTAGATGAAAAATGGGCAGATCTCTATATGCTAGCCACTGTAGCAGTAAATGCAAATATTTAAATATTTTAACTCACGTTTTAACAACCTTATTATTTACAAGCCAGAAACCTTATCCAGTAAATAAATAAGTTGTTTTGTAGTCACACGGTATGAAATAATATTTAAAGGTTTTTCTATGAAATTTGGTTATAATTTTTAACTTAGTAATTGTGTGTATTTTGCATAACAGCATGAGTGACTTGTCTGACGCCCTTCAGAATTTAAATCTCTATCCGGTAAAAATAGAGGTTTCCAGAGATTTCAATAGGTATATACCCGACATAGAAGAACCTATGGAATTCAATGCTCCACCTCCGGAGAAACCCAAGCCCAAGAAAAGGAGGAGATTTGTAGGATGGAGGCGTGTACGCAGGAGGAAACCCGCCACTAGAAAGATTCCTAAAATAGAAAATCTCTTAGACAAAGGGAAGGGGATTGAAGTCGGGGAAGAGTCTAGGCAGATGGGAATACAGTTTGAGGAATATTCTAAGCAAATAGAAATGGAGATTGGAGGAGGTTCTAAACCAACCCAGATAGAAATTGGAGAAAGCTCTAAACAAACCCAGGAAATGACATTGCAGGAAGAGCTAGATTTTATATTGACAAGCTGTGATACTATTAAGCATGTCAATATAAATGTTTTTACTCATCCTATTGAAACCCAAGTTCCAATAAATTTGGAACCAGCAATCCCAGAACCTATAATTCACACCCAACCTCTAGGAATGGACGAGTGGTGGACGAATGATTGGCACTTCCAAAACTTGCTCAACAGTCCTTATTCCTTTCTTCCTCAATTTGACCCAGAACCTATACCTAATCCACCTATGAGCAATGAGAATTTAGCTGAACTCCGCCACTTTGGCGAGGAGTTAATGGATGCAGGAAATAGGATCAGGGAAGTAGGAGAACAGATCTCCTGGAAATACGACGAGAGGGAACGTCGTTACTAAAATATCAAGTGATAAGGGATTTATAAGACTGTGGTTGTATAATAGCAATAATAATATAATCTTGTGAAATAACCTAAAATAAAACTTTGTAAGATAATGGTGTGTATTGATGCATACTATTAAATATAAAAATGGAAATCGCGAAATCGATAGTTTTGGCTATATGTGTGTATTTAAAATTTGTATGATTGTTTTGTGTATAATTGTTATTTAATCGATACTAATAAATTATATATATATATTATCAGATGGAAAACGCTAATAACGAACCAGTTAATGAGGTTAATCAATCTGAGCAACACCCGGAGGATCAATTTCTAAATAGGCAAGATATAGAAAATATCGTTGCTCAAGGGATAGCCAACGCTATTCCAGCAATAGTTGATGCTGTTAGAAATCCAATCGAACCTCAACAAATCATTCCTAGCAAACGTATTTCTGAAGATAACTTCAGTAATAGCGTAAATGGAGGTGGTAATCATACTAATCACGATAATAATCCACGGCAAGCTCCGCTCCCTAAGAAAATGAAAGCTGCAACGCCTGGTTGCACTTATAAAGAATTTCTTGCTTGCAAACCCGCTGAATTTGCAGGCAATGAAGGAGCAACCGCGGTACTGCGTTGGTTAGAGAAAACCGAGGCAGTGATTACAATAAGTAAATGTGCCAAAGACGATCAAGTCATGTACGCGTCAAATCTTTTTAAGGAAGGGGCGCTAGAATGGTGGAACACGGTGCTACAAGCAAAAAGAAGAATGATGGCGTATGCTATGAATTGGGAAGAATTTAAGAGTATGAAAAAGATCAAATGTTCGAGCCTTCCTTAAAAAGATCAAGTGTTGGTACCACTCTAGCATATTCAAAGAATGTCGAAGTATAACCGCGACAATCTACACCCATCATTCGATGGTTTAGGAACTTATTTGCCATTTGATCTTTTTCATATTCAGGACATAATTTTCTTTCTACAACAAAGTTGGTTAAACCAACAGACAACAAAGTTAAGCCAGCTGACGGAGCTACCAAGAAGAATGTTCGAGCCTTTCAGTTAACTACTCAAGAAGCTGAACTCATTCCAGATGTGATAGTTGGTACGTTCCTAGTTCACAACGTGTATGCAAAAGTATTATTTGACTCTGGTGCAAACCAAAGTTTTATCAATACTTCATTCTGCCAAGCTCTTAATTTACCCTTAACCAAACTTAGGCAGATTTTTACAGTCGAAACGGCAGACGGAAATTCTGTTAGTATAGATAAAGTTTTGCAAAAGGAAAATATAGAACTCTCAGGTCATAAATTCTTTGCAAACCTATTACCTATGAAATTAGCCGAATTTGATGTTGTGTTAGGAATGGATTGGTTAGTAGCCAACCATGCTCGAATTCTTTGTGATCAGAATTCCATAGAAATTCAAGCACCCACCGGAGAAGTAATTATGATTACAGGAGATAAACCGCGTAAGCCCATGAAGTTCATATCAGTAATGAAAGTTGCTAGTTATGAACGAAAGCAAGGAATAGTATATATGATTTCAGTAATCATTAGTACTAAGGGTAAAGAACTTAAGGAGATTCCTGTAGTCTCAGAATACCCAGATATATTCCCAGAAGAATTACCAGGGTTACCATCAGATAGGGAGGTAGAATTTAGAATTCATCTGATTCCAGGAACTATACCGATAGCCAAGGCACCTTATCGGTTAGCACCCACAGAAATGCTAGAACTGAAAAAGCAATTAGATGAATTACTAAGTAAAGGTTTCATATAACCTAGTTCATCCCCGTGGGGAGCACCAGTGTTGTTTGTAAAGAAAAAGGATGGTTCAATGAGAATGTGTATTGATTATAGAGAATTGAATAAGGTTACAATTAAGAATCGATACCCATTACCTAGGATTGATGATCTATTCGATCAACTTCAAGGAGCTAGATATTTTTCTAAGATCGACTTACGTTTCGGATATCATCAATTGAAAGTACAAGAAGAAGATATACCTAAAACTGCTTTCAGAACTAGGTATGGTCATTACGAGTTTACAGTCATGCCCTTTGGGTTAACAAATGCACCTGCTGCATTCATGGACATGATGAATAGGATCTGTAAACCGTATTTGGATAAATTTATAATTGTTTTCATCGACGATATACTTATTTATTCTAAAAATCAGGAAGAACATTGTCAGCACTTACATGCACTCTTAACTTTGTTAAGAAAAGAAAAACTATACGCCAAATTCTCGAAATGTGAATTTTGGTTACAAGAAGTGCAATTCTTAGGACACATGGTGAATCACGAAGGTATTCATGTAGACCCTGCGAAAATAGAGGCAATTACCAAATGGAAGGTTCCGCAATCCGCAATGGAAATTAGAAGTTTTATAGGTTTAGCCGGATATTATAGACGGTTTATTAGGGATTTTTCCAAAATAGTTGTACCATTAACTAAGCTAACCTGTAAAGTAGTTAAGTTTGAATGGGGACCTAAACAAGAAAAGGCTTTTAGGATTCTAAAGCAAAAGTTAACAAATGCTCCAATCTTAGCTTTACCAGAAGGAACTGAAGATCTTGAAGTATATTGTGATGCTTCAAAACTAGGATTTGGAGGTGTGCTAATGCAACGCAAGAAGGTAATTGCGTATACTTCAAGGCAATTGAAAAAGCACGAGGAGAACTATACGACTCATGATTTAGAATTAGGAGCCGTAATTTTTGCCCTTAAGATTTGGAGACATTATCTGTACGGAAGTAAATTTACTGGCTATACAGATCATAAGAGCTTAAGATATATATTTGGGCAAAAAGAATTGAACATGAGACAAAGGAGATGGATGGAAATATTAAGTGATTACGACTGTGATATTCAGTATCACGAAGGAAAGGCAAATGTAGTTGCAGATGCCTTAAGTCGTAAGTATCATGAGAAACAAGAACGGGTTCGTTCTCTCCGGTTAAATCTACAGTTAGATCTAATGGAACAAGTGAAAAATGTGCAAGCTACAGCAATCAAGGATGATGCTGAAGGAATGAAGGGACGAATAAAAGAGTTAGAACAAGGAGCTGATGGAATTTGGAGATTCCACCAAAGAAAAATTTGGGTACCTAAGCAAGGAGAATTAAGAAATAAGATTTTAGAAGAAGCCCATAAATCTAGGTATACCATGCACCCTGGAAACAATAAAATGTACCAAGATTTAAGAAATAACTTTTGGTGGATAGGGATGAAAAAGGACATAGCTCGATATGTTTCTAAATGTCTTACTTGTTCACAAGTTAAGGCAGAACACCAGAAACCTTCAGGTCTACTACAACTACTATAAATGCCTGTATGGAAATGGGAACTCATAACAATGGATTTTGTTACTAAGTTACCCAAAACCAGAAAAGGTAATGATGCGATTTGGGTAATTATGGATCGATTAACCAAATCAGCTCATTTTCTATCTATGAAAGAAACCTTTAGCATGGAAAGATTGGCAAAGTTGTATGTAGATGAAGTAGTATCCTTACATGGAGTTCCACTCTCCATTGTATCAGATAGAGATAGTCGTTTCACTTCTCATTTTTGGACAAGTTTCCAAGAAGCAATGGGAACTCGACTAAATATGAGTACTGCATATCATCCACAAACAGACAGCCAAAGTGAAAGGACGATAGAAACTCTGGAAGACATGCTCAGAGCATGTGTGATAGATTTTGGTGGAAATTGGGACGACCACTTACCTTTGATTGAATTCTCCTATAACAATAGTTATCGTTCAAGTATTGAAACTGCCCCATTCGAGGCACTATATGGACGAAAGTGCAGAACTCCAGTTTGTTGGGCAGAAATAGGAGAAAGTCAATTGTCAGGTCCTGAAATAGTGCAAGAGACAACTGACAAGATTACTCAAATCAAAGAAAGATTAAAGACGGCTCGAGATCGTCAGAAGAGTTATGCAGACAATAGACGGAAGCCATTGGAATTTCAAATCGGAGATAAAGTACTTTTAAAAGTTTCACCTTGGAAAGGAGTAGTTCGATTCAGTAAGAAAGGAAAGCTAAGTCCAAGATAAGTAGGACCATTTCCAGTGATCCAACGTATAGGACCAGTTGCTTATTGTCTACAACTACCAGAGGAACTGGCAGGAGTACATGATGTATTTCATATATTTAACCTCAAGAAATGCCTATCAGACGAATCATTGGTAGTACCTCTTCAAGATGTAGAGGTAAATGAAAAGCTAAAATTCGTAGAGAAACCTCTTCAAATAGAAGATCGAAAGATTAAGTTTCTCAAACATAAACGACTAGTTCTAGTTAAAGTCAAGTGGGATTCAAAGAGAGGATCTGAATACACTTGGGAGTTGGAATCAGAGATGAAGCGAAAGTATCCTCACTTGTTCCAGTAAATCTCGAGGACGAGATTTTTATTAAGGTGGGGAGAATGTAACAACTCTTATTTAAAAAGTCCTATTTGTTACTTTAATTATACATTAGGAAACCCTAATTAAGAAACCCAAGTGATTCTACACAAACCCTAAAATTTTCAGAATAATTAGAATCAGGATCAGGGCCCCTAAAACTCGGGGGGGGGGGGGGGTAAAACCCTAGTTACGATTATCTTAATAACTTGTTGTCAGTATCGAATTTTAAGAAACCGTCAAGTCAGCAAGGCTAGTTAGGGACGCGGCTACCCTATGGTAAATAGGGACCCCTCGCGCCACGCGACGCCCCAGGGGGTACCCCTCGCGTCACGCCAGGGGGTACCCCTCGCGTCACGCGAGGGGGTCAAATTTTGTGTATAAATAGTGGGGTTTGGGACTTGTATTCTGGAGTTGAAACGACGAAGAAATTCGTTATACACACTGAGATATCGTAGAAACAATTCTAAAACACACACGATTCACGAAGTGCTGCCGCAATACAGGGTAATAACTCGATCGCTGCTACGATTCAATGTCCGATCGATTAAACTATCCAATGGATGTTTAAGTGCTGCCCACATTAGGGTTTATGCTTTGTCATTCGTCGTTAATTCGATGGATGTTTAAGTATCGCACTTTGTCATTCGATGTGAGGGTTTTAATCTCGTGAGTTATCGTAAATGTTGTATTAAGTTACTAACCGAGTTGTGTGCATGTTATTAAATTTAGGTTAAAAGGCTAATCAGTAGGCTAGGCTCTGCTCAAATTAAATCTGCAAGGTGAGTCATTCTCTTTTTATCAAAGTGCGTTATAAATTCTTAAATATTTTCAAAGTTATAATTACAGTGATTAAGTTTATGTAATCCCCAAATTACAGCCGGTATGTGGGGTTTTGTATACATTACTTGATAATCTTCACCATTGGGGCAGCCAAGGGGTGATATGACCATAGTCACAGACACTATTGGACAACGGGAGGGCCAATGGGTCGAGTGACAAATACTGTGGGTAGTTGGTCGATATCAGAAACATTGTAATCTCTCTTAATACTGTAAATTATAACAAATGAGTTGTTTTAGTAAAATAGAATGATTCACCAGTATTTCCCGCTGACAAAACCTTTTTCAAACATGTTTCAGGTGATCTGTTGTGATCAAGGAAAAGTGCCGTGAAGCACTACCAGCTTAAGGAAGTGGCTCAATATAAAATAAAGAAACATGCTTTGTAAAATAAAAGATTTCTCCGAGAAATCTTATGATTGTAAATTACCGGGGTTTCATCCCGAGTTGTGAAATAAAATAATCAGGAAAATTGCAGTTTTAAAAAGATCCTGAAGAAAACTTCCGCTGTTAAATAAATACCACGGGATTTTCTGTCCCGCGGCTCCTGAAACGGGTAAAACCGGGTCGGGGGCCGTGACAGCTGGGGTGGTGGTGGTGGTGGTGGTGGTCGGCCGGCTATGGTGGTGGTGGTGGGCCGGCTGGGGTGGTTGTGGTGGTGGTGGGTCGGCTATGGTGGTGGTGTGCCGGTTGGGGTGGTGGTGGTGGGTCGGCTGGGGTGGTGGTGGTGGGTCGGCTATGGTGGTGGTGGTGATGGGTCGGTTGTGGTGGTGGTTGTGGGTCGGATGGGGTGGTTGTGGTGGTGGTGGTGGGTCGGCTATGTTGGTGGTGGAGGGCCGGCTATGGTGGTGGTGGTGGGCCGGCTGGGGTGGTTGTGGTGGTGGTGGGTCGGCTAGGGTGGTGGTGGTGGTGGTGGGTCGGCTATGTTGGTGGCAGTGGTGGTGATGGTCTGTCGGCTGTGGTGGTGGTGGTGGTGGGTCGGTTGTGGTGGTGGTGGTGGTGGTGGTGGTGTGTCGGCTGTGGTGGTGGTGGTGGTGATGGTGGTGGGTCGGCTGTGGTGGTGGTGGTGGTGGGTCGGCTGTGGTGGTGTTTTGTTTTTTTTTTTACAATATATTTTCGAATGCCGAGTCTAATGCTAAATTTTATTTTTTATTTACAGGATATCGAAAGTCGGTGTTTTGACGGTGGTGGTAGCGTAATAGTTATGGAGAAAATACGTTCGTATTTCAGATTCATGAAATGGAACGCCGATCTACGTTCGTATATGACAATTAAAGAAATAATAATAATTCATAAATAAAAAACTTTGTTATGATATATACAATTCGTTTTATAAAAAAAATTGACATTTAATAATACTTATAAAAAATTGGCATTTTATAATATACACAATTCATTTCATAAAAAATATGAAGTTTTTAATAATAATACTTAATAAAAAAACATATGCACATTTTTTTATTAAAAATATACACAATTTATTTCATAAAAATATAAAGTTTTTATAATACTGATGAAACAATGGTTAACCGGGTAGGGTTAACTCACTGATCTCGTCAAGAGGGTTAATCCCTTCTTTCCGAGGAGCGCTGGCTGGATCGTCTGGTGGTGGGTTTCCTGCACAAGGAAACAAACCGTGACTCGTAACAAGGAGGATGGGGTGGGGGGTGCTCCTTGTTACCACTCTCCGGCGTGAGAATCAGTAATTTGCTTGGGAAGCAAAGTATGATAGTAGTAGTATTGAGAGAGTTGAGAAGTGATACCTCAAACCTGGTTTGGGGTGAGTATTTATAGCCGAGGAGTGAAGGAGGGTAGTTGAGTAGCTAGTCTGACATCGCACAGCTATTTGCAGGTGTGTCAGACCTGTCAGATATTGTGGTGATGCCACGTCCTGCTGCGGTGTCAGACTGTTGTACATACGTGGGCCAGTAGGCGACTGTTCTCAGTGCCACTTGCACTGTGGTGTCAGACCCACTTGCCTTGTAGGCAGGATGCGGTGCCAAGCCGCATCGCTGCTTGCGGTCATTGATGTTCCCGCATTGGTTGTTCCATCCATGATTTACGCGGGATGCGGTGTTGTGCCGCATCGCCTGTCGAGTGACTGTTACTGTTGTCCAGATCCCTTGTCGTGACGAAAATGTTCATAGGATGCGGTGCGAGGCCGCATCGCTATGCGTAACATTAGTTTCCGTCCCTAAGGTAAGTCTTCTCATCAATGGACAGATTAGACCGCAGTGTTCGCGTGTGTCTACGCGGACACTGGAGAGTTAATTGCTGTTGGGGGTTTTTAATGAGGGTAATGGTCATTCGCGGTCGAGCTGACGCGATATTTGGGACCATACCCCTTCAAGTCCCCCCAGTCTAGTGTTCCTTCCGTATGCGAGTCGCATGTGGGAGGGATACTGGACTATGTTGTCAAGGAGGTTAAGATTGTGCCATGCAGATGGCACCTTCTTTAAGTAGTAGGCCCTTTCGAGTGGATTGTTTCTTCCTTTGAGAAGGGTGCATGGTGAGCAAGTTCCGTCTGATGCGGAATTCTCAGTCAAGGACTTGACTCTATCTACCTTTTGCTGATGTCATCAGCCACCTGTTGGTGTTTTGGACCAACCTTTGAGACGGTGACTGAAGGTATTAGCAGGGTTCGAACCAACCTTTGAGATCGTGAATGAAGATGTCTTCTTCAGTATAGTTGGAACCTCTGCGTTAGTTGGTGCAAAGTTGTAAGTACTTTGCTCAAGCTCTATGTTCAGCAACTGGACATGTAACGATGATCCCTGTTTTGTGGGGTGTTCGTGCTCTCCAGTTAGCTTTCTAGTAACCGCACGTCCTCTGCGGTTTATCTCTCAAGTAACCGCACGTCCTCAGAGGTTTAGCTCTCTAGTAACCGTGCGTTCTTTGCGGTTACCTCGTTGCCGAACCTTGTTTGCCTTGTTTCTTTGAGGATCGTGGGGTAGTTGCGTTATTGTTGGCCGTGTTTGGTCGAACAATGTGAATCTGGACTATGGGCATATAAACATGGTCATAGGCAGGGTTGTGCCCACCATTGTTTATTCTATGCGGTCCATAGGTGGGTAACTAGTCATAGGCAGACTTGTTACCGCTGTTCTGGAGCTACTTTCCTTCACGCTTTGTTGGAAAGTAGTTTTCCTGTAAGTAGCGTTGCGGGAAGAGATCTCCTTAGATACTTGGGAAGTTGGTTGAAACTCTTCCACAGTCGTTTTGTAGCCACTTTCCTTCACGCTTAGTTGGAAAGCGGTTTTCCTTGAAGTAGTTTTGCTTTTCCGCGTGGTGGGCTTAGTTGTGGCTCTTCCGTAGCTACCGTTCGCATAGTTGCGGTTTGCAGTAACTAAGCACGAATGGTTGCGGTTTGCAGCAAAGAACTCGCTTCTAGAAGCCTTGTAGCCTGGATGTGGCTCTTGAAGGTTCAGGGGACAGGGTTGCTGATGTGCGGTTGCTCAGCATACTTGTCCTTTCCCTAAGGAGAAGCTGTTTGCATTCCCTCTGTGGTTGTGAACCGGAAACGAGGGTTTTGAAGCTTGAAGAAGCTTTCATGGAGTGCGGTTGACCGCATCCTGAGAAGCGGTTTTCGCAGTCCAAAGAACCGTGCTGGTTCAGAGTATCTGACACACCTGTGCGGGTTGGTGTGTGTCATCTCCGCATATTCCACGTGTGCTCGTGGATATGTGCGGTTTATGACTTATACCCCTTTATATAATTTAAAGATATATATTTTTGCCTTTTTTGAGGGGTATGTAAAAAACGACATGCGGTATGGGTTATGGTGCGGTAAACCAGAGAAACCGCATGCCGCTTGTGTTTGGATAAGGTTGTCGCTTTCTGTTGCCTACGTCACGATTGCATGTGTGGGTTGTTGAAGTTGGTAGGATTCTGACATGTGCTGATTTGAAAAGACGTTTGCACTGACCGAGGTCATAACTGCACTGTGGCAGGGAGTGAAAAAGTCTTCTGTGTCAGGCGCGTGGGCGGCCACGCGCGCGTGATAACCGTCAGCGGAAAGGTCGCTGACCACGTGTCGTCTTGTAACTCGCCTATTTTGAACGTGTTTGAGGCGGTTTACTGTATCGCATTTATTGCGATGAGTATATAAAGGGGGAACCGTTTGGTTTCTCCTCACTGTTCAAAATTTTCGAAAAATTTCTGTTGAGAGAGAGAGAGCATTCCCTTCGTCTTCTCCGATCAATCTATCTTTTATTCCGGCAATCTTTTGAGTTTTCTGAGTTTTTCTTTAACCCGAAACTTCTGTTCTACATATTTCTGATGGCTGATCCATTTAACCCACATAATGTGGAGGGTGAAAACCCTGAAGCATCTTCTCCGGTGGCCGGAGAAGAAGACGATGATGGTGGCAGTGTTCCTGGTGGTGGCTTACCACCATTGAAGTGGTCGAGAGTTTCATTCGACCAACTGATGGCCAAGATTGAGATGCCTCACGAGTATGGGGCTGATTATCCCCAAACTGGTGATACTGGTGCCTGTGCTCCGGCCGGTTACATCACCATGTGGGCCGAGTGTTTTACTGATGGTAACCTTCGTTTACCATTAACAGTTTTTGTTGCTCAGGTCTTGGAACATTACAAGATCCATATCTCCCAGATGAGTCCTTTTGGGATGATCCGTATTAGGCATTTTGAATCAACTTTTCGTGCTCTTGGTCTGCCGGTTACCGTTGAAAACTTCCGGGGGTTCTACCAGTTGACGGTGAACACAGGTTTCTTTTCGTTTAGAGAACGGTATGGAAGTATCAAGTTGATGACCCCTCCGAAGGGTATTACGAAGTGGAAGTGTAAGTTCTTCTACGTTAAAGCTGCCGCAGTTGTTGTGGAGATGAATATGCGGAACGTCAATGAGCCTATCCCTGCGGAGGATATTGCTATGCCTACCGCGGAGACTGCGGAGTGGTTCTCAAAGCTGAAACCCATTGAGCATAGGCAGCTGACCAACAATGAGTTGTGGGTGCTGCGGATGATGTTGACCCGGCCTAAGAGGAATTTCACGCCTGTGGTGCGGGAGAAAACTGGTGGTAAGTGTTACAACTCTTTTGCGGTTTCTTTATTCCCGTGTTATTAATTTGGACATGTATTATCAGAAACTGTGGAAGTGTGGAAGATATTTGATCCAACTTTTACTGGCAAAGTTGATCTTATTCCGACTGCGGAAGGTAAAGGTTTTAACTTGACGATTGTCCCTCTCTTCCGCGTTGCTTCACGCGAGGTGATGACTGCACCCCTGCCGCAGGGCAAAGGTATTACTCATAACCTTTATTGCTTTACAAGGTTTGTTGCTGATATTCTATACGCAGGTACACTTGGGAACCTTGGTAAATTTGAGTCAAAGGGTGCCCCCAAAAGACATGCGGAGAAAAAGCATGTGGATAAACCTGGGCGGGGTCGCGGTGTGAAGAAACCTGATGTATCTGTTGTTCCGCCCTTGGTGAAGCAAGCAGCAGGTATCTCTTGTTCTCATTTCCGCAGATATACCAATTACGTGGTAGTATCTGACACCCTAGAGGGCTTGGGTGTTCCAGGTGTTGGTGCGGCCACCGGTGGAACCAATGCGGGTTCAAAACCGGGTGATGAAAAGAAGAGAAAAGCGGAGGATGCTGGTGATGCTGGTAGGGGAAAGAAGCCGAAGATTCAGACCAGGCGCAAGCCTTTTGTCATACCAAGGAAGCCTGCGGTTGTTTCTGGTATGTGACGCATGACTAACAAATATTTCGTGCTTATACTTGGTTCTTTAAAGTATTCCTGTGTTGATTTCAGAGCCGCAAGATGAAGGGTTCTTCGACTTTGATGCTCCTCCTCCCCCTCCCCCGCCCGACACTGCTGCGGGTGCGGGGGTTCATAAGGCTGTTACTCCTGAAGCCTCTGTGCGGGGGGTGGACACTGGAAAGGGTCCTGCGGCTCAAATCCATGACACGGTTGATTCGAGTGATAATGTTATCACCCCAGAGGATACTGTTGATATGGATTTGAAGTTTGGTTACACCGGAAAGCCAAAGTCTCCTGTTGCCGAGAAGGCTTCCGGTTCCGCTGGTGGTGCAGGTTTTGTAGAGACTCCTATTCAGCCTGAAGAGTCTGAATTGGAGTATTATTACCGCTCCTACACAAAAGACCGGGCTACGGCCTATCACCGGCCCCCGTGGACTGTATTGCAAGGGGATGATGTTACCGTTGACCCCTCCGCTTGTAGGGAGGTTTTGAGTGGTTTGGGCACTCCTTTTGAAGTCAACCGGGCCCGTGCCTTACCAAATGAAGCCCAGATTAACCAACTCTCCTCCCTGCTTGTTGGGAGTTCTGTAATGGCCAACACCATTATGGAAAACTATAAGGTGTTGACGCGCAGGGAGGAAGAGAATGTGCGGTTGCGTGCAGAGGCTGAGGAGTTGGCGAAGGTTGCACGTGAGGGTGCAGAACAGCTTGAGAGGGATAGAGCTGCGTTTGAGAAGCATAAGCAGACTGAAGAGTGGGCTGCAACTGCTGAGCTTAAACAGGTTCGTACCCTTGCAAAACTGCTGTCTGATGAGCGTAAGCGTTGGAAAGAAACCCTTTCTGCTGAACGCAAGACGCTATCTAATGAGCGCAAGACTTGGAAAGAATCTTGGGGTAAACAGAATGAAACTCTCTTTCATGTTCGTCAGGAGCTTATAAATGCCAAGGCAGCGATTTCTGCGTTGGCTAAAGAGAAAGCTGAGGCCGTTGCGGCTGCTCGAGAGGCCAAGGAAGCAGAGGTTCGTCTTGCCAAGGCTCTGGAAGAGGCCCAGGAGGCGGAGGCTCGTGCTTCAAAGGCTCTTGAAGGGGCAAATGTTGACCGCACCAAGTTGAGCAAAACTATCTTGGACCTTCAGGTATAAGTTTATCCTAACTTTGAAATTGTCTCACAAGTTTGTTGATTGTTTTTGTATACTTCTGATTCCTTGTTTAAAAGGCTGAAGTGCGGACCCGGGGGGCCGCTATTGAGGAAATCTCTGCCCGTGCTGCTGAAGTTGAAGTGCGGGCAAGAGAGGCTGAAGAGGCTAGGGATAGTCACGCTTCTTCACTTGAGTTGCTCAAGGCTGATCATGAATGGATGCGTATGCGCGGGATCGGGCATGTAAGTATCCGTTGCCTTGTTATTTTTGTAGGTTTGCCTTTGATAACCATTGTATTCATGTTTCGCAGATTGTTACTGCCATTCTTGACGCACCCGAGACCATAGCAGGTATTAACGAGATCAGGGAGCGTGCCCGGGATGCTGGTTTCAAAGCTGGCTACAACCGCTGTATCAGTCATGTGAACGTTGCAGCGCGTGGTGGGCTTACTGATGAGCGGTCTGGGTTTCATGGCGTGGACACTGAAGCGCTTCTTGCTGCTGCGGTTAAGGAGTTTAATGATACAACTCTCACAGATCTTGAAGAACTTGAAAAGTGTTTAGAAGCGGAGGATTATGTGGACCGCTTGCGAGTCTTATACGCTGATGAAGATGAAGATGAGGAAAAACCAGATGTTGAGGGCACGGATGATGTGGGCCCCAGTGGCACAAAGGAAGATTAGATTTGGCTTGCGTGCCTCTTTTGTTTCCTTATGTAACCGTTACAAAACTTTATGTAAATTCCTTGTGCACCGCGCAGGTGCAGGAATTTTTTGAATATAAAGAATTGTTGTTTCAATTTTTACAAGTGTTTTTAGTACTTGCATGTTTGAATTTGTACGCGTTTAGTGTTACTGTAAGTAATACTAAATCTGTAATTGCCTTTTGCATATCTAGGTGATATGCAAGTATGAAGATTTGTCTCTGGCTAGACACACAATATTGCCATTGCTGGCCTATTACAATAGTTGCGTGTGGTTACCATTCTGTGTGGGTATCACGAATGAAGATTTTGCTAATCTGTTTTTGTGTATACCTCAGAGTGGAACACGCATTTGTAATAGAAATAAATAAACAATATTGCATTGAATCGTGTATTTATTTATTTGCAAATGGCCTGCGGCCCAATAGATTACATGCAGAAAACATGGCTTACATATAACAGCGTCGAAGTTGCTGTGCGTTCCATGTGCGTGCGATAGTTTCGCCTTCTAAAGTTTGTAGTTTATACGCGCCTTTGCCCAGGACCTCTTGGATGAGGTACGGTCCTTCCCACTTGGGGGCAAGTTTCCCTGGGCGTTTTGCGTTGGATGCTTCGTTGTCACGAAGGACGTAGTCTCCAGGGTTGAAAGTACAAATGCGAACGCGTGCATTGTAGTACTTTTCCAACTTGGTTTTGTACTTGGCCTCGTTAATGGCAGCGTTTTCGCGCCTTTCTTCCAAGAGGTCTAAGTCAACCCTGCCTTCCTCATTGTTGTCCATCTTGTTGATGGCCAACATTCTAGGTGAGGGGAGGCCTACTTCCGCGGGGATCATCGCTTCAGTACTGTAGACCAGGCTGAAGGGGGTCTCGCCGTTGCTTGTTTTTGGGCTTGTTCTGTGAGCCCATAAAATACTTGGTAGTTCATCAACCCAGCCGCGTCTGGCTGTTCCCAACCGTGTTTTGATGCCTTCGACTAAGCTTTTATTGATACTCTCGACTTGGCCGTTCCCTTGCGGATGCGCCACTGAGGAGAATATGTGTTCAATGTTTAGCTCTTTTAGCCATTTTTGAAAGTCGTCGGCAGCGAAGTTGGTACCGTTGTCGGTGACGATGCACATTGGTAGACCGAAACGGCAGATGATATGTTCCCACACGAATTTCCTTGTTATCATAGCGGTGGTTGATGCCAGTGGCTTTGCTTCTACCCATTTTGTAAAGTAATCAACAGCTACTATGATAAATTTCACTGCTCCTGGTGCGTCCGGGAATGGTCCCACCACATCGATTGCCCATTTTTGGAATGGCCATGCGGTGGTGACGGGGATCAAGTTGTTCTTGGGACGCAAGGTCTTGGGAGCATGTCGCTGACAATTGAAACACTTGCGTAAGACTTTGACTGCATCCAGGTGCATGCCCGGCCAATAGTACCCGGCGTTCATGATTTTGGCCACCACCATGCGTGGTCCTGCGTGTATGCCACATATTCCCTCGTGAATTTCTTTGATAAGGTATGTGGCATCTTGGGGGTTGACGCATCGTAGGAGTGGCCCCAGGTATGATTTACGGTATAAGATACCGTCTCCCATTTGGTAATGACACGCTTTGTGTTGCAATTTGCGTGCCTCTGCTTTGTTTTCGGGAGTAATACCTGATTGTAAGTATGCGATGAGCGGTGTCATCCAGGATGTTGTACCGTACTGGATGACATTGACTTGGCGCAGGGGTACTGAGGGATTTTGCAGAATTTCGATGCGTACCTCTTTTGCCAGGTGTTGAAAGCTGGTGGACGCAAGTTTTGATAGTGCGTCCGCGGGTTTATTTTCGCTCCTGTTGATGTGGTGAATATTGAAGGAGGTAAACTTTGACTTCAGTTGCAAGGCTTGTTCGAGGTAGAGGATCATGATATCCCCTCTTGCGGCATAGTCACCGCGTATCTGCCTTGCAACTAGTAGTGAATCGACGTGTGCTTCCAAATGTTTGACGTCGAGTTTTATTGCTAAACGCAACCCTGCTAGTAGAGCCTCGTACTCCGCTTCGTTATTCGTACTTTCGAAATCGAGGCGTATTGCGTAGGTTAGCTCTTGGCCATCGGGGCTGACAAGTCGCAAACCTGCGCCAGAACCATCTTCGTTGGATGCACCATCTGTGAATAATGCCCAGGTTTCTGTGGAGGATGGTTGTGATACAGGGTTTTGTTCTTCTTCGCATTCTTGGATGCGGTTTGCTGGTATTTCAGCGACGAAGTCAGCCAAGACCTGGCCTTTGATTGCGGGGCGCGGCTAATAGTTCAGTGAAAGCGCGCCCAGCTCGATTGCCCATTTTGCTAACCTTCCAGAGATGTCGGGTTTTGATAGGATCGGGCCGATCCTATAGTTGGTTAACACTGTGATGACGTGGTTTGCAAAGTAACGTCGTAAACGTCTTGATGCGTGCACTAGTGCCAGTACCAATTTTTCCATGATGGAGTACCTTGTCTCTGGGTCGTTGAGCATTTTGCTGATGTAGTAGATGGGTGTTTAGACTCCTTCCCGCTCCACTATAAGTACCGCGCCTACCGCGTTGTCCGCGGCAGACATGTATAAGATAAGTGGCTCATCTTTTCGTGGTGCGGTTAAAGTTGGGAGCTGGATTAAACACTCTTTCATTTCCCGGAAAGCTTTTTCGGCCTCTGCGGTCCATTGGAATTGTTCCTTTTTTAGACAGCTCCGCAGGGTTTTGATGAAAGGGTAAGACTTAGCTGCATGGTTGGCTAAGAATCTATTGAGTGCGGCTAGCCTACCGGCTAGTCGTTGCATTTCCTTCATCGTAGAAGGCGATGGCATGCGCTCGATCGCCTAAACTTTTTCCGGGTTCACCTTGAATCCATCTTTGGTTACGATGAATCCAAGGAATTTGCCTTCTTCCATTCCAAACGAGCATTTCCCTGGGTTGAGCTTCATTTTAACGCTTCGCAGAGTTTGGAATATTCTTTCGATGTCGTCGAGCATGGTGTTTTCCTCCATGCTCATGACGACCAGGTCGTCCATATAGATTTCGACACTTTTGCTGATTTGACCGCGAAAGGTGTCGTTCATCAACTTTTGATAGGTTGCGCCCGCGTTGCGCAGCCCGAACGGCATTTTGGTGTAGCAGTAATTCCCGATAGGAGTGCGGAATGCCGTTTTATCTTCATCATCGATTGCCATTTGTACTTGGTGATAGCCTTTGTAACAATCGAGGAAGCACTTCCATCGAAATGGTGCGAGGTTATCGACCTTCTCGTCGATCTCCGGAAGTGCGTAACAATCCTTGGGGCAGGCTTTATTGAGGTCTTTGTAATCGACACACATGCGCCAGCCCCCGCTTGGTTTTTCTACCATGACTGGGTTGGACAGCCAAGTCTGGTATTTCACTTCTCGCAGGATGCCTGCAGAGAGCAGTTCCTGTACCTGCTCTTCCATCGCCGCGTTTTTTGCTGATCCAAGGTGGCGTTGGCCTTGGATCACGGGTTTGATACCCGGCATGGTATTCAAGAAGTGTTGCGCAATTTCGCGTGGTACCCCTGTCATATCTGCGGGTTTCCACGCGAAAATATCTTGGTTCCTAAAGAGTAGTTGCTTCAGGCGCGCTCTGATGGTAGGTGTTAAGGCATGGCCCAACGTAACCGTTTGCTCTGGGTGTCTTGCATTAAGAACCCATTTTTCTGGTTGAGTGTTGGGGGTAGGCCTTGCTACCTTTGTCGGACGCAGTTCGTCCGTAGACATGACTTCTCTTTGGGCGTATATTATCGCGATCCCCGTTTCGGTTGGAAAACCGATGGCAGAGTGGGGGACGGATGTTATCATGTTGAAGTCGCCTTGGGACTCCCTCCCGAGAATTACGTCATACTTTGAGGTGTGAGGTAAAACCATGAAGTTCACCTCCTCCGTCCTTGTGTGCCTTCCGTTGGTAAGGCGCACGGGGAAGGTAATTTGTCCCAGGGGGAAAACGGTTTCCCCTGAAAATCCGGCCAACGGGTAGTCCGCTGGCTGCAGTCGATCTTTGTCTTCCTGATCGAACTGGTTGAAGCATTGCTCGTATATAATATCGGACGTACTGCCCGGGTCGATGAACAATCGCTCGGTGCAGTAGTGAGCTAGGTGCCCAGTGATAACGACGGCGCGCCTATTACGCGGTCCGCCTCGGACTTTTGGAAAGACGACTTGCTCGTCCTTCCAGTCATTGTCCGGTCTTCTCGCCGCCTTACGCGGTCTTCCTTTTCCTCCATTGATCATGTGGGTAGAGGCCACGTACATGGCTCTTTTACCCGTGGAGGTGCCCTCGTTGTGGGGAGTGATGCGCTTGGTAGCTTTTTGTGCGCCTGTCAACAGGTGTTGCAGTTTCCCCTCCTTTAGGGCTCGCTCAATCTCCAGTCGGAGACTGATGCAGTTGTTCGTGGTGTGGCCCGAGTCCTTGTGATACTCGCAGTAGAGTGCGGGATCTTGATTCTTTGTGGACTTCATTGGTTGGGCCGGTCTCAGGAATTGCGCATCCGTGAGGAGAACGTCGCTTGGCGACTGGTTGATCTCGGTCCAGTTGCGGTCCCGAGACTCTTTCTTTGACGCCCGGTTTTCTCGTTGGGCGTTGATTGTAGCCCTTGCGTCGGGCTGGTTGTTCCGGGGGACATATGGCTTGGAATCGCTGCCGCGATTCCATGTGTCCCTGTTGCGCTTATTGCTGCGCTTGGATTCTTGGCGGGAAGACTGGCCTTCCGCTAGGGGTTGTGCCTTTGACATGTGCGGTCTGAGAGACCGCTGAGTTTGGGCATATGTTTTGACCTTAGCCATGACATCTTCCCACTTCTTAGGCAAGCCGTTACCGCCAGAAATATTCATAACCATTTGTTCGTCTTTGACTGCAACAATGAAATGGTTACGTGCCATCTGGTTGTCAACGTCGCCTATCTCTAGGATCTCTTTATTGTAACGGACAACGAATGCGTCGAGCGATTCATTGTCTCTGCGCCAGATGTTCATGACGTCCATTGAATCACGTTCATGGCGTCGTTGCTGGCTAAAGTGCGCGAGGAACTTTTGTTGTAAGTCCTCGAATGAGGTCAGTGACCCTGGTGGCAGAGAATCGAACCATGCCCTGGCCAGACCTGTTAGGGTCTGTGGGAAAAAATGGCACCATGTAGGTTCGTCCCACTTACCGTTGCACCCTGCGCCGACGAAGATGTTGTTGTGATCATCTGGGTCGGTCGAGCCGTTGTATTTCCCAATGTTCAATGGGAATTTTGTGGTGGTGACATCGGCGTTGGCGATCTCTGGGACAAACTTAGAGTTTTCGGCCGCAGATTTCGGCCTATAAGGTTTGCCCTGCTGGCGCTTTGCCGCGCGGAGGTATGTAGTGCGGGGTTGAGTGGGAGGAACATAGTTGCGTCCTCCTGGTCTGCTGTCAGTGGAATGGGACTCCCCGCGGTATGTACCGTCATCTGGATCGGTATGACCATATCCTTCACGGTGGGACTGTGGTCCCAAACGACTATGAATGTTTGTGTTGCGGCGTATTGTAGACTGCTGCCTTCTTTCTTCTTGAGAGCCTAAACGGCTATGTACGGAGTCCCTGCGGCGGGACCCGTATGAGGAATCGTCCTCATTGATTGTGCGGACATCACAATAGGAGGAGCCGCGGTCCTCCTGCCTGCTTCTGGAGGCTGGATGTGTGGGGGCCCTGTCGTCGTATAGTAAAACACGACCGATAGGTGTTCGCGGTATCGGGGTAGGTTCGATACCTCCTTGTTCGTCTGCACAAGCTCTGTTGTACGCTGCGGCCAGAAGGGCCGCTTGTTGGTCATACCAGGTATGAGGGTTCATGCCTATAGGTATGACCGCAGCGTATTGTGACAGGTCGTGTCCAAACGTAAGGGATGCGCCCCCTTGAGCTGATGTGCCAATGTGTTGGGCATTTGGGCCTAGGGGAATGGTTCCCACAGGCCCTTGGTTTGTGGGGTTTAAGTTATCCCCGGTAGTGTTGTTTTGACGATCAGACATCTTTGCAAAGAAAAGGATGATTGGGAAAAAAAGTGCTAAGAGTAGCGTTGGGCGCCAATGATGAAACAATGGTTAACCGGGTAGGGTTAACTCACTGATCTCGTCAAGAGGGTTAATTCCTTCTTTCCGAGGATCGCTGGCTGGATCGTCTGGTGGTGGGTTTCCTGCACAAGGAAACAAACCGTGACTCGTAACAAGGAGGATGGGGTGGGGGGTGCTCCTTGTTACCACTCTCCGGCGTGAGAATCAGTAATTTGCTTGGGAAGCAAAGTATGATAGTAGTAGTATTGAGAGAGTTGAGAAGTGATACCTCAAACCTGGTTTGGGGTGAGTATTTATAGCCGAGGAGTGAAGGAGGGTAGTTGAGTAGCTAGTCTGACATCGCACAGCTATTTGCAGGTGTGTCAGACCTGTCAGATATTGTGGTGATGCCACGTCCTGCTGCGGTGTCAGACTGTTGTACATACGTGGGCCAGTAGGCGACTGTTCTCAGTGCCACTTGCACTGTGGTGTCAGACCCACTTGCCTTGTAGGCAGGATGCGGTGCCAAGCCGCATCGCTGCTTGCGGTCATTGATGTTCCCGCATTGGTTGTTCCATCCATGATTTGCGCGGGATGCGGTGTTGTGCCGCATCGCCTGTCGAGTGACTGTTATTGTTGTCCAGATCCCTTGTCGTGACGAAAATGTTCATAGGATGCGGTGCGAGGCCGCATCGCTATGCGTAACATTAGTTTCCGTCCCTAAGGTAAGTCTTCTCATCAATGGACAGATTGGACCGCAGTGTTCGCGTGTGTCTACGCGGACACTGGAGAGTTAATTGCTGTTGGGGGTTTTTAATGAGGGTAATGGTCATTCGCGGTCGAGCTGACGCGATATTTGGGACCATACCCCTTCAAATACTAACAAAATATTTTATAACAACATTTTATAAAAAAAAATTAATTTTCTTAATATTTCACAACTTCCCCATACAAATACCCTATCAAAATAAAGTTCCTTACACTTCAATCATTGGTAATCATTGGCTGACACCCAATGATTGGCATTAATTAAATGGTAGGGGGTGTGTAAATACTTTTCAAACGTATTGGGCAATGAGGGGCATATGGGTGGGGCCAGTTTGAGGCGTATTGGGCAATGAGGGTCATTTAGGGTTAGGGGGTGTATAGATACTTTTGGGGGGGTGTGTGGATACCTCGACCGAAATTCTTTTATGCAACAGATGATGGGTTCTCTGGAGAAAACATTCTTAATACCGTGAAGGATGTCATGTATGAACCAGTATTCATGCTTAAGAATCCAAACGAATAACCATCCTCGAAGATGAAACTATTATGCTCTTATATATATGTGTGAGTGTGTCGGGAACTCATTGTGTAAAACTGCATTAGTATTTCTTAAATCATATATTTCATACTAGGTTAGAACCCTGTGTATTACACGGGTTGAATAAATTTAATTTTAATATATTAAATAATAAAAAATTATATCTTTATGAAACTTATATATTGTACGGGTTAAATAAATGTAATTTTATATATCAAATAATAAAAAAAAGTTATATGTTTAAAAACCATGTGTATTACACAGATTAAATAAATGTAATTTTGTATACTAAATACTAAAAACGTTGTATCTTTAAAAAACCCGTGTATAATAGGGTTGAATAAATCTACCAAATGATAAAAAAAATTGCATCCTTAAAAACCCCGTATATTACACGTGTTGAATAGATCTAAAAAAGAGTTATATCTTTAAAAACCATGTGTATTACACAGATTAACTAAATGTAATTTTGTATATTAAATACTAAAAACCTCGTATTTAAAAAAAAACCCGTGTATAGTCAGGTTAAAAAATCTACCAAATAATATAAAAAAAAATATATCCTTAAAAACCATGTGTATTACACGTATTGAATAAATCTGATTTTACATAGCAGATGATAAAAAGTTATATATTTAAAAACTTCGTGTATTACACGGGTTATATAAATGTAACTTTGTATAGTAAATAATAAAAAAAGTTAAATTTTTAAAACCCCGCGTTTTACACGAGTTGAATAAATATAATTTTGTATACCAAATAATAAAAAAAAGTTATATTTTTAATAAATTAGTATAACATTTAATATTAATTTATTATTTATATATTTAATATAAGATAAGTAGAAAAGAGATGTATTTGTTTTAAAAATATATTAAATTAACAATTTAGATTTGATGATAATATTTCATTAAAGTATGATAAGATTTAATATTAATTTATTATTTTTTAGTTAATATAAGATAAGTATAGATTTGATGATAGCTTCAATGAATGACCCGATCAAGGAACTCATAAACAATAAACTGATAAAACTTTGATCAATTGTAAATCTCGCCACACCACCAGATAAACGGGTTTACAATGCCCTATTTAAACTAAACATAACGTAAACCTCTTCTAACTCAAATCAATTGAATAAACTACTTAAAAACAAACTAGATAAACCAAAACACTTTAAATTCAAAATTAACTATTTAATATAAACTCTCAATATCCATCTCGGATCAAATTAAGCCAAGAATCTCCGCTCTAAATTGGATCCTGATCCCCTTAACCCCGCATCTTCAATTCCTGGTTGACCTTGTAATTCCATGGTCATCTTCACTTTGGATGGGTATGAGCTCTCATTAAACTATCAAATCAATAAGAACAACAATAACCAATACAATACATACCGAAAAAATTACGAAAATAGCCAGGAAAATGGTTGGCTTATCAAATTGGCCAGCTCATGCGTCCTTGGAGCAGGGCATCCGACATCTTATGCGTCCGCCAGTGCCGTATTGCCACGTGGCAAAAAGTAAGCAGATGCGTCCGCCGCCGGTGCATCCGGTCCAAAAAAGTATGCAGATGCGTCTGGCTCAGCTGCATCCCTAGGCGCTTGGCTGGCTGGCTGTGGCTCGTTGAGTGGCTCGTTTGGAGGAGATATATGACGCATCAGGTGGCCTCGGTATGCGTAATTATATATATTTTTTTTCACATTATTTTTAACATTTTGGGATTAATTGAATTTTTTCCCCATCTACTATATAATGCAACGAAAATCAGTTTTGTTGAGATTATTTTTAACATTTTGTCTCGAATATAATATTTTAATTTTTCCCCAATATATGCAACCAATTTTGTAAAATGCCAATGCCAATCTATCCACCTTTCGATAGTCTCCAAATAGAAATGAAGTTGTTTACATGTATTGAAGATGACGTTTTCCTGAGCTTTAGAAGTCCTAGTGTTTATGGGTGATGGTAACTGCCACTAGTGACGGAAGTGATCTGGTTTGCCATTTAAGGGAGGTGGTTTAACGAAGAAATTCGAAGAACTCATCTACAAAGGGCACGTTGGATCACTTCGTGTTATAGGATTTCCCCGTCCACGTCCTCTACCGGTCCTCCTATGCCGCCAAATTATTCAAAAACAAAGAGGAATTGGAGATTGAGCTTTGTGAATCACATTGTGTTACCGCTTAAAAATATCTTGTTTAGTCAGTAAATTTTTGTTAGTTTATTTTGGTTTGTTTTTTATTTGTTTTATTTGTTGTATACAAAGGTAAATAAAAAGTTGTATGTTTTTTCTTTTGAGAACATTATGAAAATAGCCAGGAAAATTGTTGACTTACCAAAATGGCCGGCTCATGCGTCCTTGGAGCAGGGCATCACGGATTACGAGAGAGCTTATGCGTCTGCAGGGGTGAATGATGCGTCCGCCAATATTCAAGTGACACGTGTCACAATGATTGGGAATCAAAAGTAAGGACGCTTCGAAGGCGGCTACGAGACGCATCCACTTTAGCTTGCGTCTGGCTTAGTGTGATGCGCTTGGCTCAAACCATTCTCCGATGCGTCTTTGAGACTCTTCGGATGCGTCCGCCAAGGCATCACGTGTCAGGTATCAGGTATCGAAGGCCTCTTCAGAGTCTTCTAATGCGTCTAAAGACGCTTCCCGTGTCAGCTTTTGGAAGGCGTCTCACGCTGTGTTGATACACTATGTGGACGCAGCCCGTTCGGTTCGTCATCGCTTCGAGTTGAAGAACATGACTTGATATCCTCCATCAAGTCTCGATGATAAGTGCTGCTGAACTATCTTCTGTTTGCTGTAAGTCTGCGACGAAAGCCCTGTTGTTGCTGTTGACGAAACACCAGCTTCCTGCTGTTGACGAAACTCTATTGCTGTGCATGACGAAACTCCTGAAACATCCTGTTTTGACGAAACTCCTGGAAGTTTCATCATCATGGTCTTTCAGCACATGTTTCGTCGGCTGTGACCTTTCGTCAGGTAATGAATATGTTTCGTCGGCTCCAATGGAACTTTCGTCGACCTCAGCAAATTTCGTCGACCTGCTGATGTTTCGTCAACCTTGTTCTTATATATAACAGCAGCAACTGAAGACAGAAGACAGAGTAGAACACAGAAAACCGAGAGAACTGTGAGAGAGCTTAGTGTGTGTGAAACTTATATTCTTATCTTGTAAACTGAACTCGTCTCATATATACAATCGTATGTGTTAAACGTTGAATCATTGTCTCGTGTTTATCTCGATCTCGGTTTGCTTTCTCGGTTGGATTCCGCACAACCGGGTCTGTTCGTATACAAGGATTAGGCGACTAGATCCTCCGCTAGTTGGACCTACACGCTGCTTCTAATGCGTCCAGCCCGACGCTTCCCGTGTCAGCTTTGGAAGGCGTCTGACTCGTTTTCTTATGCATCCAGCCTGATGCGTCTTCTTATGCGTCAAGAGACGCTTCACGAGTCAGTTTGAGAAGGCCTCATGGTGACGCTTGGCAAGCGTCAACCGACGCGTCCGCCGCCAGTATCGAAGACCTCTTCAGACGCATTACAGGTGTCGGTGACGTATGCTTATCAGAAAAGTACAATTTGACGCTTTAGAACGAATATTGACTCTTGTGAGGAGTCTTATGATGCTTTAATGAAAAAAGCAGATTTACTTTTTATTTATTTTATGTATTACTCGTTTTTTGGGTTGTAGGGACCATTACTCAAAAAAGTTTACAAAATTTGATCTCCAACTTTTACCGTTAATATCTTCATATTTTTTTTCTTTTTATATGGCAGTTAGATTTGTGGTTTACTCTGGTGGTAAGTGGGAAGTCGTTGACGGGAAGCTTGAGTACGTGCTCAAAGCAGATTCACTTAGACGTGGTTTTGAAAGTTCTACTACAATTTCTTATAACACGTTTTTAAAAAATGTTAGTGAGTCAACAGGTCTTCGAAACATCACATGTTTATGTTACAAAATGTCAAGTTTTACCGATCCCATTGATATAATTGATGATTCCGATCTTACTTTTTTTTTCAAGCTTGCGGAAAGAAACCCTTACGAGTTGTTTAAATTATATGTGGTGCAAGAAGTTGGTGTTGGTTCATCTTGTGGTTTTTCCAATGATTTTAAATGTCCCGATTTTAACGAACATGTTTTTCCTCACGATGAATTTAACGTAACATATAAATTGGGATTTACTGATAATGATATTTCTCCTCTTGAAAATAAATGCCCGTTTTACATAGGTTATATTTTCTGTAACAAGCAGGAAATGAAAATTGAATTAGGAAAAATGTGTCTGTCCGAAAGTTTTTAGTATAAAGTAGACAGATCATCAAAAACTCGTTACGAAGTATCTTGTATTGATGGGAATTGCCAATGGAATTCAAAGCAGCTAGTCGGGAATCTTGTGATGTTTCTTACGTTAAACATTTTAATAACAAACATACATGTTCTAAGACGCAGACACATCCACATATGAATCAAGCAAACCCAATGGTGGTGGGCAACTTATTAAAAGAACAATTCAAAGATTGTGGCCGGATATACCGTTCCATAGAAATTGTAAAGAATTTTAAAATTAAAGAAAAAGTAAATTTATCATACATGCAAGCATGGCGTGGGAAATGTAACGCATTAGAACTTTTGCAGGGAAGTTCGTCAAGTTCTTTTGCCGAACTTCCTGTCTATTGTTAGAACTTGGAGAAGGCTAATCCAGGAACAGTGACACACATACGCACTGATTCTGAAAGTCGTTTTGAAATGTTATTTGTCGCCATAGGTGCGGTGGTAAGTCAAACACTATATTAAATGTTACACTAAAATATAAATAAATAAATTTTACCACAAAAATTTAACAATATCGTATTGCTTTCAGATTCGGAGTTTTCTCAGAATTTTAAGACCGCTTATTATCGTAGATGCGGCCCACTTGAAGGGTGAGTTTAAAGGAACAATGTTTTTGGTAGTTGGCATGGACAGAAACAATCAGATTTTGCCTATTGGTTATGGCATAGGTAAATCTGAAGACGGTGAGTCGTGGACGTGGTTCCTTTCAAAACTGAAAGAATATATCGGCGAGCATCTAGATTGGGCGATCATTTCTGACCGGGCAGCTTCTATACAATTAGCCATACGCGTTGTGTTTCCAAGAAGCTTTCACAGGTTATGTTGTAGTCATTTGATGGTCAACCTTCGTTTACCGTAAAAAAAAGGAATTCGAGAGTCTTTGGTGGAAGGCTTGCAAATCTTACAAGATGTCCGATTTTCAAGAATCATTCGACGCGCTATGTGCCACTGTTCTAAGATTACGGAACATTCTTATAGAAATTGGGTTTGACAAATGGTTAAGAGCACATTGTCCTGGCAAAAGATATCATTACATGACATCTAACAGCGCTGAATCTATGAACTCTTTATCAAAACATGCCCGGAAAATTCCAATAACCCAACTCATAGAATTTTTTCGACAGTCTGTCCAAAAATGGTTCTATGATCGCCGGAACTAGGGAATTCAAGGCGAACACTTGCTTACAACGTGGGCTTAAAAAATTCAAGGCAAAGTTGATGGTTCTCATTCGTGGATGGTTGCTGTAATTGGTCTGAACAGTTTTGACGTTGATGACGGTGGAAAGAGAGGTTTAGTTGACTTCTCTAATGGAACATGCAGTTGTCGAGTTTGGCAAGTTTCTAGGTTACCTTGCGGGTACGTTATTATAGTATCTAGATTTTTAGGTGAACCAGATTGTGCTCGTTTTGCGATGTCATGTTACACTAATGAAGTTTATAAATCCACATATGAAGAGCAAATAAATCCACTCCCTCGTAAATCAGAGTGGGAAGTACCCGATGGACTGGTCAATCTGCAAGCATCGCTTCTTACGAAACGACAAGCTGGACATCCTAAAGAAAACAAAAGAATCCTATCGCTAAGAGAGGAACCCACTCCCACATACATCGGTAAGTGCAAAACGTATGGGCATTCTCGTGCTAGTTGTTTAGAACCGCCCAAAACAAAGAGTTCTACTCGCCGCGTCTCTAAGACACAACCAACACCCGTCCAAGTTGAAGCGGGAGAATTTCAGGATTACGTAATTCAAAATACATACCCCTCGTATAATTTGGATGATGATTAAAGAAGTTTTTGTATTTAAGCCAAATGTATATTCTATCTACTTTATTAAAATATAACAGCCCCATATTTATATTTATTTTCCCAAACAAATATTATGTTTAGAAAAAAGTCTTTATTCATAATTGAAATACAAGTTAACTATTCGAGTTATCTGTCCCTTATCATTCTCTTTTTACTTGAAAAAAAATCATCGTGAAGTTCTTTAAGTATGAAAATTCAATTAATTAATTTCACTAAATAAAGAATTAACAAAAAAGTTTGGTCCAATGAACTGGTGCCATATAGCAACATAATATAATTCCTAAGGTTTGTAAATTAATAGAAGATAATTAAGCATGGTAATGTAAACTACGCTAAGCATTATTTATTAACTAAATTATTAATGGGATGTGAAACGTGCAGCATAGAGTTGATTTGCCATAAATCTTCTGTATCTCATACATGCATCTTGCATGTTTCCTTCCTGCCAGTTTGGAAATGTACTGTTTTGCACAAGATTTTGCAGTAACATACACACTATCACTCCTGAATTTCGACCAACCCGTTGTTCGGATGTAGGCCAGACAACATCCCCGGTGTACTCCAACGCATCAGCCTCGCTTAGTCCAGCGTTTTCCCAATATTGTATACGACCTAGAAACCATAAGAACAGACTCTCAAATTCTACTAGAGTTTGGTGTATCTTTCTGTGAACGCAGAATCGTTTCCCGCAATTAAGTGCATCACAATTATTGGTAAAATATACGGTAATATTTAGTGAGTGCATATCTATCTTTAAGATGATCCAGACTTCTTTGTCTTGCGATACTTGTATGTAAACCTGAAAAGGACATACGGTAATTTTTAGTGAGTGCATATCTATCATGGTCATTCTTACACTGTAAAACTGTTTTTTACCGTATCGACTGTCCAAAAGGCATGGTATAGTCCTACATCGCCAGTGGCGTCGTAAGCATCCTTATCCTGTTCCGCCAGAAGGTTTAAAAAATTTGGGGGGAGAATGGTCCAACGAACAGTATCTGATGAAGATGTCCCTCGAGGATTTTCAGTTTCTCTATCTTGTATCAGCTTGTTACACCATGCACGGACATGCTATAAATTTTTTAAAAATGATCAGATTTAGAAATTATAAATAATAAAAATAATAAATTATGTAAAATAATCAAATTACCGTTTCTTGCATAAAACCATTACCACAATAGCCTAGTACTCCACCCCACCACTCTTTTTTCTAACGGCGTTTGCCCCATGGGGAACAACGATGCATAACCTTCAAACCCATCACCAACCCCATCATTTGGTTTAAAACCAATGGTGTGCAACGTATCGTCATTGGGCTGCATGTTAGGCTGTATCTGGCTTGCTATACGAATAATCTCTAAAATTTGCAAACTAGATATGTACCACTCAGTCTGCATCTCGTCACTAGTGGGCAATATGGATTGAATCAGACGGTAATGTTCATTCTAACAATTGAATAATGAAAACTTTTATTGTCACACCCCGACCACGTATAACATACAAAACGTGGCGGAAAACGTCGGGGAGTGTTGTAACAGAATTAATTGTTTCATAACCATGGCATACAAAGTTATATTTTAATTAATAAATAAGAGTGTTACATTGTCTTAAACAGGAAACAAAGAGTTCATAACATAATTAAACTAGTCTATCTTCATTTTTATTCTCTAAGGCACAGGTCCGCCCTAGTGTCACGATTATCATCCTACGCAAAAGCTCCTGAAAACACATGTGAAAATAGGTACGTCAGCATAAAAATGCCTGTGAGATACATAGGATTTGTGAAAATAGGATTCATGACTTATAAGTTTAGGAAAAGTTGTTTAACAAAAGTCAGTCATGAACCTTGTAAGTTGTTTTGTTTTGTAAATCATTCAAAAAGCAATGATATATATATAAACAAGAGAATAATGTAAGGTTAAATGAATAACCAAGAAAAATGAGTTTGTATATGATAAGTTGTTTTGTAAATCAATGTCTTGTGGAGATAAGTTGTTTATGTAAAGCGTAATATGTCAAATATTGAAATGATTTAGGTAACGCTACGACATGTAATATCATACAAACACTTATTTATAGGAAGTACCAGCGGCGTATCCACCATGCTTGTATCATATTACACACGCCTCGTTACTCAAATCACTTACTCAAACCAACCACCAATGTAAATTGTTTATGTATCAAAGAATTGTCATGTGTTAATGTGTAAACCATATCGAAATGTCTATGTCCAATGTAAACCACTAAATGTGTATATCAACGTCAAAATGTTTATGTTTAATGTAGATCATGTAATGTGTACTCAAGAATATCATGTATGGTAAGTGAAATATATCAACTAAACCATATGTAAAATGCACAAAAACAAGGTATTGAAGTAAAACATGGTTTAAATCAAAGTTATGTTTTGTGGAACAAATGCATGCTATACTGATACAAACATTTATGCGGTATTGTGAAAATGCATACATCCAAGCCTTGAGACTGTGGCGATAAACCCTTAAACAAATTAAAGGTTTATCTAAGTTATGTGTATCGAATTCGGTCATTCCTTCCAATCCAAACAAACCCAGGATTTCAGGAACGGGAGTTGTCAATTCCTATGGTACCACTACCTACTAACGAACGACGTAGCTAATGTTAATGAATGTATTGTTCCATTGTAAACAACCCAAATGTCATAACAAAATGTAAGCATGTGATGAAAACAACTGTACTAAGTATGCACACAATGGACATACATAGCATGAAATGTAATGTAAAACAATGTACTAAGTATGCACACAATGGACATACATAGCATGAAAACAATGAAATCATGTACTATAATTGTACTAATGAACATAGCAAGTATATGATGTGAAAGCAGGAAAGCACGAAAGTAACAAGTAGGCACATGTGTTTCACCCCAAAACAGTTTGGAAAATAGTAAAAGAGGGGTCTATGTACTCACTTGAGATTGCTCAGAAGTCCTAAGATAACCACCAAGCAATGCTAGAGATCACGGAATCAAACGGCACCTAATATAGGTAACTATGTTAATAAACCGGACCTAAATCGGAGAATCTAGATAGTATGAGGGTTCGTAAACCAAACGAGTATGGAAACTCGTGTAATATGGTTTAACAAAGCCTACATACTAATTGAAACCTAACATAAGTGCTTACGACCCATTACGACCCGTTTAGGTAGTTTATGCTACTTTAACGCGTCGTTCGCGTGAAACGCGTTCGGACCGCCTAACTAGTCCTATGACAAGTAGAATATGCCTTAACATGTTACATAATCAGTTATGTGACAAAAGTTTAGGTTACATATGCTTAATTACCAATTATACATGAAAAGGGTATTCTGGTAATTTACCTAAGGCATATAAACTACTTATCATACAACTACTCAAACGATGTGACCATAGGGTATAACCTCGGAAGGTTATTCCCTATCTACTATGGTCACCTAAAGTATTTGGTCGGATCCTAATGATCGACCAAATGGGTCGGGTTCGAAGGCATAAGCGATTTATTAGATCGCTTACCCTTACGACCCTAGACAACGTGGTAATCAATAGGCATAGTCCCAAGGGACTATAACCATCGTGATTACAATCACGTTGCGAAGTTCAAACGAACTTCGCATTGACCATAAACTGGTCAATGCAGAAAGTCAAACAAAGTTTGACTTTCAGACTCGAAAAGCAATAAAAGAACGAATGAATACTTACGAAGGGTCCCCGAATGCTAATTTCGATCCAAGTAGCTCAGGTATGAAACAAAGGTTCCAACTTAGAGCTTCTCAAATCAAAATTCTTGTGGGTTTTGCAATGGCATGGGGGGGGGGTATTTATAGGATTTGTAGAGCCGTTAAGATCGTTCCTCGTTAAACGTGCTTCAATCTCAACCCTCCACCTCAAAACCCTGGTTTTAGAAAACCATTTGAGCCCATGGTATTGCCCAAAACCGTGTGCGGAAGTGGAACGGACCAGATTCGATGTTTCTGCAAAGTTTCTGTCCAGATGAGGCGCTCGCGTAGCGCCACTGCATAGGCATGAGGTGCTCGCACTACGTCACCATGTACCAGTTTCAGCAAAGTTTCAAAAATGGCAGAAATGCTCCCTACAGCCCGTTTAAGCGATTTTTGATGCGTTTGAACCCCGTTAACCTCATTTCAAGGCTCTAAAATGAAGTTAAAGTATAGGGAATTCAAAACATGCTCAAACATATGTCGGATGTTGGTTCGTTTGGTCGTACGAACGCGATGTTCGCTTAATTACGACGGAGTGCGCATAAGCGCGAAAAACGAACCAAATGACGCAACGAATGGATTTTTCTTATGCCAAACACTTAAAATAAAATATTTTAGTGCTTACATAAATTTTTGGATGTCCGGATGTATTCAGAACGTGAGTTATGCGCAAAACTGCAAACTTGTGCACTTTTTGACACTTTTAGTCCCTGAATGACCCAAAAGTTTATTTTAGCACACCGAACCCCTCAAAGCCTATTTCTAAGCTATGTAAAGGATATTTATGGTATGTTTAACTTATGGTCATGTTCCGGAATGTCTGTTACAGTTCAAATTGGCATACTTTTGCAGTTTGTCAAGTTTAGTCCCTGTAAGCGAATTAACTTGTTTTTTGCCATACCAAAGCCTTCAAAACTTATTTCTAAGTTATGTAAAGGTTATTTAAGGTATGTTAAGTATATGTTGATGTTCCGGAGTATTTGTCGCATTAAACTGATTACGTTTACGCACCAGTTTGCGTATAACTCTCCAGAAAGCGATATAGAGTTTGAAATTACACAAAAGTCAAAACATGAAAAATGTAAAACACAACCAAAAAAATATTGGGATCAAATAACATTGTTTTATTGATAACTGAATTGTTTAAAATGATTACAAGCACAGATGTTACAGTCTCCCCTACTTGTGGAAATTTCGTCCCAAAATTTATTTAGAGGAAACTCGTGGGAAAAGATGCGGATACTTCGCCTTCATTTGATCTTCGCGTTCCCAAGTAAACTCGGGTCCACGTTTAGCTTCCCAGCGAACTTTGACCAAAGGAATGCGCTTGCGTTTAAGCCACTTGACTTCACGTTCCATGATTTCCACAGGTTTCTCGATAAATTTCAGTGTTTTATCAACACGAATTTCGTCAAGTGGTATGTGGAGGTTCTCATCAGCTAAACACCTCTTGAGATTGGACACGTGAAAGGTTGGATGAACATTTCCAAGTTCAGGAGGTAACTCAAGTCTGTAGGCTACCTTACCGATTCTTTCGACGATCTTGAATGGTCCAACGTATCTAGGTGCAAGTTTTCCTTTCTTTCCAAATCTGATCACACCTTTCCAAGGTGAGACCTTAAGTAATACTCGATCACCGACTTGAAATTCCAAGGGTTTGCGTTTTGGGTCCGCGTAACTCTTTTGACGGCTTCTAGCTGTCTGAAGGTTATCACGAACTTTCTTGACCTTGTCAGTTGTCTCTAAAATGAGGGCAGGTCCAGTAAGCTGAGCCTCGCCGATCTCATTCCAGCAGACTGGTGAACGACATTTTCGACCATAGAGAGCTTCGAAAGGAGCCATTTTGATGCTGGTGTGATAACTGTTGTTGTAGGAGAATTCAATTAACGGAAGATGTGAATCCCAACTACCACCAAAATCGATCACACAAGCTCTAAGCATATCCTCCAGAGTCTGGATTGTTCTTTCAGATTGACCATCCGTTTGCGGATGATAAGCTGTGCTCAGATTAAGTTGGGTCCCCATAGCAGATTGCATGGTTCTCCAAAAATGAGAAGTGAAACGAGCATCTCTGTCAGAAATGATGTTCAAAGGAACACCATGTCGAGCTACAATTTCATCCACATAGATTTTTGCAAGTCTGTCAGCAGGAAAGTCCTCACAGATTGGCAAGAAATGTGCTGACTTAGTAAGACGATCAACGACTACCCAGATGGCATCATGACCTTTCTTTGTGCGTGGAAGTTTGGTAACAAGATCCATAGTAATGTTTTCCCATTTCCAAACTGGGATCTCTGGTTGCACCAATAAACCTGAAGGACGCTAATGTTCAGCCTTAACCTTAAGACATGTAAGGCATTTTGATACATATAAGGCAATGTCTTTCTTCATACCAGGCCACCAATACTGAATACGAAGATCCTTATACATCTTATCTGAGCCAGGATGAACAGAATAGCGAGACTTATGGGCTTCATCCATAAGCAAGGTACGAAGATTTTCTTGGCTTCGGACCCACAAACGGTCCATGAAGTAATACGATCCATTGCCCTTCAGTTCAAGGTCAGGTGTTATGTGATAGGGAAATTCCTTATCCATCAAACCTTGTGTAACACAAGATTGTTGAGCCTGAGAAATGCATGCTTGGATATCGGATCGAGCTTGAATAACAGATTGAACACGAACACATTGAAGCTTAGTACGTTCCTTACGACTCAATGCATCGGCTACGACATTCGCCTTACCAGGATGGTAGCGAATTTCGCAGTCATAGTCATTTAGAAGCTCGACCCAACGTCGTTGCCTCATGTTGAGTTCTTTCTGATTGAAGATATGTTGAAGACTTCTGTGGTCAGTGAAAACCACACATTTTGTTCCGTACAAATAGTGTCTCCAGATCTTGAGAGCGAAAACAACTGCACCCAACTCAAGATCATGAGTGGTGTAGTTCTTCTCATGTATCTTCAACTGCCTTGATGCATATGCTATGACTTTGTTCCTTTGCATCAGGACACATCCAAGACCCAGTTTAGATGCATCGCAATACACGACGAAATCATCATTACCCTCAGGCAATGATAGAACAGGTGCGTCACAAAGTTTCTGCTTCAAGTTTTGAAAAGCTTCCTCTTGTTTGAATCCCCAATCAAAGGGTTTGTTCTTCTGAGTTAGAGCAGTTAGAGGAACTGCAATCTTCGAGAAGTTTTCTATGAAGCGGCGATAATAACCCGCTAGACCAAGAAAAGAACGAACCTCAGTAGGAGTAGTAGGCGTATCCCAATCCTTAATCGCACTGATCTTGGAGGGATCTACATGAATACCTTGTTCGTTGATAATATGTCCTAAGAATTGAACTTCTTTAAGCCAAAATTCGCACTTGGAGAATTTGGCGAAAAGTTGCTCTTTCTTTAGGAGTTCCAGAGTAAGACGAAGATGTTGGTCGTGATCAGCTCGCGTCTTAGAATAAATCAAGATGTCATCAATAAAAACAATGACGAACTGATCCAAATAAGGTTTGCAGACCCTATTCATTAAGTCTATGAAAACAGCAGGAGCATTAGTCAAACCGAATGGCATGACTGTGAACTCGTAATGCCCATAACGAGTGCGGAAAGCTGTCTTGGGAATATCTTCTTCATGCACACGAAGTTGATGATACCCGAAACGCAGATCAATCTTTGAAAAATAAGACACGCCCTGTAACTGATCAAAGAGATCGTCTATGCGCGGTAGGGGATATCGATTCTTGATGGTAAGCTTGTTAAGCTCACGATAATCGATACACATCCTAAAAGATCCATCCTTCTTCTTGACAAAAAGAACGGGAGCACCCCAGGGTGAAAAGCTAGGACGGATAAAACCTTTGTCAGAGAGCTCCTGAAGCTGCTTAGACAACTCTTGCATCTCAGACGGTGCAAGACGATATGGAGCTCTGGCAATGGGATTTGCACCAGGTACGAGATCAATACGGAACTCGACTTGGCGTTCTGGAGGTAGACCAGGTAAGTCTTCAGGGAATACTTCAGAATAATCCCGAACGACAGGAATATCTGAAATAGACTTACCCTTGCCTTTATCTGCTGTAACATGTGCTAAGAAGGCCACATAGTTCTTTCGCAGATACTTCCGAGCTTTATAACAAGACATGAGTTTGAGACCACCAGCAGGTTTCTCACCTTGAACCTGTAGGATCTCGCCTGTCGAAAGCGGCACACGAACAATCTTCTCAAAGCAAACTACCTCTGCGCGATTCTTGGATAACCAATCCATACCCACTATAACGTCGAAGCTTCCAAGTTGCATTGGCGTGAGGTCGATAGGAAAAAGATGGTCGTTAAGGTTCAACTGGCAGTTGCGAAGAACAGAATCAAGAATAATGGGTTCACCACTAGCAACCTCTACTGTCAAAGATTTACCTAGTTTCGTTCTAGACACGCGAAGCATTGGCTCAAAAGACAATGACACAAAACTCTTGTCGGCACCAGAATCGAAAAGTACAGATGCAGGCTGATTATTAATAAAGAACGTACCGTTCACCACATTATCGTCTGCCTGCGCCTCTTGGGCATTCATGTTGAAGACTCGCCCTCGAGCCTGAGCCTGATTCTGGTTTGGATTCTGATTCTGGTTAGCTAGCCTTGGGCACCGGTTTCTGTAGTGGGTCAGATCCCCACAATTGTAACACGAACCAGGAGGAAAATGAGGTCGTGCAGCTTGACCTTGTTGCTGAGCAAGAGGCTGAGCAACCTGTTGGGCTTGGTTCAGGACTGCCTGGTTCTGGTTAACAGGGATGCGACAAGTAGCGGCAAGATGTCCCGACTTCCCACAGTTATTACAGAAACGGCACGGATGTTGCGGCTGATGGTGACTGTTGCATCTATTGCACAAAGGTGCATTCCCTGAATAGGGTTTCTTCGCTGGAGGCTGTGCGGGTTGGTTGGGAGCTGCCTGGTTAGCTTGGGAAGTGACAGCATAGTTTTGGGAAGCCTTTCGCTTCCTAGAACTCTTTGAGGAACCAGAATTCTTTCCATTCATGTTTTGACCTTTCTTGCTATCTTCCTTGTCAGACGACTGTTTCTTGCCCTTGTCACCCTTCCTGTGTAACTTATTCTTCCGAATCTGCGACTCAGTCAATGTCGCTGCTAACTCGATAGCCTGACGGAGTGTGGCAGGGTTACTACCAGTAATGATGTCCTGTACTGAGTCAGGTAGGCCGTCGATGTATCTTTCGATAGCCTTGTCAAGTGGGGTAACCATTGTTGGGCAAAGCAGACTCAACTCCTTAAATCTATCAGTATATGCCCTGTGCTCGCCACTGTCTTGTTTCAAGTCATCAAACTCCTTCTCCAAAGCTCGCTGCTCATGACGAGGACAGAATTCCCTCATCATAAGGGCCCTGAGTTCAGCCCATGTCTGTGCTAGAGAAACTTCTGCACCTCGGTCTCTCATAACCCCATTCCACCATGTGAGAGCCCTCTTCTGAAACACACTCGAAGAAAACTCGACCTTGCGATTGTCAGTACACTGCACGTGGCGAAAAGTATTCTCAATGCTCTCGAACCATTGAAGAAGCCCAGTCGCTCCTTCAGAACCACTAAACTTGAGTGGTTTAGCCGAGTTAAAATCCTTGTATTTGCATGGAGCATTGTTATTGTTGTTGGCTTGGTGCCATTGAGCAAAGAGATTTGGGAATTGAGCAGCCATCTGCTGCGCAATGATTTCTGCCAGTTCGGCAGTCGCTATCTGGTTTTCGCGTCGAGGAGGCATTCTAAAAGAGGAAAACATGAAAGGAAACGAGTGAGATGATTGGATGAAGAGAATGAGATGAAACAAAATTAACAAAAGAAAAGATGGTGGTCATTTGTCCGCATTACCAAGCAAACAAACGACACACAGTGACTAATCAAAGTAAATGGATCAAAAATAATGTATCGCGAAGACATGCTCGCCTATAAGTGAACACTCATCCCAAGAATTCCCAGGTAAGCACAACTGGTCTCGCGTCTGATGAGATATATACGAAGTGCTTGCCTTGACAGAAAACCCAGAATACAGGCATTCACTCTTCCAGTTTGCACGTGTTCACATTATTTAAAACCCAAAACCTTGACGAGATTTTGAAAACTCAAAGGCATAAAGCCAAAAATTTAGTCAAACTGGAAGGGTTCAAAACCTTACAAAAGAGGGTTCAAAACCTTACAATAGAGGGTTCAAAACCTTGTAATGAATCATCCAGAAACAGATGATTGTTTTTCAAAAATCATTTCGGAAAAATTTGGTTTTTGTTTTGATAATCACCTAAGGATAGGTGATGTACATGTTTTAAGATCTAAACACAAGATAACTTTGTTAGGGTCCTAGAAAGGTTATAGTCTAGGTCAAAGAATTACTAATAACCTAATTCCCTATAACCATTGGCTCTGATACCAACTCTTCTGTCACACCTCGACCACGTATAACATACAAAACGTGGCGGAAAACGTCGGGGAGTGTTGTAACAGAATTAATTGTTTCATAACCATGGCATACAAAGTTATATTTTAATTAATAAACAAGAGTGTTACATTGTCTTAAACAGGAAACAAAGAGTTCATAACATAATTAAACTAGTCTATCTTCATTTTTATTCTCTAAGGCACAGGTCCGCCCTAGTGTCACGATCATCATCCTACGCAAAAGCTCCTGAAAACACATGTGAAAATAGGTACGTCAGCATAAAAATGCCTGTGAGATACATAGGATTTGTGAAAATAGGATTCATGACTTATAAGTTTAGGAAAAGTTGTTTAACGAAAGTCAGTCATGAACCTTGTAAGTTGTTTTGTTTTGTAAATCATTCAAAAAGCAATGATATATATATAAACAAGAGAATAATGTAAGGTTAAATGAATAACCAAGAAAAATGAGTTTGTATATGATAAGTTGTTTTGTAAATCAATGTCTTGTGGAGATAAGTTGTTTATGTAAAGCGTAATATGTCAAATATTGAAATGATTTAGGTAACGCTACGACATGTAATATCATACAAACACTTATTTATAGGAAGTACCAGCGGCGTATCCACCATGCTTGTATCATATTACACACGCCTCGTTACTCAAATCACTTACTCAAACCAACCACCAATGTAAATTGTTTATGTATCAATGAATTGTCATGTGTTAATGTGTAAACCATATCGAAATGTCTATGCCCAATGTAAACCACTAAATGTGTATATCAACGTCAAAATGTTTATGTTTAATGTAGATCATGTAATGTGTACTCAAGAATATCATGTATGGTAAGTGAAATATATCAACTAAACCATATGTAAAATGCACAAAAACAAGGTATTGAAGTAAAACATGGTTTAAATCAAAGTTATGTTTTGTGGAACAAATGCATGCTATACTGATACAAACATTTATGCGGTATTGTGAAAATGCATACATCCAAGCCTTGAGACTGTGGCGATAAACCCTTAAACAAATTAAAGGTTTATCTAAGTTATGTGTATCGAATTCGGTCATTCCTTCCAATCCAAACAAACCCAGGATTTCAGGAACGGGAGTTGTCAATTCCTATGGTACCACTACCTACTAACGAACGGCGTAGCTAATGTTAATGAATGTATTGTTCCATTGTAAACAACCCAAATGTCATAACAAAATGTAAGCATGTGATGAAAACAACTGTACTAAGTATGCACACAATGGACATACATAGCATGAAATGTAATGTAAAACAATGTACTAAGTATGCACACAATGGACATACATAGCATGAAATGTAATGTAAAACAATGTACTAAGTATGCACACAATGGACATACATAGCATGAAAACAATGAAATCAAGTACTATAATTGTACTAATGAACATAGCAAGTATATGATGTGAAAGCAGGAAAGCACGAAAGTAACAAGTAGGCACATGTGTTTCACCCCAAAACAGTTTGGAAAATAGTAAAAGAGGGGTCTATGTACTCACTTGAGATTGCTCAGAAGTCCTAAGATAACCACCAAGCAATGCTAGAGATCACGGAATCAAACGGCACCTAATATAGGTAACTATGTTAATAAACCGGACCTAAATCGGATAATCTAGATAGTATGAGGGTTCGTAAACCAAACGAGTATGGAAACTCGTGTAATATGGTTTAACAAAGCCTACATACTAATTGAAACCTAACATAAGTGCTTATGACCCATTACGACCCGTTTAGGTAGTTTATGCTACTTTAACGCGTCGTTCGCGTGAAACGCGTTCGGACCGCCTAACTAGTCGTATGACAAGTAGAATATGCCTTAACATGTTACATAATCAGTTATGTGACAAAAGTTTAGGTTACATATGCTTAATTACCAATTATACATGAAAAGGGTATTCTGGTAATTTACCTAAGGCATATAAACTACCTATCATACAACTACTCAAACGATGTGACCATAGGGTATAACCTCGGAAGGTTATTCCCTATCTACTATGGTCACCTAAAGTATTTGGTCGGATCCTAATGATCGACCAAATGGGTCGGGTTCGAAGGCATAAGCGATTTATTAGATCGCTTACCCTTACGACCCTAGACAACGTGGTAATCAGTAGGCATAGTCCCAAGGGACTATAACCATCGTGATTACAATCACGTTGCGAAGTTCAAACGAACTTCGCATTGACCATAAACTGGTCAATGCAGAAAGTCAAACAAAGTTTGACTTTCAGACTCGAAAAGCAATAAAAGAACGAAGGAATACTTACGAAGGGTCCCCGAATGCTAATTTCGATCCAAGTAGCTCAGGTATGAAACAAAGGTTCCAACTTAGAGCTTCTCAAATCAAAATTCTTGTGGGTTTTGCAATGGCATGGGGGGGGGGTATTTATAGGATTCGTAGAGCCGTTAAGATCTTTCCTCGTTAAACGTGCTTCAATCTCAACCCTCCACCTCAAAACCCTGGTTTTAGAAAACCATTTGAGCCCATGGTATTGCCCAAAACCGTGTGCGAAAGTGGAACGGACCAGATTCGATGTTTCTACAAAGTTTCTGTCCAGATGAGGCGCTCGCGTAGCGCCACTGCATAGGCATGAGGTGCTCGCGCTACGTCACCATGTACCAGATTCAGCAAAGTTTCAAAAATGGCAGAAATGCTCCCTGCAGCCCGTTTAAGTGATTTTTTATGCTTTTGAACCCCGTTAACCTCATTTCAAGGCTCTAAAATGAAGTTAAAGTATAGGGAACTCAAAACATGCTCAAAAATATGTCGGATGTTGGTTCGTTTGGTCGTACGAAGGCGATGTTCGCTTAATTACGACGGAGTGCGCATAAGCGCGAAAAACGAACCAAATGACGCAACGAATGGATTTTTCTTATGCCAAACACTTAAAATAAAATATTTTAGTGCTTACATAAATTTTTGGATGTCCGGATGTATTCAGAACGTGAGTTATGCGCAAAACTGCAAACTTGTGCACTTTTTGACACTTTTAGTCCCTGAATGACCCAAAAGTTTAGTTTAGCACACCGAACCCCTCAAAGCCTATTTCTAAGCTATGTAAAGGATATTTATGGTATGTTTAACTTATGGTCATGTTCCGGAATGTCTGTTACAGTTCAAATTGGCATACTTTCGCAGTTTGTCAAGTTTAGTCACTATAAGCGAATTAACTTGTTTTTGCCATACTAAAGCCTTCAAAACTTATTTCTAAGTTATGTAAAGGTTATTTAAGGTATGTTAAGTATATGTTGATGTTCCGGAGTATTTTTCGCATTAAACTGATTACGTTTACGCACCAGTTTGCGTATAACTCTCCAGAAAGCGATATAGAGTTTGAAATTACACAAAAGTCAAAACATGAAAAATCTAAAACACAACCAAACAAATATTGGGATCAAATAACATTGTTTAATTGATAACTGAATTGTTTAAAATGATTACAAGCACAGATGTTACATTTATCAATCAATTTATTCTAATACAATATAACTGAGAATAAAATAACAAAGTAGAACAACTACCTTTTGTGCCGATTCAAAAATTCATTCAACGGTAGCAGTTGTAACCCTTTTTCCAGGCCCCCAACCTAAAAATCTGGGAATTGCTTCGCGTTTAAAAAATGTACCCATCTACTAAATTCTGGAAACACTTCATAAATCCACATCTACATAAATTTATTTTAATTAAGGGGTTACTATATATTGTATTAGATTAAATCAAACTTTGTACCTTGAACGGCCACACGCAACCAGGCATCGAGAACCCTGCGTTACCCTGTTGGTGTCGACGACTCAAATCATATACATGGAAATAAGTGCTCTGCCAAAGATAGCTACCCCACGGAAAGTTGTTCCATGCATGTAAATCATCAACCAGATTCATAACCATTTTGTCAATGGGTTTGAAGCGTTGGGTACCTTTAAAACCTAACTCTAGTAACATCAACAGACAGAGACGAAGACAATCGTCCTCGTCATATTGTGCCTAGTCTGAATCAAAAGCATATTCTACATGACGTTGTTTTACATCGCGTATCACCGGGAAAATTCTTGATCTGAACGAATTTGGTGATCCATTAGATATCGTATTTAATGATGTTTGATTAAGTGGGTTTTGTGTAATCCGAAAATATAGTGTAAGATTGAACATGAATGTTTGTTATAATGAGTGTGTAGATGCTAAAATATGTTTAATTTTGACTATGATGATGATTTGGGAAAAACCCACTTGTAGTAGTAGTGAAGATGATGATAAAGATTATCATTCATGTTCAATAGATGTGTATTGTTTATGAATGATGATGTCTTTTATGTTAATTTGATGATACTTGATGTTTATGACAATAGATGTTATAGGTTATTGATTCGAATCTAAATTAAAGTTAAAATTATGTGAAGAATTAGTAGGAATAATGCTTTAAAAGCTTGTAAATAATGTTTTACAAATGTGAAACCCGCCAAGTGTTCGGTGAAATGCCTAAGAGAGAAAATATGTGGAATTGTATGCAAGTTGTAAGTTTATATGTATAGAAAGTGATTGTGATAAAATTGTTAGCAAACTAACACGTGGAGTGTGTTTTAGATGGAGTTCATGTGGATTTCTAGTAAGAATCATGTCGGTTCTAGGATAGTGACAAATTAGATTATCTTGAATGATGATGTTGTTGGTTATGAAATTATGAGAATCCTAGTATGAACGGAATGGAATGTGTGTATATAATCAAACGATCTTGTAAGTTTACATATTGTACAATATGAGCGTGAAATGCGAATGATGTTTATACTATTGTCTCCTACATTAAGACGAATTCATATCCTTAATTTGAATGAAATTATATAAGCTGGATATTGAAATATTGAAAGTCAACTATGTATTAATGCCATGAATGAGTTTGTGGACATAGTTGAATGGGTGTATGTATGCTAATTATGTTGTGAATGTGACTGCTTGTACGGATAGGAGCCATGTTATCATGGATACAAGCACGGAAGGACAACAGGTCGAAAAGTAAACACGGGATCTATGCGTAAATTCGGACGTACGATGTAAGTATTCCCGGACTCCCACTTTGGTAATTAAGAGATTACTTGTATGATAATTGATAGTAGTTATGTTGAAATGTGTTATTAATGATGATATCAAGAAATGGTATTAAGTAAGTGATTTCCGAAATCACTTCTTAGTTTGTTTAAGTAAGGTAGCGTTCTAGTTAATTAAGTATGATGTTTGAAGTCAAATATGGATTTAGTTGAATGAAATCGATGATTTTCGCTAAGTTGATCGAATGGGTCAAAATGATGTCTTGTTGTTATAATGGAATGAAGTGTAAGAAATGGCTACGGTAATATAACCGGGTAATGGTAGAATTGCACATAAGTACGCTAACCGGGAAACGAAGACGTGGATTAATAGTCGAAAGACTCGGTTGTGAGTTAGGACTAATGGGTAAACAATTCCGTGAATGGAACTTGGGCTAACTAAGTTTGATTTTGTATAATTGAATAAAATGAATGAGTTTAACGCATACCGGGTATCGGGTGCGTAATCCCCAAGTACGAAACTCCGGATAATGTAAAAGTATTATGGTTATAATGTTCATGTAAGTTTTGGGTTAAACAAATGAGTCGTTTTATGAAAACATGAACGGGTCGAATAATTCATAAATGAATAATAAGCCGAAAAAGTTTAAGTTAAGAATTTCCTTAACCCGGATGTTGGATTTCAAGTTCACATGATAGAATATTAATTTACAATCATGTAGGAAGAAACGGATCGTAAAATGGACAAGAAATTAGAAAGTTATGACCAAAATGGTAAAAATTCGTTAAGCTGAAAGTTGCAGGTCTGAACCAGGCGCAAGGTTGCGCCCCCTGGCACAAGGTTGCGCCCCTGACTGATGTCTTCTGTTTTGCGCCAGAACTGGCACAAGGTTGCGCCAGATGGGTTTCTTCTTGCGCCAATCGCTGGTTCTTTCATATTCTTCGCATTCTTCAACTCCAAACTTGTGTGAAGGCTATCTAACTATGTTATATGCATTTTATAACTATATGTAAGTATGTAAGCATGTACGTATAGACGTGTTTATAATGTAGGTAGGTATGAAATGTGTATGAGCATACGTGTGTAGGTACTTATCCATGAAGTAGGATTTGTTGTGCATGAAAGAAAGGATCTTATATATATATATATATGCTTATATATAGCTCTAACATGTTTGAATAGTTACGTTACTAATGGTATGCCTTGAGAATGGAACAGGAATGCAGATACGTAAGTATTGGGCTTACAAAGATTGGATGCTTGGTGTAAAGAATGAACTCAAAAGAATATTATATCAGAGTTGTATAAAATGATAGATTGCTAAGTGGTTATGTATATTTCTATGTCTTTATACTAATGAATATGATGTCACCAATTATTAACGTGTCGGGTGACCGCAGGTTAGTCGGATATTCATGGTGGACTAGTGATCGAGGGTTGAGTTAAGATCAAGGATTGTACGGGGATGTGATCAGATGTTGGAAACCAATTGTAATGTAATTTTCTTGATTAGGTATGAATAATGTAAAAGATTTAAATCAAGTTAATTCAAATGGTTTATTAATAAGTTGTATGATTGTCAAGAAAATAATTTTTTAAGGCTCTTTTTCCGCTGCGTCGTTTGTAAGTTATTACGTGTTAGGGTTTTTCAAGTTGGTATCAGAGCCATGGTTTGAGGGAAATCAAGTATGAGGAGGTAAATACTTGAACTCAAACCTGTGTGCTCTTGTGATAAGGAACCCATACAATCCGAGACTCGATCAAGATCTAAGGGTAGAAGCAAAGGTAAGTATGTGCTTAAGTATGTATTTGAAGAAAACTAACAGTATATTTCGTGTAAGGTAAGCATAATTACTTGGTGAGGATGATCCGTGAATGCGGTCTAGGATCGACACCAAGGCATGTAATAAGACGAATTGACCTCAGGTACGTAAAGTTAACATGTGGGTGTATGTAATGATAAAATCTATCAAGTGAAGGAAAATTTTAAATGAAATATAATAATAGAATGGTAATGAAGTTTTGAAAATGTTACACGTGCCGAAACCTAATTCCTCGGACATAAGGTGACAATTACACAAAGACACGAAACTAGTATATGGATTGTGTACCTGGCCAGTACACAAGAAACGTATAACGTTCGTGAGACCGTGATAATTTTTACAGGTATGTCCGTTATAATTAGGTAGTAGGTGGACATGAGGATGAAGAGAAATGTAAGACTTTCAGGGAATTAAAAGTACCAAATACGCATGGGAAGTATGAATGATATGTTTGAATCCGCGAGACGGATTCGAAACATGAAAGGAATGAAAGTATGAATGATATGTTAGAACCTGCGAGACGGATTCGAAACATGAAAGGAATGAAAGTATGAATGATATGTTAGAACCCGCAAGACGGATTCGAAACATGAAAGGAATGAAAGTATGAATGATATGTTAGAAACCGCGTGACGGATTCGAAACAGTGAAGGAAACGATTGATAAGAATAAAAAGTTCAAATGTGTATGTAATTACAGACTAAGCAAGTAAATATTCTTTAAAAAGCGGATATTATCCAAGTTATGTCTTAAACTTATATATATATATGTGAATATATATCTATACAAATATGTTTGTATGCAAGAATGGTTAAAGGGACGAATGAGTCATGCGGGTTAAATGGTAATCGTTTAAACCTTGTATTTAATGTTTTGTTTTGACAAGTTTTATGCTTATAGGCAAGCGTAATGAATGAGCATGCATTGTCACAATTGGAAAGAAATAACCAACTAGCAATGGTCATCTTTAGAAAGTATTTATGTTATTAAGAGGAAGATTTAAGGACCTTGAATGAAAACTTGGAACTAGTTGATTAATGCTCGTATTGTGCTCTTGCACGACATCCCGGGTTAGTATAATGAAGTAATGTGAAAGATTAAATATAAGGTTAGCCATAAAGTTGTAAGTAGTCCAAGTGGCAATAGAAATGTAGATTAATGATTAATCCTCATGACAAGTACGGACAATGAGATATAGAAATGATAGTTATGTTGGAATGTTGATACCTGGATATTTGCGGTAATGCGTACTATTATATGCTCACTTCACATAGGGACATGAAAGAAATTAAGAGCAACGTTAGTAATAGAATGTAGCGGTTTGCTCTAGATTAGCGGAATGAAATAATAATTATCCAGCGATAATGTTTAAATCCAAATGAATGTTAGTAAAATCGAGTATGTAAATGGCCTAAATTTTTGTGTGTTAGCGAAAGAACCTAGAAAGGGAGCTAGTTTCAAATTTTGGAATATGGGATGTGTGATGAACGACAATATCTCACAACATACTCATGTAAGTCGTCCAATGTAACCTGAATGAATGAGCGAACGAAGAATAAAACTAGACAGATTAAAGAAGAAATGAAAGAGGTTTCGGGGACGAAACCTTCTTTAAGGGGGGTAGATTTGTAACACCCCTAAAACTCGAATTTTTCAGTTATTAGTATGTTACCACGTTTAAAAGATAGAAATGATATAACTAGGTTATTAAACCTAGTTAAATGTCTAACAAAACAACCAAAGGAAAGAATTTGCTACAATTGTGATCAAGTAATAACTAGAGGGGCCAAGGTTGTCAAAAAGGGGAAAGGTTATGTTTAATTAAAGAAAATAAAATTAAAACCCAAAAAAGAACACACACCGAGTGTGTTTTGGGCGTCGACGTGCGACCAGGAGAGAAAAGAAAGGGGGTCAAACCCTAGATCACAAAATCCATCAAATTGAAAGGGAATTTAAGGGCTAAACGAATGCATGAACCAAGAAAGTCGATTACCTAAGTGTTTCTAACATCAAGTAAGTCGAATTTGGTGTTTTGATGATGTTTGATTAAGTGGGTTTTGTGTAATCCGAAAATATAGTGTAAGATTGAACATGAATGTTTGTTATAATGAGTGTGTAGATGCTAAAATATGTTTAATTTTGACTATGATGATGATTTGGAAAAAACCCACTTGTAGTAGTAATGAAGATGATGATAAAGATGATCATTCATGTTCAATAGATGTGTATTGTTGATGAATGATGATGTATTTTATGTTAATTTGATGATACTTGATGTTTATGACAATAGATGTTATAGGTTATTGATTTGAATCTAAATTAAAGTGAAAATTATGTGAAGAATTAGTAGGAATAATGCTTTAAAAGCTTGCAAATAATGTCTTACAAATGCGAAACCCGCCAAGTGTTCGGTGAAATGCCTAAGAGAGCAAATATGTGGAATTGTATGCAAGTTGTAAGTTTATATGTATAGAAAGTGATTGTGATGAAATTGTTAGCAAACTAACACGTGGAGTGTGTTTTAGATGGAGTTCATGTGGATTTCTAGTAAGAATCGTGTCGGTTCTAGGATAGTGACAAATTAGATAATCTTGAATGATGATGTTGTTGGTTATGAAATTATGAGAATCCTAGTATGAACGGAATGGAATGTGTGTATATAATCAAACGATCTTGTAAGTTTACATATTGTATAATATGAGCGTGAAATACGAATGATGTTTATACTATTGTCTCCTACATTAAGACGAATTCATATCCTTAATTTGAATGAAATTATATAAGCTGGATATTCGACTATAGAAAGTCAACTATGTATTAATGCCATGAATGAGTTTGTGGACATAGTTGAATGGGTATATGTATGCTAATTATGTTATGAATGTGACTGCTTGTACGGATAGGAGCCATGTTATCATGGATACAAGCACGGAAGGACAACGGGTCGAAAAGTAAACACGGGATCTATGCGTAAATTCGGACACACAATGTAAGTATTCCCGGACTCCTTCTTTGGTAATTAAAAGATTACTTGTATGATAATTGATAGTAGTTATGTTGAAATGTGTTATTAATGATGATATCAAGAAATGGTATTAAGTAAGTGATTTCCGAAATCATTTCTTAGTTTGTTTAAGTAAGGTAGCGTTATAGTTAATTAAGTATGATGTTTGAAGTCAAATATGGATTTAGTTGAATGAAATCGATGATTTCCGCTAAGTAGATCGAATGGGTCAAAATGATGTCTTGTTGTTATAATGGAATGAAGCGTAAGAAATGGCTACGGTAATATAACCGGGTAATGGTAGAATTGCACATAAGTACGCTAACCGGGAAACGAAGACGTGGATTAATAGTCGAAAGACTTGGTTGTGAGTTATGACTAAATTCCGTGAATGGAACTTGGGCTAACTAAGTTTGATTTCGTATAATTGAATAAAATGAATGAGTTTAACGCATACCGGGTATCGGGTGCGTAAGCCCCAAGTACGAAACTCCGGATAATGTAAAAGTATTATGGTTATAATGTTCATGTAAGTTTTGGGTTAAAACAAATGAGTCGTTTGATGAAAACATGAACGGGTCGAATAATTCGTAAATGAATAATAAGCTGAAAAAGTTTAAGTTAAGAATTTCCTTAACCCGGATGTTGGATTTCAAGTTCACATGATAGAATATTAATTTACGATCATGTAGGAAGAAACAGATCGTAAAACGGACAAGAAATGAGAAAGTTATGACCAAAATGGTAAAAATTCGTTAAGCTGAAAGTTGCAGGTCTGAACCAGGCGCAAGGTTGCGCCCCCCCTGGCACAAGGTTGTGCCCCTGACTGATGTCTTCTGTATTGCGCCAGAACTGGCACAAGGTTGCGCCAGATGGGTTTCTTCTTGCGCCAATCGTTGGTTCTTTCATATTCTTAGCATTCTTCAACTCCAAACTTGTGTGAAGGCTATCTAACTACGTTATATGCATTGTATAACTATATGTAAGTATGTAAGCATGTACGTATAGACGTGTTTATGTATGTATGTAGGTAGGTATGAAATGTGTATGAACATACGTGTGTAGGTACTTATCCATGAAGTAGGATTTGTTGTGCATGAAAGAAAGGATCTTATATATATATATATGCTTATATATAGCTCTAACATGTTTGAATAGTTACGTTACTAATGGTGTGCCTTGAGAATGGAACAGGAATGTAGATACGTAAGTATTGGGCTTACAAAGATTGGATGTTTGGTGTAAAGAATGAACTCAAAAGAATATTATATCATAGTTGTATAAAATGATAGATTGCTAAGTGGCTATGTATATTTCTATGTCTTTATACTAATGAATATGATGTCACCAATTATTAACATGTCGGGTGACCGCAGGTTAGTCGGATATTCATGGCGGACTAGTGATCGAGGGTCGACTTAAGATCAAGGATTGTGCGGGGATGTGATCACATGTTGGAAACCAATTGTAATGTTATTTTCTTGATTAGGTATGAATAATGTAAAAGATTTAAATCAAGTTGATTCGAATGGTTTATTAATAAGTTGTATGATTGTCAAGAAAATAATTTTTTTAAGGCTCTTTTTCCGCTGCGTCGTTTTTAAGTTATTACGTGTTAGGGTGTTTCAGGTACCATTCCTTCATCTGTAATTTGATGGCAGATTATTTGGTTTTGGTTTTTTTCTTTTGCTTTTTGTTGCAAGCGACTTTAAAAAAAATTGTGTAGTCATTGTATGAACGAGTTGTAAGATGTTAATCAATAGTATTAATCTGCATAATGTTCATCTGATTTAGTAATGTCTACTTAACCTTTGATTTGTTTTTTTGATCTGTTTCATGAATTGATGGATTCTCGACTATTGTACTTGGAAGAACCTGCAAAATCCGTAGTATTCTATTTCATATTTGTAGACATCATTTATTGTGGATGGCTGGCTGGCTTATGTATTTGCATTTCTACTCATACTTTTTGCAATTAATATAAAGCTTGCACTACATTTTAGTGGAGGAAATCCAATCAGTGAACTTAAGGTCACAGTGCCTCCACCGATGAACAAAATGGAACAGCTTTTGGTTGTTCAAAATGCAATTTCTCAAGCTGAAGAGCTAGTCCAAGAGGGTAATGTTATTCTTCTCAAAATACATGGCCAGCTATTATCCATATTTCCACAGGCAAGCAATAGATTTGCAGCAGCACTTGTGGGTTTGGGTTTATTTATGACCATTATATCCTTCAAATACGTGCTCCTACTTAGATGATCTAATTTATTGTTAGAGCTGGTATTTTATTAAGTAGATGTAATAATTTCAAATTGGAAGATAAGATATGTATAGATGTGTTTATTAGAAGGCAATAATGAGGGATGAAGATGGTGGTGGAGGAGGTGGTGGTGATGGTGGATGTGGTGGTGGTGGGTTAAAGATAGAGATGGGGGAGAAGAAGATAATTTCACATCCACTTAACACCAAAAACTAACTCCTATCCGCGCCAGGGACTATCCGAGGACGAAATTGCAAAAGTTGGGGACTATAGATGTAATTTTAGAAAGTTATGGACTAAAGGTGAAAAATGAGCAAACCACAAGAATATCCGGGCATTTTTCTCAATATTTTCAAACTCTTCTCCATGCTCTACCATACTATTCAGACCCAGGTTAACTCACAAACTGTGAAAAAAATGACTCTGTACCGTTCTCCCTAACCCTTGTTCCTACATGAAAACTACTCTTACTTGCACATGGTTAATAATAGAGTTGGTTTATCATTATCATTTTCACTATGAAAATCATTCAAAAATGACTTCTGATAGTATTTGGTCAGTATTTAGTCACAAATTTAGGGGTTTTCATTGGTGTTGGTTTTTGGTCGCAATTTGGACCATTTTTTCCTAGGAAATTAACATATGAAAATCGAGCACTTTCTAATAGTGAAAACTTGTTTACAAAATCTCTATTTAAACTAATTAATGAAAACCCAAAACTATTATAACTCAAATATAATTAAAATAACTGAACTAATAAATCGGAAATCGGATTAAATAAAACTAATTAAAATACAGTCTATATTTATCACTTTCATTGTTCTTTATTTTTCTTTCAAATATGAACCGGCCAATTCATTTTTTCCCGAACAGAAACAGATCCAATTTACGTCCAACACGGCAACACTTCCACTGAAATTGGTTAATAAACTGGAAAATAGTACAAATATTATACATAAATAAATAAGAGAAGAAGCAAAAGATTGTTTGCTATTAGTTTCCATATAGCATTCAGATCTTAGAACATGAAGAAATGAAGAATGAGCAACATGAGTCAATTCTTATTATCTTTCACCAAACCCACTAAAATAATATGCCAGTTTGCAAACTCAGTCTAATCTTTATTCACGACAATAGAAAAAAGAACCAAAAATAAATAATTAAAACTCAAATTGGAACTTAAAAAATACTACGTATGTATGTATGTAACTACTTCCTTTGAAAAACATATTTTAAACAACCTGTAGAAAGATAACAAAAGGTAAAAACACAAACAGGGAAGCCTGTTGCTTTCTTGGCTTGTTTTATATATAATAGTCATCATCTTCTACGAATTCATGCATCGCCGTGCCGCCCTTGATTTCTAGTAGATGACCGAGTCTGTTTGTGCAGTTCAAGTTGATATTTTTGTTTTTTATCAGTTAAATAAACATATGTTTCCCTCAAAGTTTTAATGTTTTTAGAAACAGAAAAGGTTAATCGCGACACCAGTAAAACTAGTGCTAAACCATAATGTATATGCTCAAAAGCATAATCTACAGATAAGAATAAACAGGGGCAGCTCACTTGAATTTGTAAAAAGAATAGCCAGAACTTAGGTACTCAATATTTTAGGGCTTGAGTAAGTTATATTCTCATTTGATTCTTCCTCTTTCATTACAACTCTCTCAGCTCTCTATCGATTTTTTTTGTTTGAATTGTATGATTTTATGCCTTTTAAGAACCATATACAAAAAAACAAGTTATCATATTCCCACGTGTTAGGATATTGAATTATTTTTTTTGTTTGAATTGTTTGATTTTATGCATTTTGAAAATCATATACAAAAGAAATATTACCATATTCCCACGTGTAAGATCCTATTCTTTTACAAATAAGGTCCCCGAATATAGAATTCATAGAATTCGATTTAGGACCCAAACAAGTTGAGCTGACCATGCAAATGCAACAAGGTTTAGCGTTATACAAAACATTTCCTAGAAATTAACCCTTAATTTCTTCAAATCCGAAAATGAAACATGTATTTAAGATCCTAATGTTGTTCGGAGAATCAAAAGGTGTAGGAAAATCATATGATTGTAAAAGAGATTCTACATATGGGCATGCAAAACGTCTCTTGATTGATTTCAGGGAAAATCACAAAATAGAAGTATCGACCCCTAAAATTAAGAAAATAGGCATTAGTTTTTACATTTGTGCAAGTAGACATTGACTTTTACATGTGACGGCTATGAACAAGCCAGATTATCGAAGTGTGGGCTATAGAGGAGGGGAATTATGGGACTATGGTCGATGGAGGAGCTCAAGAGTCGGATTGGCATTGAACTTTGCATTACTTGCAACTCGGCTATAAAGGAGCGTGGTGTCACGGGCCAAATGTTTGAAGATCACAATGTTATGGGTTGTGCTTGAACGCTTGGGTTACTGGCTAGTCCTGAACTTTATCGGGGGACGGAGTCAGTGTCAATGAAGAGGTGTACGTGCCTACTCGTGCAAACGACGAATGCACCACTGGTCGAGAGCTGGCGCCGCTCTCCTGATGAGTCCAAGGCAGGACGAAACCAGTGACCCACACAAAGAAGCGAGATGGATTAGCTTGTCCCCGGGGACTTGGGGACGCCACACGGGGGTCGAAAAGTAACCCCGTGACAACTTGGTATCAGAGCAGAACGATTCTCGGATACTTTGGAACGTGACTCTTAACCAAATGAGCTTAACATTTAGAGTATGGTTGCGCAATGGTGGTGGGGGAAGACCAAATATGGGTTTGCTTCAGCAAAGGTCTTTGTACTTCGCGAGAATGGGATCGTGAGAGCCACTCAAGTATAGTTGCAGTGAAGCCCTCCGTGTTATGTTAAAAAATCTACGGTTCAAGCAGCGCCGTAAAAAGGAAGTTTTGTGAAAGCTGCTACAACTATTCAGGTCCCCGTATTCCTGAAACAAGGTGAATCATCGGCACCAAATCCGATGCGGCGGACGTCAGCGCCACTTATAACCAGAACTGACGTACTATATTGAACATGCACGACAGATCAATGTTGTTGTGCTTTCGGGTGTCCTACCATCCCAGAATGAATCATGCTCAACATAAGGGGATCATGCATTGTCAAGTATGCGAGCTGGTATGGGACGGCGAGCATGCACGAGGACGTGCATGAAATGGTGGTGGGAGAGTGTCACGTGCCAAATGTTTGAAGATCGCAATGTTATGGGTTGTGCTTGAACGCTTGGGTTACTGGCTAGTCCTGGACTTTATCGGGGGACGGAGTCAGTGTCAATTAAGAGGTGTACGTGCCTAGTCGTGCAAACGAAGAACGCACCACTGGTCGAGAGCTGGCGCCGCTCTCCTGATGAGTCCAAGGTAGGACGAAACCAGTGACCCACACAAAGAAGCGGGATGGATTGGCTTGTCCCCGGGGACTTGGGGACGCCACACGGGGGTCGAAAAGTAACCCCGTGACATTGGGCTATGAAGGTGCTGAATTATCAGAGTTCTGCTGTGAATGAGCCAACTCTACTTATTTTTCCTTTTTGAGTTGGTTGTTTTGGATTACCAAAGTAAAAAAATCAATGTCTTTTTTGTTATTTTTGTTATTTTTGGGATATACAATTATTATATTGTTGATACATATTGTGTGGATACGGCTCGGCTCGGTTCGACTCGGCTACGAAGTGAAGGCCGTAGTCAAGATATCCTCCTATCTTGACTCGGTATGTTATTTACTTTGTAACGTACGATGTAAATGCTACTGCGTGTGTGCGGTATGCATATTGTTATGTTTATGTGTTGTCTGTTTGTTGTAACTCATTGAAGAAGCCCAAGCCTAGGCCCAACAAGTGACGAAGTCACATGTGACGAAGTCTCATATGGCGAAATCCCTTGAACGGCGAACTTCCTTTATCTCGACGAAATCAATAGATTTCGTCACATGTGGGATTTCGTCGGCTAGAGGACTTCGTCGATGCTTCACTATATAAACACAGACAGTAGACAGAAACTGAGTGCAAGTCTGAATAGATTTGAGAGAGAAAACACTGTAAACACACACACACTGGGAGTTTATAAGAACATCTTGTAAACATTGCTTTGTAACCGTTTTCTAGATTAATACATTGGAGTGTTAATCGGTGAAAAAGAAATATTGTAGGTCCACCCGGAGGATCGAGTCAACCTCTATTCCATGTTTTCCCACGAACCCGAGAGTGCGGAATCCAAACGGGTAAGTTAAACCAAGTTATGAACACGAACACAAAGATTCAACGATTAACACTCCAATGTATTAATCTAGAAAACGGTTACAAAGCAATGTTTACAAGATGTTCTTATAAACTCTCAGTGTGTGTGTGTTTACAGTGTGTTCTCTCTCAAATCTATTCAGGCTTCCACTCAGTTTCTGTCTACTGTCTGTGTTTATATAGTGAAGCATCAACGAAGTCCTCTAGCCGACAAACTCTCATCGACGAACTTGGATTTCATCACCTTCATTCAAGACGAAGTCTTAGACTTTGTCAATTGTGTGACTTCGTCGAACCATATGAGACTTCGCCGAGAGGACTTCGCCACATGAGACTTCGTCTCATGTTGGGCTTCTTCTTGTTGGACTTCGTCAAGTTGATGTAGCAGGCCCAATGTAAACAAATGGTCCAACATGAATACGATCCATCCATGCATGACAGTTTCATATCTTTTAGTTGTGCATGCATTGGATAAGATATACACACTATATAATAGATGACATCATCATGACATCATGGTGATGTCATGGTGATGTCAACTCGTGGCTCTTCGTGCTTCGCGTGTCGAACTCTGGGGCGCACGACGGAGGAATGTCGCGACGTTGATCTTGAGCCGAACCAAACCGAGTCGCGTCCACATAAAGTGTACCAACAAACTCCCCCTTGGACGCTACTCGTGAGGTTCATCTTCCATGTCTATCATGTCGGAGGATCTTCAAAGTCTTCACGTGTCGTAAGAAGAAAGTGTATCAACAAACTCCCCCTTTTATTTAGGAAGTGTGTCAACAAAGTCCCCCTTAAAATAAAATCCTTTTGATTATGCTCGTGAATCTTTTAATCTTCAATACTTGAGATCCTTGTGGTGTTGATGATTGGCCAGCGGCAACTCGATCATTCTTATCATTTGAGTGCCTTCACGTCGTGTCTTCATTCCGAAGCTTATCATCGAACATGTTCTCTTCGCCTTCAGCATCTGCACATGCAAGAAAGCTAAACGCGTAATGAGAACAAACGCTTGGAATATAGTTAACATTAAACAAATGACACACATGTGACCATATTTCTATCAACTACCGTCCGACAATTTGTTTGAAAAGTTAACAGATTTTTCAATTTTGATTATTAACTTTCAAAACTTGCAAACTCTGACCGTTTATGAAGATTCAGTCGTTTTGGTTTTCATCAGATTTCAGGCAACGAAGACTTGAGTTCCAACATCCGTTAATCTAAACTAAAGCATAAATAAAATCTTTTTGACTTTTATAAAGTTTATATTAAAACACACCTAAAATCTTTTTGGCATTTTGAATATTTCAAACTTAAAGACTGAAAGCAGTAAATAAATATCCTTTGGTCTTCGTCGCATACACTTAAAATTTCTAATAGAAGACTTTTATCTCATTGATAACACTTTGTTTTGAGATTTGTAAACAGGTTTTTCATCAATAGACATCCAATATGAATTCAGATTGGTCTTGGTCCAAATCCTCCGCATCGAAAATTATGGCAGAAATGTGGGCTTCGGTTACTAACCAACATCAAAGTTAACCAAAAATGGCAAGAAATTTGTATGGTGATCTAGTACCAGTTGCTCAGTTACCAGCAATCTGTGTCCCAACCACCGATTTGTATGGAAATCCATTACCACCAGTTGTTTCACAACGCTATTGATCTAGTGTAGTTCCACCATCTCTTGATCCAAGGAACTGTAGTCAAACAAGGACTGCGTGTTATGCCGAAATTGTCAAGAATGTCAGCAATAATGAGTCCTCGGGAAATGATGACAGTTCTGAACATGACAGTAGTTCAGTTAAAGACGCTTCAACTTCAGTTGAAGATGTTACAACTTCAAGTTCAAGTTCAAGTGAGGATGGATCAGAATATAAATCAACAACGGAGGTTGTTGATTCTGAGGCAAATGAGTCAACATCTGAGAGTGATTCCAGTCAGGTACGTGTCGATGAATCAAAATCTGATAGTTGTGATAGGTGTGATATGTGTGTCGGATTAAATGTTAAATTGTCTGATTTGCAAAGTAAATATGACGATTTGCAAAGCAAATATGATGTGACATTTATCCACCATCAACATTTGATCGTGGATCTTTCGAAATGCACAGAGGTCAACATGTTTCGTGAAAATTATGAAAAAGGAATTTAAAAAGGTAATTGAAACATTAAAAGAAGATAAGACCGAGCTAACGAAAATGGTTTCAAGAAAACAAACTGAAATAAACATTTACATCAATAGGCTCGAGTTAATGCAAAAAGAGTTGGCCTGTGCTAAGTGTGAAAGTGAGGCGATCCAGCTTAAGCTGAATAGTTATTCAAACTCTAGGTATGTGCTGGATCACATCATTGACATACAGAAAAAGAAAAAGGATGTCACGTGCATAGGTTATAAGAAGTGTCCACCACCTGTTAAACACGATTGTTCTTCGATGCCTGATGAGGAAAATAAACCTCATTTTAAGCCCTCAGTTTCATTGAGCCTTGAGAAATTCACATTTGGGCTAGGTTACAAAAAGGAAGTATCCTCAGATTCGGATGAATCAGCAGATGCGAAAGTGTCAACAACTGAACGAAATCAGGATCCTCCAGTCATTGTTGAGGATGCTGATTCGTCAGATGATGAATCCGAGGATACTAACTCTGAACAGTCAGAAACGTTAACAAAAGAGGAAAACATACCTCTCGAAAATTACATTCTTTGTGATCCACCTGCAAAACCGTTTGTGACTGCTAAAGCCAAGTCTGTTGAATCCTCATCTGAAAGCTGTGAAAGCGTGAACTTGCTCTACATGTTGATTGGATCTGATAACATATATTCAGACAAGGATTTCCCTATCAAAAATGTCAATCAATCTTTGATTGATAAAGTTTTCGAAGACTCTACTATTATGTTTTTTGGGAAAGTCGAGCCCAGGAGTTGTAGTAACTCAGTGTGCTCCTATCCCAAAATCCGAAGTTAGAAAGAGATATGGGAATCAAAAATTGCAACCACATAACAATCAACGAAAGCAAAGTCACACTCACCAAGGAAAGGGAAAAGGAAAACAAAGCCAAAACAAGAAGACGATTCAGAAGGTGAACTTTGTGAAATCTAGAGGGACGGATAAAATTGAAACTTTCAAAAACAAATCCAACACGGATTTTGTTAAACAAAGTAAAATTTTGAAAAGAAACCATCAAAACAACTACACACAACACACAAACGGTTGTGATGTACGACCAAGTACCTCAAGATCACGAAGTTCATCGTCAAGTTCTTACAGTTATGATACTCCGAGGTTTGTTGAGCGGAGATCATGTTTTGAATGTGGTGAGTATGGGCACATTGTCAGAAATTGTCCATATCTCACGAAAGGAAAGGCAAAGGTTGATGCCCCCTGTGGTAACAGTTACCATGAAAGATCTGTTTCACCAAGACAGGACCCTCGTCTTGTTAAACAACGAGAAAAGAAACAGAAAAAGCAACAACGAAAAGAAATTGAAAAGGTTTTAAAACCAGAGGCTATCCAAACACAGTTTGTTAAGTTAGAAGTTAAAAATGAAAAACAAAAACAGATTTGGAAACCAAATCCAGCAACTGTTTCAGGGGGAGCTACACCAATTCCGAATCATCGGGAAATGGATGTCACAATTCTCGATGATAACGGACGACCCAAGTCTGTGAAGGCTTGGGTCCCCCTCTCCAACTAATCTCAGAATGAGTGTGCAGGATGATCCAGGAGGAACTATTGATAGTCTTAGGATTGTTGATAGTGGAGCGTCCATGCACAAGATCGGCGACATAAGGCTCCGAAATATTGTTACATCTAAGAGAATATTGTTGCCATTGATGGAGAGAAATGAAAAAGAAAAGAAGACAAAAATTCCGATGAAGGAATGATGGTGAAAGTATGTTGTTGAATGAAGTTGAAAAATTCGACAAGTTGAAAAATGTGCCAAAATTTGGTTGTTATGGTTTTGATCGGGTCCCCAGGATAGATTCAATCAAAATGTACGCACTTGTAGCACGTCTGAAGTTCAAAAGTCTACTAGATGAACGTGCAGTGTACTTTTCTCTACGGTGTGATTGAAGAAAATGTGTTTGTTGAACAAACCAACCGGGTGTGCGGATGCCTTAGCGTGGATTGAACAACCGCACACTACTTCTCAAAGAGAAAGACAAAGACCTTCGCTGGTGCAATGTGGAAGACCAGCCGGACCCATAGGTTTGTGATCTTGTTGCTGTGAAGAGATTTCTCGGTTAATTGAAGTAGCAACAAAAATCAACTTTGAAGTCCACACCGGGTGGATATCCAGTTTAGGAGAGTGCTCAGATTACTGGCAATGCACGAAGCAGTTGCAGGATGCGGTTTTGAATTTCTAATCTCTCCTATACTTATCAATATTTAACCTGCTTTATGAATTATTATCTTCTCGTACAACACTCTTTGACCTGACACGTTGAAATCGAATATCACCTCACACGTGATTGTTTCATTATGAAACTCGTCAATGTTGTCATGGTCCACACCGATTACCGACATGCCAACTGATTTTTCCAAAATTCGATAAATCAATTCTGATTAAAATTAATTTTGGTAAACGACATTGAGGTAAAACATGAGTTAACTGACATCGGAAAATCGTTTTTGTAAATATCTTTGTGTTTTTAAAATTTATTCTTAGTTTATTGATTTTAGGGGGAGTAATTCAAAATTTTGAAAAATTCAAAAACATCGAAAAATTTCAAAACACAAAAACAATAGAAAAAAAAATGAGTTTCCTGGCGAGCAAAAGAGAAAATGATAGTACATCAGTGGTCAGTCCAAACCTCTTTAAACCTAAAATGAAAAACGATAAGCAGCTCTATATAAGATGTATCGGTAGGCTCACAATCATCTTAAAGTATGCAGGTGATATAAACTTAAATCGACTGAAGACTGTGTGGGAACCACTCATTGGCATATGGTCTTAGTACCGAAATTTCATTTGAAAGATTGCCGAGGTTCTGAGATATGTGGTCTTTATGCTGTTTATCATCTGGGTATCATGGTTGTTTCTTTTACCGAAACAAATGGAGACGAAGTCTAGATCTTCCCTGATACCATACATACGTGTACATATTGCATACGACCTCAATAAGTGATCAACAATCACATGTCCCACAAAAATAAGTGATAATATATCACATTTATCCGGGAGTCAAGTTTGTCTCTTTGCTGTACGTTTGTACTGACCTGTTCACAGACTTGCTCCTGTGCCCTCATGCATATGAAAATCAAGTTCCTCATCAATAAGTGATTCTATCACATAGGGCTTGTTTTCAATCAAAATAAGTGAGTATCTCATATTTTCATATACGTCAAAATAGATGATAAATGGTATACTCACCAGTAAGATGAACCCTCGTGCAAACCTTGATACGGGAATGTTTCGTGTGTGGATGAACACCGGTCAGTAAGTATAAATCATACCTTAACGTATCCCCTCGCCATGATTACATATGATAAGTTGAGCTTATGTGGATAACAATACCGATAATCGTTATAGGATGCTTATCTAAATGTTAACTAAATGAACAACAAGAGCGTTTTGGCATGACCGTACACTGATATGATTCTCTTACCCTCGAAACTCGCAAAAAGAATGTTTGTATATATTTACTTTTCTTAGTTTCTGCAACTCTGTATATATTTATTTACTGCTTTCAGTCTTTAAGTTTGAAATATTCAAAATGCCAAAAAGATTTTAGGTGTGTTTTAATATAAACTTTATAAAAGTCAAAAAGATTTTATTTCTGCTTTAGTTTTGATTAACCGATGTTGGAACTCAAGTCTTCGTTGCCTGAAATCTGATGAAAACCAAAACGACTGAATTTTCATAAACGGTCAGAGTTTGCAAGTTTTGAAAGTTAATAATCAAAATTGAAAAATCTGTTAACTTTTCAAACAAATTGTCGGACGGTAGTTGATAGAAATATGGTCACATGTGTGTCATTTGTTTACTGTTAACTATATTCCAAGCGTTTGTTCTCATTACGCGTTTAGCTTTCTTGCATGTGCAGATGTTGAAGGCGAAGAGAACATGTTCGATGATAAGCTTCGGAATGAAGACACGACGTGAAGGCACTCAAATGATAACGATGATCGAGTTGCCGCTGGCCAATCATCAACACCACAAGGATCTCAAGTATTGAAGATTAAAATATTCACGAGCACAATCAAAAGGATTTTATTTTAAGGGGGAGTTTGTTGACACACTTCCTAAATAAAAGGGGGAGTTTGTTGATACACTTTCTTCTTACGACACGTGAAGACTTTGAAGATCCTCCGACATGATAGACATGGAAGATGAACCTCACGAGTAGCGTCCAAGGGGAGTTTTTTGGTACACTTTATGTGGATGCGACTCAGTTTGGTTCGGCTCAAGATCGACGTCGCGACATTCCTCCGTCGTGCGCCCCAGAGTTCGACACGCGAAGCACGAAGAGCCACGAGTTGACATCACCATGATGTCATGATGATGTCATCTATTATATATTGTGTATATCTTATCCAATGCATCCACAACTAAAAGATATGAAACTGTCATGCATGGATGGATCGTATTCATGTTGGACCATTTGTTTACATTGGGCCTGCTACATCAACTTGACGAAGTCCAACAAGAAGAAGCCCAACATGAGACGAAGTCCTCTCGGCGAAGTCTCATATGGTTCGACGAAGTCACACAATTGACAAAGTCTAAGACTTCGTCATGAATGAAGGTGACGAAATCCAAGTTCGTCGATGAGAGTTCGTCGGCTAGAGGACTTCGTCGATGCTTCATTATATTAACACAGACAGTAGACAGAAACTGAGTGCAAGCCTGAATAGATTTGAGAGAGAACACACTGTAAACACACACACACACTGAGAGTTTATAAGAACATCTTGTAAACATTGCTTTGTAACCGTTTTCTAGATTAATACATTGGAGTGTTAATCGGTGAATCTTTGTGTTCGTGTTCATAACTTGGTTTAACTTACCCGTTTGGATTCCGCACTCTCGGGTTCGTCGGAAAACATGGAATAGAGGTTGACTCGATCCTCCGGGTGGACCTACATATATTAATACAACTCATGCTACGGAATCTGTAAGCTGACAAACATAGTACACCTTCACAAATCCCTTTTCTTCTTACTTAACATTTTTATATAAAAAATGGGACAATTTCTGCATTTAAAAAGACTTCCATCCATGCTATTATGCTCCCACTTGATCACTTACTTCTTCAGAAACTTTAAAATGGCCAGCTTGATCAATTCATTCAAGCATGTCTTCATAAGCTTACTATTTCTTTGTGCTCTTGACATGTTTCAAGTCATGGCACAATGGCCTAAGGGTGGTTCAACAAGGTTCTATGATTTTAAAGTCCAAATGCTAAAAGTCACCAAGCTTTGTCACACCAGAAACATTGTGACCATCAACCAAATGTATCCTGGACCAGTCGTTTATGCCCAAGAAGATGACCGACTTATAATCAAACTCACAAACGAGACACCCTATAATGCATCAATTCACTGGTATGATGGGTCGTTAACGCTTTATATACTTTTACACATAAAAGTTCTTTCTAATTCGTTTATTTTATAAAAATATTAGGCATGGTGTTAGACAGATTCTATCTTGCTGGTCAGATGGTCCTTCTGACATTACTCAGTGCCCGGTTCAATCTGGTCAAACGTTCACATATGAGTTTACTTTAATCAAACAAAAAGGGACCCTTTTCTGGCATGCTCATTTTTCATGGCTTAGAGCTACTGTATATGGTGCCCTTATCATCTACCCCAAGAAAGGGGTACCCTACCCCTTTAAATACCCTTATGAAGAGCATACAATAATATTAGGTCAGCTGATTTTCTGTTTCATGCAAAAGTTATATTAAGTTTAAAGTTTCATACTTTTTTACTTGTAGGGGAGTATTGGAACCAAGATCTTGTACAGCTTGAAAGAAATGTTTTGGCTAGCGGTGGGCCTGCACCAGTTGCAGAAGCTTATACCATCAACGGTCATCCCGGCCCTAACTACAACTGCTCTGAAAATGGTATCCGTCTTTATATCAAAATGGAAAATTTTATAGCCTGTTTGGGATTGTTTATTAAAATAGGGGTGATCATCGATTCAGCTTTTGGGTTATTCAGTTTATTTAGTTCATCACCGAACCGGTATTTGGTAAGTCAAACCTAACCAAGCCGAATTCACTAACCTACAGACTGAATCGGATCTAATTCGGTTAGGTTTTTGGTTTCGACCGAATCAATCAAATATTTTCTTTCTTGTGTCTATATATCTGTTTATATTTTTATTGTTATTTGTTATTGGATTGGGCTAAATAACATTGGACTTAAATTGTAATTGAATTGAGCAAAATGACAATTTTTGTTCGATTTATTTGTGTTATTTGGTTTGAACTGAACTAAGTCTCACTTGCGGTATGCACATATAATGCATATATGTGTGGCCCTCGTCGGGGTGGGGGGTAAAGTTATTTTACTAATTTCATAAAAACAACGTTAGAAGTGGCGGACTGTTAATCATGCATCATGTGTTGGCGTTTATACCCGAAAGACAAAAGGGTACATGCACTGATCAGCCTTTGTCCCGATTGTTGAGTGTTATGTGACTTATGTCCAAAGTTTGATGCAAAACTACAACCGAGCCGGGGTCTTATTGTAAGCAGTCTTTCTATTCCTACGGGGTAGAGGTAAGGCTGTCTACATCTCACCCTCCTCAGACCCTACCTAAACTTTGCTATTGGTGGGATTTACTGAGTATGATGATGATAATGGTTTGAACTGAACTAAGAGAAACCGAAAACTAAACTGCAAATTCAGCTTCAATTTGAAACTGCATTAGTAAGTCGATTGAGTTTTAATCGGTTCTGGTTCGGTTTAATCAGATTCAAACCTAATAATGAACCCCGTCCAGTTGACAACGGAAAGCCTTTAAAAACACGTAAATGAGGTATTGGGTTCAAGTCAGTGCAAGAAATTCGCGGTTCCAAAAAATACTAAAAATGCTTATCTACTTATCATATTTTTCAGATGTGTACCAGATTAACGTTGTACCAGGAAAAACCTACATGTTGAGGCTAATTGGCGCACTTTTACACATGGAATGCTTCTTTTCAATAGCTAACCACAAGTTAACAATAGTTGAAGCCGATGGAGAGTACACAAAACCGTTGACCACTGACCATGTCATGCTTGGGCCAGGTCAAACCCTTAACGTCCTAGTCACAACTGATCAGAAAATTGGAAGATACTCCATGGCTATGGGCCCCTATATGTCAGGCCAAAATGTCACAATTCAAAATATAAAAGCAATTGCATATTTTCAATATCTTGGTGCTAGCCCACATAGTGTGGCTTTCCCAGCTTCGTTACTACCTAGGTTTGATGATAATCTAGCCGTTAAAACCGTTATGGATGGGTTAAAAAGTCTTGAAGTTGGTAATGTCCCAAAAGAAATAGACACCAATCTTTTCTTTACTATTGGGTTTAATGTCAACAAGTGTAATTCAAAAACACCAAAACAAAACTGTCAAGGTTCTAACGGTGGTGTGATGGCGGCTTCGATGAATAATAATAGTTTCATTAAACCAAAAATTTCGCTTCTACAAGCTTATTATGATCATATTAATGGGTATTTCACTGAGGATTTTCCAGGATCTCCACTTAAGTTTTATGATTTTGTCAACGGCCCGAATTCGGCTCCTAATGACACAGGGTCAACAAACGGGACTAGGACCAAAGTTATCGAATATGGGAGTCGTGTTCAACTTATATTGCAAGATACAGGAACTGTGACAACAGAAAACCACCCGATTCATTTTCATGGTTATAGTTTCTATGTGGTTGGATATGGTAGTGGGAATTACAACCCGCAAATGGCAACTTTCAATTTGGTGGATCCGCCTTACATGAACACAATCGGTGTACCGGTTGGTGGATGGGCTGCAATCAGATTTGTTGCTGATAATCCAGGTATACTAATTGTTCATGACACTAAACACAACATCAGATTATGCATGTATATACTAATATTTATGGTGAATTTGAAATGTTTTAGGGGTTTGGTTTATGCATTGTCACTTGGAGGTACATATGACTTGGGGATTGGGAGTTGCATTGATAGTGAAGAATGGGCAGGGACCTATGGAGACACTTCCTCATCCACCAGCAGATATGCCTCGTTGTTAACTAGGTTTTTTTGGATCACATGGGTCGCATCAAAAACTTAATGTTGTAATCTTAATCATTAAAGTGATGTGATCAAAAGGTTAAAATTATGTAATATGCTTTTAGATTCAGACCATTTTGTATTTGATCATTCCTCTCTAGTTATACATATATTTGATCAAGGTCGGAGAACTCGCTAGTCACTAGTCGGTCGGTGAGGTGGGGATTAGCGACTACTCGGGATTACTCGTGAGTAATCGGGATTAATCGGATCAGGTTTTTTATATGTAATTTTCAGTTTTATGTATACATATACATATTTTTATCGGTAAATATTTGAAGTAGCTAGGTTTTAACTTTTACTCAACTCATTTTTAAGTATACAACATTAATTGTTAGAATTTACATGGTTTGTTGGAAACTGGCAGGAATTTAGAGGTTTTGGTCGAAATATACAGGTTGTTTGCCGGAATCGCCGATTTTTGGCTTGCCGACTAGGTCCGACTAGGCCCGACTAGCGATTAATGGACAGATTAACCAAAAATTACTCAATTACTAGCCGATTAGCGATTAATCGCCGACTAGTCGCCGCCTAGTCGCGATTTTTACAACACTGTATTTGATCAATCACGTCTTAAAAAGTATTTTACATATGAGGATTGTAGCAAAAAAATGTCATATCATAACCTTGTATAGATGTTTTTAATCACGCCAAATTTGCACAAATTTTGATTTTTTGACCTTTGTCAAACGGTAACAATAATAAATATTTTTTTTTAAATTCCCATTTAAACATATAAATACCTCACTTTTCACCCAACTTTTTATAAAAAAAATCTCATTTTCTATCTACATTTCTCTCTAGTGCTTCCAAGTTTTATAAACTTATTTACCATGCATCCATACCGACCTCCATTTGGTGTTCCGCCAAGACCCGGGAACCCAAATACTGTCACACCCTGACTTTTGCGGAAGCGTGATTACGTGTGACTTGCTTAATATCATTGCATTCAATTATACCAAACAACTAGATGATAGAAACCATGATGTTCATCCATAATTAAGTTTCAAAATGTTACAACCAACATTGCTTAACATAATCCGAGACTACAAGTTTAATAATACAAACCATTCAAATTGTTTAAAGTTCCATAAGGACTTGACACAAAAGACTCTAATAAAACGAGGCTTTGAACCATGTATCCCATCAAGGATAAAACACACGATTCAAACCCTTCAGTACTAGATGACATCATTTATTTGGAGACACAACTTGAAATTCTTGAACGCCCGCCCGATCCATAATCAATTTCCTGAAATACATGTAGTTTGAATATATCAACAAAAGTTGAGCGAGTTCATGTGTTTTGTATGTGAGCTCGTAATAAACTTTGTAACCATAGTATGTATGTATGTATTTGTAAACCCCGGTATGAAAGCAACAAGGAACATATCAATTAATGATTTGCAATGTCATTAATATGTCTGCAACGGTGTAGGAAGGCTCAATCCTTTGCGTATTTCGTACCGGGCCTCTCGGCTGGGACGACATAGTCACCACATGCGGCCAACTTGGGGACCCATGGGTGGGGCTCGCAACACCCAAATAGATCTATCACTCATGCCCCTCGGTACTTAAACAAGGATTAATTGTCTCAAGTTACCGCCTACCTATTCACATGATCGAACAGTATTTTCCTTAGCTAACCATACCATTTGTAATAATTGTATCATTTGTAACATATATTTCACCCCCGAAGTTATAAAACCGAAAACAGTTAAAAGAGAAGGGGGACATGAACTCACAGTCTTACGTCTCGTAACTCGGTAACTCAAAGATTTCCTTCAGTCGCACGACTACCTACACACGCGCTATGGTTAATTATACGGATGGGTCGTGCCTTAACTTTTGTCTTATTTAGTATCTTTGAGTTACATTTCTTGGTGTCATAATATTATTCCAAAGAATATAATTATTTGTTAAAATATTAAATATTTTAACCTAAATTATATTCATTAATTATTAGAATATATGTTAAAATAATATATTTTAACTTAATCCATCAAATAATATTTTCCCCAAGGATGGGTATACTTATACATGTATTCTTAACCTTGTGTATTTTTGCCAAGTATTGGTGGCGTATTCCGGTGTGTATTCATACGTACGAGAATACGTATTTTATCGTATTTATTAAGTATTCTTATACTTAATTTTGTATTCCTTCTTCCGGAATATTATTTTCAATAAAAATCACCAATGTACATATATTCTTAAAATATATAAATATTTTAAGAAAACTTGTATAGAAAATTATTTATATTTCTTCTTTGGCAAAAATATTTATATTTTCATATAAACCTCAAAAATAATATATTTTCAAGATTATTTTAGAAAATAATTATAAATCCATTTTTCACCCAAAAATAACATATTCTAAATCTTGTTTAAGAAAATATATAATTTCTCCAAAAATATTATATTTTCTAATTTATCAAGTAAATATATATATTTTTCTTTACTAAAAAATAATACATTTCCTTCTTGTCAAAAATACTATATATTTTTGTAACACTTGTAGAAATCATATTTTCGTTCTCTTGGTTTCCAAAATACCGTTTATCAAAATATACTTATGGATTTAATTCCCAAACATTTATGTAAGTTATATTCCTTGTTCGGTTTCTCCAATTTTTGGGTATAAATTATATATTTTTTCTCTTGGGATTTTGGTAATATTTTGTGTTATATTTCTTGGTGTTTTGGTGAGTTATATTATTTCAAGTCCTAAAATAATATAACTAATACACATAATATACAAGTAATCACACACATGGTGACATCTAAATATATATTTTCCTAAATACATATTTAGTCACTTTTATTATCAAAAACCAACCTCCAATATTTGTAATTCTTGTAAAAAAAATTATGGCAAACTTTAAATGAAAAATTATGGTTAAAATACACTTGTAAATACTTGTTTAAAAATATTTTTCTAAGTGTTTAATTTCTAGAAAAATTTTACCATAGTTTCCCCTTAAAAATGGAGGTTTCCATGCTTTCAAAGCATATCATTTTCTTTTAAAAATTATCACAATTCATCAACAATTCAAACAATACTTACCAAGTGCCAAAATCAAGCCATTTACACTACTTCATGAACTTGAAAATTTATAAAAATTGGTAGTAACTTAGTAGAGTGTTTAGTAAGCGTAGTTACCCTTTAAAGTGTGGTTATTTGTTTAAAAAAATCATTCTAGAAGATTATAGATCTTTACAACTTGTAAAATAATTTTTTTTAAATATTTCTTTTTGAATTTTTCTTGTTAGTAACATGTTTCTACACTTGATTAATCACTAAAAATGTGATTAGTTTCTTTAAAACTCTTGTTTATGTAAATCTTGTAATTTAACTTAGTTTCTTGAGAAAACTAGTTTTGAAATCATTCACTTACATGATTTATATTATACTTTGATCATCATCATTCAAAAAAAAATACTTCATACTTCAAGTTCATGCTTACATAAAGTATGATCATCTTGGTTTTTCACAAGATCATCCTCTCATCTTGCTAGATCATGTGTTTAATCACAATCTAGCAAGTTTCATATGATGTTTAATATCATAAACACAAACAATCAACAATCAAGAAGCATATAAACACTTAAACAACATAGATCATGATGATTTAGATCTTTATGTTAGTGATTATGTTCTTGATCTTTAGTGTTCTGCATGATTAGTTACTTATATCATCTTTTAACCAACATAACAAGATGTAAAATGGGATTAGGAGGATCTTACTACTAGCACAAAGCTAGGGATGAGATTCAAGAAGAAGATGATGATGAACTTGTTGGTTAATAGCTTGTGAGAGAGGTCCTTCACCTTCCAATGGCTGCTAGCTTCTTTACCAAGCTTCTTACACCTTGTGATCACTAGAGAATGGATGAAGATGAGGTGAAAATGGTGGTGGTGGTGGGTCTTGTTCTCGGCTGAGACTAGAGGATAGGAGAGGAAAAGTGAAGTGTTGGTGTGTTGTGAAGGAAATGAGAGTTATGGTCTCTTGGTTAACTTAAATAATCTCCAACATCATTTAGACCAATGGTTCCAATGTTTACTAAAGATCTAACATAATCTATTAAACAATAAGATAAAAAATCATGGGTGGGCCACACCCATTGTAACCGTAAGTTGAGGGGGGGGGGGGGGTATAAGTTGGTTTGTAATGGGTAGTAAAGTTAGTTGGTTGAAATCTAAGGGTTTAGTTAGTGTATAAGTTGTTATGATGTTATAATAGGTGTTATGATGTTCGGGGACCATAACTAGATTGGAAATGATAAAACAATGCTTCTAGTTAAAATTTGATGTTTCAGGTAGTATCCGGTTGTTCGGTTGGTTACTGGTTCGTTAAGGTGCTAAATTATGCAATTTAGGGTGCTTTATATTACCTTTTGTGATAGTTTTGATTCCCGACACTGAGGAAAGTATTCTGGACCATTTAACCATAATTCGGCATAATATTAAGTTGTCTAAAAGCTGATTTTTGCTGAATTCAACAGAATTTTGCAGTTTATGTGAGTTTTAGGCACTTTCCGACGCTTATACTATCACTAGGAAGGCAGTTTTATGATCCTTACTTTCCTACACACTATACTAGTGTAACTCTTTGTTTCTGGCAAATTCTGTGTCTCAATACCATGTCTGTCTATGTCTAAGTACTGAACTCCCGTCAGTATTTCTGATTTTTCTGATAACTGTGCTTACTTGGTTTCGTGCATCATTTGAATCAATAAAGTGTTGCATGCAATAATGATATGACATTATGCACTATGTGATGCACATGTATGTATATGACAATAATCAGAAAGCATTCATTTCATTAATTTAAATCAGCACAGTCATTAAGTCACTAATTACTGTTTAATTATGTACGGATACATGAAATTTTGATAGTTGTCACATTCTCCCCCCCCCCCCCCCCCCCCGTTAAGAAAATTTCGTCCCGAAATTTTAAGCTTCGCTATTGGTTGCAGGGGAGTTAGGGAACAAATGTGGGTATTTTTCTTTCATACGATCTTCAAGTTCCCAAGTAAACTCTGGGCCGTGATGTGCGTTCCAACGAACCTTGACAAGTTTAACACTACTCCTCCGAGTCTTGTTAACTTTCCAATCGGTAACCTCAACGGGTTCTTCGGTGAAGTGAAGTGTGTCGTCTATATGCACTTCATCCATAGGGATGACAACTAGGGGTGCAAACGAGCCGAGCCGAGCCCGAGCTCGGCCAGGCTCGAGCTCGAGCTCGATTAACTTATGAGAGCTCGGGCTCGAGCTCGGCTCGATTCGAGTTTTGTTTTCAAAGCTCGAGCTCGGCTCGTTTGTATTTTATCAAGCTCGAGCTCGGCTCGGGCTCGGCTCGTTTATTATCTATTAATTAGTATATTAAATAAAAATAATATAAATAATAGACTTTTTAGGCTTGCGAGCTCGATAAGTAAAGCTCGGGCTCGGGCTCGTTTACTAAATAAGCTTATTTTTAGGTTCGAGGTCGGCTTGTAAACAAGTTTAAATAAGCTCGGCTCGACTCGGCTCGTTTACACTAAGGCTCGATAAGGCTCGACGAGCCTAACGAGCTTCACATGTGAGGCTCGAGCTCGGGCTCGATAAACAAACGAGCTTTGTTTTGAGGCACAAGATCGGCTCGGGCTCGATAAGGCTCGGCTCGTTTCGAGCTTTTTCTCGAGCCGATCTCGAGTAGCTCGCGAGCCGCTCGGCTCGTTTGCACCCCTAATGACAACTGTCTCTTGAGTTGGACTTTTCTTTAGATTTGATACATGAAATGTATCATGAACACCGTGTAATTCTTCTGGTAGCTCCAACTTGTACGCTACGGTACCAACCCTTTCCATTATTTTGAATGGCCCGATATAACGTGGGTTTAACTTGCCACGTTTCCCAAAACATGCTACAGCTTTCCAAGGTGAGACTTTTAACAAAACCATATCACCTACTTCAAATTCCAAGGGTTTTCGCCTTTGGTCTGTAACACCCCAATCGCGTAATACAACAACACGCGGCGAAAATATCGGGGAGTCACAATACAAATTGCTCACAACTACTGGTACTAAATTGTTTCATTATTATTAACATCATTTTACAAACAAAGAAATACATGTAATTGTCTTTTGATTAAGAAGTCTAAGGCCCTGAATGCAGTCCTATGCGTTGCATGCTTGAATAATTGATAACCTGAAACATATGTGAAAATAGGTCAGCATAAAAATACCGGCGAATACAAAGGTTTTGTTAGCCAATTATTTGGCAAAACATTTGGTATTGCAATACTTTAACAGTTACGAGAGCTATCAATTGAAAATAAATCTTGAAGCCAAAGAATGACAAAAGTTTAGTTTTGCAATACATAATCTTGATTGTGAAAACTCGTGACAAATAGTTTTGTATATGGCAATATGATTATTACTAACTCATTTTTATGCCTTAAATCGTAATCTCGTTTAAACCATCGTAAAACTCGTTAGTATGTTATTAGAAATTCAATTAAGGATTTATGATAACAGTTTTGAAATTAATCAAAACATGTGTGAGTATTATGTAAATCAAATCAATGATTCATGATAATACTTTCGATATCCTTCTAAGAATCTAACATATAAAGATATGGAAGATTCTACGAGGATTTCGATAATTTGAACATTGAAACAATTGTACACACATCCTAAAGTGATCCAGATAACGCTACAAGAATAATAAAATAAGAACACTTATATATAGGAAGTACCAGCGGTGTATCCACCATGTTCTTACACTACAAGAAAACTGGGTTTTTAGTACGCGCAAAAGCGTCCTAAAATGCTATTTTATAGGACCTTTCATGTAATAGGACCAACAGTAAAAGCGTTTCATGTAAAGGGGTCGTAATAAGTCCCGAAACTAAAAAAGCGTCCTAACATCTCAAATAAGATTATGAAACCAATTTTATGGTCGCGTGATATGTCTTTGAACAACCAAAATAGTGTCCTAATAAAAACATATTAGGACACTTTTACGATGTTCTAACATGTGCTTACATACTTTTAATCTTTTGATACACTTACAAGCGTCCTTAGAAATTAATTGATAGGACCCTTAGGATGTAACATTATAGCTAATTTAGTACCAAGAAAAGGGTCCTAATATACCAAATAAGATTATGAAACCAATTTTATGGTCGCATAATATGTCTATACACAACTTAAATAGCGTCCTAAAAAGAACATATTATGACACTTTTACAATGTTTTAATATGTGATTACCTACTTTTAATCTTTTGATTCACATACAAGCGTCCTTAAAAATTAATTTATAGGACCCTTATGATGTAACGTTATAGCTACTTTAATATCAAGAAAATTGTCCTAATATCCCAAATAAGATTATAAAACCAATTTTATAAACAGACCATCAACATATAACATCCTAATAGTTATTGTATAACATCAATGAAAGAAATAAAACTTCATTATATTTCAAATAAGCATGTTCATAACAAAAACACTAACCATAAATAAGTTATAACATTATCTAACATAAAGTTTTAACATTTAACAAAGAAATTAAAAGCAATTAAAGAAATAAGAAGCATAAAATCTTGAGTCATCATGTGTCCTCAATCCTCATGGACTACCTACAAATAAAACATCCATGTATAAACATTAAGTTCCATGATATTAAAATTATTTGTATCACAAGTTTAACAAATAGATACCGAGATGAATGGGTAGGGCCAATACAATCTTGAATTGTAGAAAATAAACCATATGATCTTACCAAGTTTTCATCTTTTTTATTGGTACTTGAACATTTACCTCACACCATTCTGGTCCAACCTCTGTACCACCAACTAGATCATTTGAGTCCAAGCTCTGGACCCTTCCTCTTGCTACAGTCTCGGTAGAGTTTAGAATGCTTTTGAGGAAAACTTTATCTCCGACCTAGATTTTAGTTTTCAACAAATATTTATTAAACTCTAGTCATAATAGTGCAAAAAATCATTTTACAAAAAATTAATAAAGTTTTACACTAGCAGGCTAATATTTTTATAGAAAAACTAAGGAAAATTGGTTTGTAATAGGTGGAACACTAAAGATTTATATAGAAAAATACCCGTAAACGTTGATGTCCATTGATTACACTAAAGATTTCTCTATGACATGCCGAACGACTAGGTATTACACCCCAGGGGCGGAGACAGCATAGAACCAGCCGTAGCACGGGCTACGGCTCAAAGTCGTGTTCGCAGTGTTTCGCAGTGTTAATTTTATGTTTTTTTTTCGATTTTATATAAAGGATACCCCTAAAAAAATACGAGGATACCCCTATAAAGGATTTTATATGAATACCCCGTAATTTTTTTTTTTTGGGATACCCCTGGTGTTAAAGTCTAGCTCCGCCACTGTTACACCCCAAACATCAGCAGCACGAACACCCAGACGATACATAACCGCATCTCCATTTCGATCATTACCCATTACTTTAGAAAAAACATCATCTGGTCCAGGCTTATCGATCGAGCCCTCGGGAAGATTAGAACTAAGTTGTTGCATCTGTGCTTATATTAGACATAGTAACAAAAATAATGTATGTATTTTTAATAGCATCAAGAAATTCTAATTTTAAAAATTAACTAAGCTCTACTGATTCAATAATTTACTCAAGTGCAAATAAAAAATAAGAATCACAATACATACCTTTGTTTGTAGGATATGAATAATTAAATGATGGGGTTTAATAATAAAAACGAACGCACCTGGATAGTAAGCTTTGCGAATATCATCATCAAATACAAGTGGGATAACACGGGGTTAAATCTTGTATGGTTTTGAAGCCTCTCTGTAATGCGCCATTTCAATTCTGTATCTTTCCTTGTCTTTCACTGCCATTTCCTAGTACACTTAAATAAAGAATGAACCCACCATCCATTTCCTTTTTCCTGGTACACATATGTCCAGAAAGAATTCATCACCCATTTACTTTTTATTGGTATACCTAAATAAAGAATAAACCGATGAGCCATTTACCTAAATTGGTCGAATCAAGTTTATATACTATATATCTAATGGTTCGAACAGGTTAAAAAGTAAAAACTGAAAAATTAAAGAATCAACCCAATCTCAACACGAAAGTACCTGTTTTCGACAAAAGTTCTGGATCAACCCAGCCGACCCATCTTGACTTGTGTAACGAGGATGGTGTTTCTCCGAGATTTACATATAACTAATTATCCCTTTTGGCAGCTGGAATATTTCAACCAAGTTCAACCTTCTCAATTTTCCCAAACTGCCTCAGATGATCCTTTAAAATACCCTCCTCCCAAGGAGGCAAACCATCAACAAATACAGTTTGAACCATTAGATATAAACTGAGAAATCAATGTCATGACACAGCATATGAGAGAACTCATTAAAATATTATATATAGCATTCGAAAAACATAAATATATACTTATTTATTTCATGTAACACACACCTCATACAGTCCAACCAAGTTATTTTAGTTTTGGTTTTGGTTCGAGAAAACACCTCCCTGCACAATGAAAAAAGTTATTTTAGATAAACATAGAGTTTAAGATTCTTCAAGCCTATAAAAGTTATCTGTATGAATGAATCCTTAAACCCCCAAAAGAGGAAGTATTGCAAGTGTGTCGTAGTTAGATAAAAGCATATAAAGAATCATACTTGAGCGAAGGCGCCCATATGGATACGAGAGAATTCAGTTCCTTTGTAGGGCAATGTGGTACTTCCACCACCATTTGACCTACAATACGTATAACATTATGCATGTCTTTTTAGTATCTTATTATACTGATTGAATTAATTAGTAAGCCCTGGAGTGAACCTACCTGCGCAGAGTAGTCGAAAATTCTCAGCAGTTTTAGGAACCTCATCAGCAAAAAGCTGCAGACATTAATAATAATAATATCTCAATCAAATCCATAATGCATATTGACATATTTAAATGCAAGAGAACATAAGCAAACATATAATAATAATAATGACCTCGATCACTAATCAATATCACTTCATTGATTTAAGATAAATCATAGGAAACTTGAAAGAGCAAAAGAAGATTCAGTTTAAAAGGCAAATAGTGAAATAGATGAACTGTACAACACTTCAATGGTATCTTCATTAACGATACAGAATCATTAATTATATAACTAGTACTCTGAAATATAGGTTCCTTTCGAATTATACATCAAATACTTATAACTTCGAAGCCAAAATTGTTCCTAAGCGTATGTGGCAAAATCTTGAGAAGGATGGCGATGGACATAGACAACAGGTCCCAATCTTCCAACCATTATGTATAAAAATCGAGGCAAAATCGCCTCAGATCATGGATCTCATTTGCAAAATACGTAAATTAAATATTTAAAAGGACATATATATATATAGGGTAAGGTTCATGCGAGAACCACCCTTATTGCGAGAACCAAGAGAACCAATGTGAACACAACCTAAAATAGCTAAAAAAACCTAACCCCCCCCCCCCCCCCCCCCAAGCTAAATGCTAAAAACTAAAACCCCCAAAAAACCTAACCACCCCCCCCCCCCCCCCCAAGCTAAAATGCTAAAAACTAAACCCCCAAAAAACCTTTAAAAAATCTAAAAAAAAAAAAAAAAATCTAAAAATTTTTTATTTTTTTTTTTAATATTTTTTATCTTAAAATCGCTACTTTTAGTAGCCAAAAAAAAAAGTTTTAATTTTTTTTTTTTGCTTCGAAAAGTAGCGATTTTTTTATAAAAAATATTAAAAAAAAATTTGTGTGATTTTTAGCTATTTTTAGGCATTTTTGGTTGTGTTCACATTGGTTCTCGCGGTTCTCGCAATAAGAGGTGGTTCCTAACGGATCTTTGTCCTATATATATATATATATGTTTGGTACATTCTGAGAGCTTGGTTGAACATAGGTTGGTGCTATTTGAACCGGATGATATGGGATACTATATCTGACCGGTTGACTCCTGTTTGTCATACACACTACACACAATATAAAAAAGAAGAGTTCAAGAAATGTTACCATGATTTTACATAGCAAGAAGCGTAAAGTTAAACAATTTCCTACCATTATAGAACTCTAAGGCTAAATTATTACCTGGTGAGTGGTGACTAGAAATCCACAAAAAAAAAAAAAAAATAGGATTAACTTCATTATCCAGTAAAAGAGACATACACTTTCATGATGTACATCACATGTCATCATTAGTGGACTCTAGGTTTACCCCTACAAATATTACTTTTGCGCCCTTGGTTCCGAACTTCTAGCAAACGGGTCGGTTCAGGTTGGGTCGGGTCATGGGTCAAGGTCATGTACGAGCAATGCAAGCACTAGGCTATAGTATTCGCTATTTCGTTAAATACTCTTCAATAAAACTGATGACATTTCAAACATCTAGGCTCTACAATTAAACTGATGTCATTACAAGCATATGCTACAATATTCACTATTTCGTTAAAGGCTCAGTTGATGTCTATTTAGTATTTACAAACATCTAGCTCTCAATACAAATCATTGTATCAATTCGAATGATAAATTAGCTAAAGTAATAAACTTTCAATTAAAAAGAAAATGAAATTATTGAAATTCTAAATTAGTCAATTAGGGCTCCAAATAAGAACAATAATCACAAAGGTAGAATCATGAAGTTATTTCTACCTGTTCAAATCTGATGGCTAACAGAGAACAATAAACCATCCTTTTGAACCTAACCACTTTGGGGGCTATTAAACCAGAATAATAAGATGCTGAAAGAGGATGAAGTGTTGTTGAACAAGGATGCCAGAGCTTCTAAATAAGCGGTGTGTTGTGCAATTGTGCGATGGTGGTGCTCAACCGTTATGGTGGTGCGGTTGTGGTATAAAGATTTGGTAATCGATTCGGATTGTCAGGGGAGTTCACATAGATTGGTTTGGGGGTTGGGGTGGGGAAACCGGAATTTTGATAGTGGAGGAGAGGGAATCATGAAAATTTTGAGAAGATGCATTTAAATTTTTAGTGGTATCCAATGCAGGGTGTTCATCGAATCGAATATCGAATTTTCGAATTATTCGAATCGAATTGTTCGAATAATTTTTATTTTTCCTTGAATTCGTATTCGATTAAAACCTATCGAATTCGATTCGAATTCGTATTCAAATAAAAAACCATTCGAATTCGTATTCGAATAAAAAACAATTCGTATTCGATTAAAGTTTCGAATTCGAATCGAACTCGAATAAATTCGATTTAATTCAGATTCTTTAAAACATGTAAAAAACTATCAAAATGAAACATAAATTTTAAAACAGCCATAAAGCACGATATCACATTAAAATGTTTCAAATAAAGTACCAAAAGTCTAAAATTCAAAACGAGAAGTCGGGAATAATCACTCCACATTACAAGTTAATATTTTTATGGTTAGAAATCTATTGAAAAAACTTAGGTTTTACTTATGGGTCATGTAGTGGGTTTGGTAATAGGTAATTTTAATACTTGAAAAAATTTTAAAAATAATTTATTGTATAGCTTAAAAGTTATATATGTATTATATATAAAAATAATAAATAAAAATGTATAATTTTTATTGGAATTTCGAATCGAATCGAATTTGAAATTATAAATTCGTATTCGATTTACTTGACTCGAATTGAATCGAATTCGAATTCGAAATCTTATAATCGAAACGAATTCTTGATAATTGAATCGAATTTAAACGAATTTCGAATTTTTCGAATTCGAAACGAATCCTGAACACCCCTAATCCAATGGGCATGTTTGGCTAAAGCTTTTCCAACCCAATTTATAACTTACTTAATCAAAAAGCTAAAATGGAGTTTTAGATCGTGGGCTCTGGCGGGGCGGAGGTTTGGGGCATGGGTTGACACGTGAACTTGGAGGGGCACCGCTGGTCACGTGTGGGTTGGGTCGGTATGGCAGGGCGGGGCTAGCCCGCGTGGGTTGGCCACATGTCAATTATTATAAAAAAAATGAAAAAAGCCTAAAATTATTATAAAAATACACAAAAAATTAAAAAAAAAAACCTAAAATTTTTATTAAAATTTCCAAAAAATTACAAAATCCTACAAAAAAAAGGATTACAAATCTAAAAAAAACATAATTAGACATATTAAAAACCCTCTAATTAAGCGTTAGGTAGATTTCGGACAGGGCGAGCTTGTCAAACGGCTTCCGCTCCTTGCCCCGGAACTCGATGTTGGCCACCGCCACCCGGTCGTCGTGACTTATATCGCCGCCCGGAACGCTGTCGTAGTAGGCTTTAAAACGGTCGAGTTTCGATCGTAGTTCGCGCCACTTGTGTTGGCACGCGTTTAGATTGTGCCGGTCGTTCCCCACGTTGTGCCGGTAGCTAGCGAAAGCTTCCGGCCAGTAACGGGTCTCACCGGGTTGGCGGCCCTTCATCGCGTCCACGACACTCGTTACAAGTGATACCTCTTCCTCATGCGTCCATGAGGCCATTTTTCAAGTGTGGGTAGCGGGTTCGGGTAGCTGGAGTGTAGGGTTGGGGTAGCGATGTGGACAGGCGGTGGGGGGTTTTATAGTACTTGGGGTAGCCGTTTGGCTTAGCCAAACGGTTATTTTTTAAATTTAAATCCTAGTCAACTAGCCTAGCCAACCCAGTCAATGAGAGCCGGCCACGGAAGACCGCTAGGCCGGCCCAACGCCCGGGCTGAAACCCCCGCCCAAGGGGCCAGGCCGAAACCCAAGCCCACCCGGGGTGGTGACTTGGGCGTTTGTACCCAACCCACGCCCCAACCCCCGCCCCATACCCCATAGTCTTAGTGTTTGGCAAACCTAAAAGTCCTTTTCAAAATGACTTTTTGAAAACGAGAAAAAGCCATCAAAAAGGAGTTTTTGAGAAGTTAGGGGCTTGTGACTTTTTTATCAGCTTTTAACTTTTCAAATACCAAATTACCTAATTACCCCTCATTTTAAAAAACAACTTATGAAAGAATGTTCATTTTAGTCATTTTACATCAATAAGTTAAGCCAAACACCTTTTAAAAAATAACTTATTGACTTATTGACTTTTCTCATCCCACAAGCTATTCCAAACTTTTTTTTAAAAAACTCATTTTCAAAAAGTCATAAGTCAATGAGTCCTTTTCACAAAAAGTCATTTTTACCTTAAATAAGCTTAGCCAAACATGCTCTATAGTGGCACTAAAAATCTATATTAGTGGCATAAAAGTTAAACGGCACTACTAAGAAAATATGATATATATATAAAGTGCCATTAAATCTAAATTAGTGGCACGAAAACTAAATGGCAGTAAAAATGTGTGCCACTAGATGATTTTTTTTTTTGTAGTGAAGCGTCCTATAAAACTGATGTTTTATGACTCAAATATCAGGTGTCCTATTACATTGTATTATAATAACACTACAATGATTAAGCGTGCTATAAAGGTTAAATTTATAAGACCCAAGTGTCAAGTGTCTTTTTAATTTATATTATAATAAAACTCTAGCGAATAAGCGTCCTATAAAACTAATGTTTTATGACTCAAATATCAAGTGTCCTATTACGGTGTATTATAATAACACCACAATGATTAAGCGTCCTGTAAAGTTTAAAGTTATAAGACCCAAGTGTCAAGTGTCCTATTAAGTTAAGTTCTAATATGACTTTGAGTAGAAAGGGTCCTATAACACTGAACATTTATGACTTAACTACAATGTGTCCTGTTAAGTTATGTTATAATAGGACCCAGATGATCAAGTGTCCTAATATAGTACCACATAATGGGACACTAACAATTAAATGTCTTATAAAGTACTTTATTAGAATCTACATTTTAAGTGTCCTATGAAATTAGATGATAATAGGACCCCAACAAATCATCCATCCTATTAAATAGTTTTTTAGGACACCGGTTTAGTAAAGTATATTATAAAAGGACCCCAAAAGTTCATTAGTCCTATTAAATAGTTTTTTAGGACCCTCTTTTACAAACGTCCCACAGAAAAGGTCCTAAAAAGCCATTTTTGTTGTAGTGTTATTTTATTACACCCATTTCGTTATCTAAATCACAACTACCACATAAACACATAATCGTCAACTTGTTCCAGCTCGTAACCATGCATTAAAGTACACAATGAATCCAAACAGGGACTACAATATTAGTACTCTAAACATCCCATATATGTCTAGCTATGAAGATAGATAGGTACTACAGGGATCAGGTTCTCATCACATCGTCTCGTTACATACGCATTAAAGTACACAATGAATCCTAACCAAGATTCCATTATTAGTACTCTAAACATCCTAGAAAAATCAATCTATGAAGATAGGTTGATGATAAAAGGATTTTGTTTCTCTCGTATTGAATCATAGTATCACGACATCCTAAATCCTAATAGTGATTCGGGATAACGCCACGAAGGGTAATATAATAAGCACACTTATATATAGGAAGTACCAGCGGGGTATCCACCATGTGCTTATTGTATTACTCTAGTTTTGTTATCTAAATCACCAATAATCTACACATAAACCAACCATCGAGTTGTAAAGTACTTCTTAAAAACCTTACTATGAAGATAGGAAGATCTAAGACTGTACTTCAAATATCCTATAAGAATCTAACTATGAAGATAGGTAGATCACTTAAGGATTTAGATAAACATCGTATTTGCATAATCGGAATAATACACATAAAAGCACTTAGTGAACACATATATGCCATACATTTTGAAAACAAATTGATTACACATATTAATCACCCCAAAACATTTGAAAACGGTAAAAGAGGGGAACTATGTGCTCGCCTGGGATTGCGTATAGTTCTTGTTCAAAAGGTTTAACAAAGCCTACATTCTAAAACGAAACCTAACCTAAGTGCTTACGACCCATTACGACTCGTTGAGGTAGCTCACGCTACTTTAACACGTCGTTCGGGCAAAGCGCGTTTGGAACGCCTAAGTAGTCCTATGACAAGTATTATATGCCTTAACATATCTAATCATGTTATATAATCAGTTTAGATGTCAAAACATGTATTACATATGCTTAAAATGAAATTATGCGCAAAAAGGGCATTTTGGTCATTTTCCTAAGGCATATAAACTACCTGTCATACAACTAACTAAACAAAGTGACCATAAGGTATAACCTCGGAAGGTTATTCCCTATACAACTATGGTCACAAAATATGTTTGGTCGGATCCTAATGATCGACCAAACGGGTCGGGTTCGAAAGTCTAAGCGGTTGTTTAGACCGCTTATCTTACGACCCTATATAAGCACTAAACTAAAAGTGACGAGTTAAACATGTTAAAACATGTTTAAATAAGTTAGAAAACAAGTTTGATATCAAAACAAACGGTTTTGATACCCAAGAATAGTTTGGTTGCAAAATACGCATAAGCACGTATTTTGACCGAAACTATGACTCGTCACTACGCCTAATTAACGTGGTAACCAGTAGGTATAGTCACAAGGGACTATAACCATCGTGATTACGCTCACGTTGCAAAGTTCAAACGAACTTTGTGTTGACCAAAGACTGGTCAAAGCAGAAAGTCAAACACCGTTTGACTTTCATGCTTGAAAACGATAACAAGCATGAAAGAAACTTAGAAAAGGTCCAAGCAATGATGATTTGATCTCAAATTACTCAGGTATGAAGCTAAGGCTTCAACTTAGAGTAGAAAATGAGATCAAGTGTGCAGAGTGAAGTGAAATCAAGTGGGTATATATAGTTTTTCAACAACCGTTAAGATCGTTCCTCAAAATTCGTGCTTTAATCTAGACCTTACATGTGTGGCCCATGGTTTATGATACAATGGGAATATCAAAACCAGTCCATAGTATTCAAAATCAGGGATCAAAACCATCAAATTCAGCTGAAATGACCAAATTCAATGTTTCTGTCTAACAGGTTGTCACGGGCCGCGTAGACATATACATAGTCTTACGCGCCCCTCCTAAGCCATCTTTGACAGATTGTCAGTTTTACTCCCTGCAAGCCCAAAACTTGGTTTTTGATGCATTTTTGACATGTTTAAGCCCCGTTAACCCCATTTCAAGGCTCTATAATGAAGTTAAAGTATAGGGAACTTAAAATATGCTCAAAAACATCTCGGATGTCGGTTCGTTTGGTCGTACGATTGCGTTATTCGGTTAATTACGACGGAAGTCGTAACGGACGCGAAATCGATCCAAATTACGCGACGAATGGTATTTTTGCATTCCAATCACTAAAATAAAATATTTTACTGATTACAAAAAAAATTTGGATGTCCAGGTACGTTCAGAACGTAAGATATGCGCGTAAATGCAAACTTATGCACTTTTTGACGCTTTTAGTCCCTATTGGTCAAATAAGCATATTTTCGCATAACGAACCCCTCAAAGCCTATTTCTAAGCTATGTAAAGAATATTTAGGGTACGTTTAGCTTATGATCAAGTTCCAGAATGTTCGTTACTATACAACTCAGCAGACTTTCGCAGTTTGACGCAAATAGTCCCTTAGAGTGAATAAACTTGTTTTTGACACACCAAAGCCTTCAAAACTTATTTCAAAGTTATATAAAAGTTATTTAAGGTATGTTAAGCCTATGTCACTGTTCCGGAGTGTTTACCTCATTAAAATGATTACGTTTACGCATCAGTTCGCGTATAAATTTCTAGAAAGCGATTTAAAGCTTGAAATCGAACCAGAATCAAAACGTGAAATTGTAAAACAAAAATAAACAAATTTTGAGACCAAAACACATTGTTTCTTTGACAAAATATTTTGTCCTACATCGTGTGGTGTTTATGGAGCACAAGTGTCACAGTCTCCCCTACTTTTTGAAATTTCGTCCCGAAATTTATTCGATGGAGACCGTAGAGTGAAATTGAAACAACTGATGGATAAGCAAATTGCTAGATCCCAAAGATGCGGAGCATCATTTGGTGTTGGAAATTTTATGGGATTCAAAATGTGATTTGGGATTTTCAAAGTATCTCAAGGTATTTAACCCTTTGAAACTTGTGAATTTAAAGAAAAAGTTGACCAGTGTTCAAAAATCGTTTGAGTATGGCACTATGTTATACTAAGTTCTTAGTGTAATTTCCTAGCAAGCAAAGGGGTATACATTCAAGCCCTACACGTACACGGTTTCTAACATCCCACGAGGTACATCCAATGCACCATGAGCATCTCATGCATAGGAGACGGGTCAACATACCTTATGGCATCAAGATCGTCATCTTTAACACCATAATATACTCCCGGTCGGCTCGATTTGAGTTAATGAATGTACTTGTTTTTGTTTATTGAAAATAACCACACAAATAACAAATAAGCACATAACCACATAATGGTCCAAGATAATATAAAATCACCAAGTGATCTCAGCAACGTTCTGAAGAATAACACAATAAGAACACTTATGTATAGGAAGTACCATCGGCGTATCCACCGTGTTCTTATCGCATCATACTTCTCCCGTTACCTTAATCACTCTAGATTTTATGCCACCATACTTAACAAGGCTTACTATGATTCTCATGCGTCGAATCTCATAATTAAGTGTGCACCCATAATTACTCGTTTCGTCGCATGGTCCACATAGCTTCTCTTGTTAAGCGAGGGTAAACAAATAATAAGGTCGAACTATCATCTAAATAAAATAAACATCGTCACAACATAATATCTGTCAAATCGAATCGTATTTCATACTAGCAATGATAACACTACTTATTTTGCATACAACAAGTTTAGTAGTAGGTATTCTATTCTAGTACGAATGTTTATATATATATATATATATATATATGTTTCATATTAACCAAACAGGTAAAGTGCAACATATACTAATAATGCATTGTCATCATATTGTAAGCATATCGAGAAAATGTTTTCAAATCATGCGCTAGGTATGCTAAGTTAACACACTAAGCAAAATGTACTTGAAAATAATATACTAAGTACGTTAAATCAACATACAAAACAAATAATCATGTACTATACATATTAGATAATTAAATCACGTATGTAATGTTTTGATCACAAATAGTATTAACTTGTTCATAGTATTCGTATCGATCGTGTTACCAAGTTCGTATGATTGCACTAGAGTGCAATCACGGTATGCTTATTTACAAGATTTAGTTCCTAGAGAACGGAATCCTCAAAGTCATCATGTAATTGTAATCACACATAGTGTAAATCATTAGAGTTTGAAATTTGGAAATGAATAACAAGGATAAAGATAAACTTTTTCAAATTTATATTGTCATTACAAACATAGTTAAAATATGTACATTGTTTTCGAAAATAAACAGAAAATAAAGAGGTTCAGATGATCATAAGTGCTTGATCATTAGCTTGAGCCTCGTTGACGTTGAATACTCGACCATTAGCATTGGCAAGCTTGGGGCAGTTTCGCTTGAAATGATTTAAATCACCACAATTGAAACATGCTCTCGGGCGAGTCTGAGTAGGGGCTGCTCGGTTCTGTATACGACAGGTCACAGCTAGATGTCCAAATAAACCACAAATTGTACACTGGCGACAAGGGGAATTTGATGCATGGTGATAGTTGCAATGATTGCACCGAGGTTGCTTTCCATGATAAAATCCTTTACAGGGTACTGATTTTAGTGGAACAGGTGCAGGAATTGCAAAATTCTTTGAAGCCTTGCGCTTCCTAGAACTTTTAGAAGATTCGGCTTTTGTTCTTTTCGAATTCTCATTAACAGATTCAGTGTTTTGTTTCTTGTCTCCTTTTCGAAATAGTTTACATTTTCTAACCTGGGAATCGATTAAGATAGCGGCTAATTCCTTAGCCTCCCTAAGTGTTGCAGGTTGGCTGCCAGTGACAATGTCTTGGACAAGATCAGGTAGGCCATCAATGTATTTCTCAATTGCCCGATCCAAAGGTGTGACCATAGTGGGGCAAAGTAGGCTTAGCTGTTCAAATCGGTTAGTGTAGGCACGGTTTTCCCCACTGTCCTGTTTTAGATAATAGAACTCGTTTTCAAGTGCCCTTATTTCGCTTCGTGGGCAGAATCTTTCTTCATAAGATCTTTAAATTCTTCCCACGTCAGTTCCATTGCTACATCGGCACCTCGGACTCTCATAATACCATTCCACCAAGTGAGTGCTCTCCTTTAAAAGGCACTCGAAGCGAAATCTACCTTGCGCTCATTTGGACACTGAACATGGCAGAATGTGCTTTCTATACTTTCAAACCATTGTAGGAGTGCAGTTGCTCCTTCAGACCCATTAAACCTGAGTGGTTTAGCCGAGTTGAATTATTTATAGTTACATGGTGATAAAACATTGTTGTTATTGTTTTGGATTTGGTTGACTTGAGTCACAATGCCAGGGAGTAAAGTGTTTAGCTGCTGAGAAATCATTGTTGCTAATTCAGCGTTCCGAGTGGCGTCGCGGTGAGGAGGCATCTTGAAAGTATAGCTATAGTGAAAACCAAATAAGTTAGATTTATCAAATTGTTATGAGTTTGTAATATCATTGTATTGTGAAAACTTTGATCTAGTAAAATCTCGTTCATAGGTCTAGTTCTTGTATTTAGAAAATACAGTGTTGTGGATTTTGTTTTGAAACAAGAGTTGTTTGAAAAATAAACTTTTGTAATATTTCTGGATGAGAGAATACAAACCAAGTTAATGGTTTGCGTTATAAATCCTTTACTATTTAAAAATTTATTGTTTTTATGATAAAATGTTTTAAATTTTAGTTTTTATAATAAAGGAACTTTGTGTTTGAAATTTTGAAAATTCTCATCCAAATGGTAAAAATTTGAAATTTTGAAAAACAAAGGTAGTGTTTTGAAAATGAAATAGAATCTCGTAGTGTCGTGAAATGAAATGAAATTCATTTCAACTGTATCGAATCAAACATATCACCGAAGGTAATATGACAAAATAGTATTGAGAAACGAAAGATGTTTCGATTGTCGTGAAGAGCAAACATATTGCCGAGGGTAATATGAATGAGTACTGTTACAAAGGTCGTTTTAGAAATCGTTCGACATGGTCAGGATGGACAGGTTTTTATAATGCTTCACGAAGACATGTTTTAGCCTATTAGTGGACACTCACCCTAAGAGTTCCCAGGTAAGAGTGACTGGTCCGATAATGCGGATTTGTACGAACACTCTAGCCTTAGACAGAAAACTCGGGGTACAGGCATCCACCCTTCCAGATTGCATGTGTTCACATTATTAAAACCCAAGATTTCGATGAAAAACATTTGAGGAAAACATTTAAGAAATCTTTTGATATAAATCGTCTAAGATAAAACATGTTTGCGAAATATTTTGACGAAAACGTTTGAGAAATATTTCAATGAAAATGTTTTAAGAAAACATTTTGAGGAATACCTTAATGCATGAAGCCTAAGGCTCAGGATAAATCATCTAGGGCTAGATGATTTGTAAATCATAGAGTAGTTGTGGCACGAATACGGATGAGGATTTAGGAAAGAGTTCCTAAGTCTACTCACGTTTGGGTCCGAGGAAGTTTATAGACTAGGTTTAAGGCATGCTAATAACCTAATTCCCTATAACCAGTGCTCTGATACCAATCTGTAACACCCCAATCGCGTAATACAACAACACGCGGTGGAAATATCGGGGAGTCACGTTACAAATTGCTCACAACTACTGGTACTAAATTGTTTCATTATTATTAACATCGTTTTACAAACAAAGAAATACATGTAATTGTCTTTTGATTAAGAAGTCTAAGGCCCTGAATGCAGTCCTATGCATTGCATGCTTGAATAATTGATAACTTGAAACATATGTGAAAATCGGTCAGCATAAAAATGCCGGCGAATACATAGGTTTTGTTAGCAAATTATTTGGCAAAACATTTGGTATTGCAATACTTTAACAGCTATGAGAGTAGTCAATTGAAAATAAATCTTGAAGCCAAAGAATGGCAAAAGTTTAGTATTGCAATATGATTATTACTAAGTCATTTTTATGCATTACATCGTAATCTCGTTTAAACCATTGTAAAACTCGTTAATATGTTATTAGAAATTCAATTAAGGATTTATAATAACAGTTTTGAAATTAATCAAAACCTGTGTGAGTATTGTGTAAATCAAATCAATGATTCATGATAATACTTTAGATATCCTTCTAAGAATCTAACATATAAAGATATGGAAGATTCTACGAGGATTTCGATAATTTGAACATTGAAACAATTGTACACACATCCTAAAGTGATCCAGATAACGCTACAAGAATAATAAAATAAGAACACTTATATATAGGAAGTACCAGTGGCGTATCCACCATGTTCTTATTTTATTACACCTGTTTCGTTATCTAAATCACAACTACCACGTAAACACATAATCGTCAACTTGTTCCGGCTCGTAACCATGCATTAAAGTACACAATGAATCCAAATAGGGACTACAATATTCGTACTCTAAACATCCCATATATGTCTAGCTATGAAGATAGATAGGTACTACAGGGATCAGGTTCTCGTCACATCGTCTCGTTACATACGCATTAAAGTACACAATGAATCCTAACTAAGATTCCATTATTAGTACTCTAAACATCCTAGAAAAATCAATCTATGAAGATAGGTTGATGATAAAAGGATTTCATTTCTCTCGTATTGAATCATCGTATCACGACAGCCTAAATCCTAATAGTGATTTGGGATAACGCCACGAAGGGTAATATAATAAGCACACTTATATATAGGAAGTACCAGCGACGTATCCACCATGTGCTTATTGTATTACTCTAGTTTCGTTATCTAAGTAACCAATAATCTACACATAAACCAACCATCGAGTCGTAAAGTATTTCTTAAAAACCTTACTATGAATATAGGAAGATCTAAGACAGAACACATATATGCCATACATTTCGAAAACAAATTGATTACACATATGAATCACCCCAAAACATTTGAAAACGGTAAAAGAGGGGAACTATGTGCTCGCCTGGGATTGCGTATAGTTCTTGTTCAAAATGTATAACAAAGCTCAAAAGACCAAGAGTTCAAGTGTTGAAGCGGTTCCTAGTGTAACGGATACTATGTTAGTGAATCGACACCTAAATCGGAAGATCGGGTATAATGAGGTCTCGTAAACCAAATGAGTATTGGAACTCATGTGATATGGTTTAACAAAGCCTACATTCTAAATCGGAACCTATCCTAAGTGCTTACGACCCATTAAGGTAGCTTATGCTACTTTAACGCGTCGTTCGCGTAAAAGCGCGTTTGAACCGCCTAACTAGTCCTATGACAAGTATTATATGCCTTAACATATCTAATTATGTTATATAATCAGTTTAGATGTCAAAACATGTGTTACATATGCTTAAAATGAAATTATGCGCAAAAATGGCATTTTGGTAATTTTCCTAAGGCATATAAACTACCTATCATACAACTAACTAAACGAAGTGACCATAAGGTATAACCTCGGAAGGTTATTCCCTATACAACTATGGTCAAAAAAATATGTTTGGTCGGATCCTAATGATCGACCAAACGGGCCGGGTTCGAAAGTCTAAGCGGTTGTTTAGACCGCTTATCTTACGACCCTATATAAGCACTAAACTTAAAGTGACGAGTTAAACATGATAAAACATGTTTAACTAAGTTAGAAAACAAGATTGATATAAAAAAATAAACGGTTTTGATACCCAAGAATAGTTTGGTTGCAAAATACGCATAAGCACGTATTTTGATCGAAACTATGACTCGTCACTACGCCTAATTAACGTGGTAATCAGTAGGTATAGTCACAAGGGACTATAACTATCGTGATTACGCTCACATTGCAAAGTTCAAACGAACTTTATGTTGACCAAAGACTGGTCAAAGTAGAAAGTTAAACACTGTTTGACTTTCACGCTTGAAAAACGATAACAAGCATGAAAGAAACTTACAAAAGGTCCAAGTAATGATGATTTGATCTCAAATTACTCAGGTATGAAGCTAAGGCTTCAACTTAGAGCAGAAAATGAGATCAAATGTGAAGAGTGAAGTGAAATCAAGTGAGTATATATAGTTTTTCGACAACCATTAAGATCGTTCCTCGAAATTCGTGCTTTAATCTAGACCTTACATGTGTGGCCCATGGTTTATGATACAATGGGAATATCAAAACCAGTCCATAGTATTCAAAATCGGGGATCAAAACCATCAAATTCAGCTGAAATGACCAAATTCAATGTTTCTGTCTGGCGGGTTGTCGCGGGCCGCGTAGACATATACATAGTTTTACGCGCCCCTCCTAAGCCATCTTTGACAGATTGTCAGTTTTAGTCCCTGCAAGCCCAAAACTTGGTTTTTGATGCATTTTTTACATGTTTAAGCCCCGTTAACCCCATTTCAAGGCTCTATAATGAAGTTAAAGTATAGGGAACTTAAAATATGCTCAAAAACATCTCGGATGTTGGTTCGTTTGGTCGTACGATTGCGTTATTTGGTTAATTACGACGGAAGTCGTAACGGACGCGAAATCGATCCAAATTACGCGACGAATGGTATTTTTGCATTCCAATCACTAAAATAAAATATTTTAATGATTACAAAAAAAATTTGGATGCCCAGGTACGTTCAGAACGTAAGATATGCTCGTAAATGCAAACTTATGCATTTTTTTGACGCTTTTAGTCCGTATTGATCAAATAAGCATATTTTCGCATAACGAACCCCTCAAAGCCTATTTCTAAGCTATGTAAAGGATATTTAGGGTACGTTTAGCTTATGATCAAGTTTCGGAATGTTCGTTACTATACGAATCAGCAGACTTTCGCAGTTTGACGCAAATAGTCCCTAAGAGTGAATAAACTTGTTTTTGACACACCAAAGCCTTCAAAACTTATTTCTAAGTTATATAAAAGTTATTTAAGGTATGTTAAGCCTATGTCATTGTTCCGGAGGGTTTGCCACATTAAACTGATTATGTTTACACATCAGTTCGCGTATAACTTTCTAGAAAGCGATTTAAAGATTGAAATCGAACCAGAATACAAACGTGAAATTGTAAAACAAAAATAAACAAATTTTGAGACCAAAACACATTGTTTCTTTGATAAAATATTTTGTCCTACATCGTGTGGTGTTTACGGAGCACAAGTGTCACATGATCCGCATAACTCTTTTGTCGATCAGGAGCCGCCTTGATGCGCTCTCGGGTCTGCATAATCTTATCAGTCGTTTCTTGGACCAGTTCGGGCCCAACCATCTGTCTATCACCTGCGTCTGCCCAACATAATGGTGAGCGGCATTTACGTCTGTAGAGAGCCTCGAACGGTGCAGCTTGGATGCTTGTATGGTAGCTGTTGTTATAGGAAAACTCAACCAGAGGTAGATTAGTATCCCAACTACCACCTAAATCCATTACACAAGCACGGAGCATATCTTCCAACGTCTGAATAGTTCTTTCGCTCTGTCCGTCAGTTTGCGGGTGGAAGGCTGTACTCAGATTTAACTGAGAACCAAAAGCTTCCTGGAAGGATTGCCAAATCATTGATACGAACCGTCCATCTCTATCAGATATTATCGAGATAGGCACTCCATGACGTGCTACTATCTCCCTGAGGTAAAGCTCAGCTAGCTTACCAATGCTATCCTTTTCTCGAATCGGTAAGAAGTGCGCAGACTTTGTCAATCGGTCCACTATTACCCAAATCATGTCATGTCCTCTGTGGGTTCTGGGTAACTTTGTTATGAAGTCCATAGAAATCTGTTCCCACTTCCACATGGGTATCTCAGGCTGTTGCAGAAGACCTGAGGGTTTCTGGTACTCGGCCTTTACATTGGCACAAGTTAAGCACTTCCCAACATAAATGGCAACATCACTCTTAAGTCTTGGCCACCAATAGTAATCCTTCAGATCTTGGTACATCTTGTCCGATCCTGGATGGATCGAGTACCTCGACTTATGAGCTTCATCGAAAATAACCTCTCTAATACCACCATAAAGCGGAACCCATATACGTCCCATGAAATACAAGGTTCCTTCCTCGTTAGGCTCCAACTTTTTCTCCATTCCTCGGAGATATTCAGCCTTAATGTTCTCTTTCTTAAGAGCTTCTCTTTGTGCAGCACGTATACGCAAAGTGAGATCCGTCTGAATAATCATTTCTAAAGCCCGAACCCTTATGGGCTTAATCCTTTCTTTTTGACTTAAGGCATCTGGCACCACATTCGCCTTTCCTGGTTGATACTTGATCTCGCAGTCATAATCGTTTAACAACTCAACCCATCGTCGTTGTCTCATATTAAGCTCTTTCTGATCGAATATGTGCTGAAGCCTCTTGTGGTCTGTGAATATAGTACATCGAGTACCATACAGATAATGTCGCCAGATCTTTAAAGCAAACACCACTGCGCCTAGCTCCAAATCATGCGTGGTGTAGTTCTTCTCATGGACCTTCAGTTGGCGAGAAGCATAAGCGATAACCTTTTGTCGTTGCAATAGCACACAACCCAATCCTTGGCGCGAAGCGTCACAATATACCACGAAGTCGTCGGGGCCTTCGGGTAGGGATAATATAGGTATATAGCATAGCTTATTCTTGAGCAGCTGAAAGGCTTCTTCTTGCTTGTCTCCCCATTCGTACTTCTTATCCTTCTGAGTAAGGGAGGTCAACGGTTGAGCTATCTTGGAGAAATTCTCAATAAACCTGCGATAATACCCTGCTAAACCTAGAAACTTTCGGATCTCGGTCCGCGTCTTCGGAGTTTCCCAGTTCTTGATTGCCTCGATCTTTGTGGGATCCACATGAATACCATTCTCGTTTACCACGTGACCGAGGAACTGTACCTCACGTATCTAAAACTCGCACTTTGAGAACTTAGCGTAGAGCTTTTCCTTCTTTAGCAGCTCTAGGATGGCTCTGAGGTGTTGCTCATGACCTTCTTTCGTCCGAGAACAAATAAAAATATCATCAATAAATACGATCACGAATTTATCGAGATAGGGCTTGCAAACCCAATTCATCAAATCCATAAATACTGCCGGTGCATTAGTCAACCCAAATGGCATCACTAGAAACTCGTAATGTCCATAACGAGTTCTGAAGGAAGTCTTCGGTATACTTTCCTCTTGAATCCGCAGCTGATGATAACCTGATCGAAGGTCGATCTTGGAATAGTAGCTCGATCCATGCAGTTGGTTGAATAAATCATCAATCCTCGGCAAGGGATACAAATTCTTAATGGTTAGCTTGTTCAGCTCCCGGTAGTCGATGCACATTCGAAAGCTACCATCCTTCTTCTTGTCGAACAACACTGGAGCTCCCCAAGGCGAGAAGCTCGGCCTTATGAATCCCTTGTCTAGTAACTCCTGAAGCTGCGTGGATAACTCTTGCATCTCTGAAGGCGCAAATCGATAAGGTGCCTTGGCTACAGGCATGGCGCCTGGAACCAAGTCAATGTGGAATTCGACTTGTCGTTGAGGAGGTAGTCCTGACAAGTCTTCGGGGAAGACTTCAGGATATTCCCTTACCACAGGGATATCTTCGAGCTTCGGCTCTTCGGCTTTCTTATCCACAACATGAGCCAAGAATGCAACACATCCTTTACGCAAAAACTTCCGTGCCTTCAAACAACTAATAATCCGCAGGGGCGTATCGTCCGTGAATCACGATCGTCTCTTCATTCGCCATTGGAATGCGAATAATCTTCTCATGGCACACAATCTCCGCATGATTGCTAGACAGCCAATCCATCCCAACTACGACGTCGAAGCTTCCCAAGTCAACTGGCAGAAGATCTATCGAGAACTCACGCTCTCTAAGTTCTATAACACAACCTCTAATCACTTCATTGGCTTCTAATAGCTTTCCATTAGCCAGTTCTATTGAGTACGGGACTTTTAACTTACTTGCAACTAAGCCAAGTATATTCTTAAATTCTAGAGATACGAAGCTATAATCAGCACCAGTATCAAACAGCACAGATGCATAATGTTGATTAATATGGAACGTACCAGTAACCACGTTCAGATCCTAGCGGGCTTCCCTAGCTCCAATGTTAAACACCCTTCCGCGTACCTGATTATTCTTTGGGAAATCCCGCTTAAAGTGCCCCATTTCACCACAACCAAAACAACCTTGACCGCGTCCATTGTCATTACCACCTTGGTTGTTGTTATTGTTTCCACCTCGGTTTCCGTTACCAGCTTGGTTTCCATAACCACAACGATTTTCGTTTCCACCAAAATTACCATTTCCTCCTTGATTTCGATTCCCAGTCTGATTCCCATTACCACCATGGTTTCCATTACCATTACCACCAGATCCTCCATTCCTTCGTCCAGCACCATACCAGCACGCCTCCCTGGCATGCCCCACTTTGCCACAGTTTTCACATCTCCCATACCTACATCGTCCGGTGTGATGATGCTCACTAATATCACACTTGGGCAGAGTGCCCATGTACCCTTTCCCTTTGGGCTCAGTGTTTGCAGCGCCAGTCCTGACCTCAGCTAACTGGCTGGTATCCCTGCACTTGTTGGCACTGTTGTTGTTGTTGCTCGCTTGAGTGCCCTTCTTGAAGTTAGTGAACTTCCTTTTGTTTTCCCCAGATGACTCCACGTGAGTCTCTTTCTTCTTTGCTTTGGAAATCGAAAACTTTCCCAACCTGATCGCTTCTTCAGTAAGTGCTACGCTCAAGTCAATATCCTCGGAAATGGTTGGAGGCTTAGAAGCTGTCACCATGCTCAGAATCTGAGGTGCCAAACCCTAGATGAAACGTTCGATACTCTTAAACTCTGGCTCCACCAAATAAGGAACCACTCTTGACAAGTCATGAAACCTCTGCACATACTCAGCCACCTTCGGACCTTCCATTTTCAAGTTCCAGAATTCAGTTTCCAACTTCTGGATTTCTGCACAAGAACAATACTTTTTACGCATCAACTCCTTCAATTCATTCCATGTCAAAGCATACGCAGCCGCCTCACCCAACGTCTGAACCTGAAGGTTCCACCATGACAGAGCCCCGTCTAGAAACAGTCTAGAAATGTACGTGACTTGATGCTCTGGAGCACATTTACTCATCCTTAAAACAGAATCCGTCTTCTCAACCCAGCGCACAAAGGCTACGGCACCCCCAGTGCCGTCGAAATTCAGGGGCTTGCAGTCCAAAAACTGCTTGTTGGTGCAGCCTGCAACATAAGCAACATCCTTCACAGAAAGCATTAGCAAAGCACACTTGGAAATATCCAAACGTATTGTAATGTGTCTTAGATGACTAAACATTACCATTGGGTGGGTTATTCCCTGAGGTACCCCCGCTGTGTTCAGAGCGAAGGGCCTCGTGTTGTGCGATGGCCTGTGAGATGCGCTCTTGTAATTCCGCCTCTGTCGTGGGCAGAGGATTGTTGGTATCGGTGTTCCTTCGCGGCGGCATCTTTCTTCTAAGAAGAAGGTCAGATAGGCCAGGTCTTATTCGTTAAATAAATAATTGTCTAGAGGTCATATGTACATATATATAAGCAATCATCATAGCAAGCAACCATGCAACAACATAATCATAGCACAAACATGTAAATCCACAAAGTGTTTAGTGAGAACATGACGATTGAGCTTTCATTAATTACCGACCACAGTTACATTTTTTACAAAGTGTATCACATCAAAAGGGACATAGGGTCACACTACCCTTGTCCAATAAGTATGTCAATATACAAAAATCACATGGTCAAAAGTGGTCTTCAAAAGTCTTCACAATCTCGGCTCAATAGTAGTGCTCTCACCAAAAGTAATGCATCTGCATAAGACCAAAAACCTATTGTTCTAATGGTGGAGGAGGAGGAGGGAAGAAAAGCAAACTGCGAACATGTGCAAGCTCCTCCTCGAGCTAACACACACGGCGAAGCAAAAAGCTAATCTGCTGCTCGACAGTAAGAGAACGGGCATCAAAACCCGGAAAAGGAGCAAGAGCAGCAGGTGGATGTGCAAAAGGAGATGACGATAAATGTGGAGGAACAAAAGTAGACTAACAGGGACAAGGTGTAGGACGTGGAGGAGTTAGCTCAAGCTCCAAAACCTTGAGACTCAAAACCTCAAACTGCAACTGCAGCGACAAAAGCAACTCATCCAGTGTGTATCCAACAAAATGGGAGGGATGATAGGGGTCTGAGACCGGCATAGTGTATGGTGGGAACCAGCGGAATGGCTCGTCAAACGGTGCTGATGTGAAAGGAGTGAATGGTGTCGTCTGCGGAATCGGAGGAAAAGCTGCTGAAGCAAAAGGATCGTAACTAGAGGCTGGCCTGAAGTACCTTCCCCTGGACGGGGTGCAGGGATGTCCTGTAAGAAAACAATCGGCAAATCAATGAGGTGAACATCAGACTCCACAACAGGGAGAGAAGCAACATCAGCGGGTGGGGGTGGAGGAATGAATGGCTCAACAGGTGGAAACTCGGGTGGTGCAGGAACCGGGTCGGGAATAAGGGGTGCAATATCTGGTAATCCAAACGGAACATGGTCAAGATCAAGAATCAGGTCAGGATCAATAGGTGCAAAATCAGGCTGACCAAAAGGAACAAGATCGAGCTCAGGACCAGGCTCGGGGTCGTGTGGAGGTGTGGGGTCACGAGCAGGAGATGATGCAGCAGACATAGCGGTGTCGTCATCAGAGTCAGTAGCAAAAAGCTGCAATCTGGCCGCCCGTAACGTTGAAGAAGTCACAGACTCAAATGAGTCTGAAACCGAATGCAAACTGGAATCAGAAGATATCTCAATGACAGGAACAACAGGAAGTGTTATAGCAACAACATCCTCATCGATCTCCCCGTCCCCTTGGGCGTCAGCTGGGGGACCGTCTACAAATAACTCGACGTCGTCATCAAACAAGTCATCGAATGGCCAATCCTCGGGAGGGATGACCACAAAAGGAACGACATCGAGGATCAGAGCCACAATGTGCTCACCATCGGGGTGACCAATGATGAGGTGATCATGGACTGGAGTAGGAATGTCAAAAGGATCCTCGATAGGGAAACCATCAGCAATAGGTAAATCATCGCCAAAATCTGGTAGAGCGAATGGCTGGAAGTCATCCTCGTCCTCGGACAGCATGTTAGGATCACTCTCAATGTCCGACGTATATATCTCCAGCTCAGGCAAAATCTCGTCGTCCGAAACGACTGCCATCGGGTCATGGGCATCAAACAACCCACTCTCTGAGGATGACATGTGTGCCTGTAACACATCAATCGTAACATGTGCACATATATTAACCACTATCACATAGTACATACAAACAAAACAATCATCACTTAGACATGTATTCACGTTATCCTTCATAAAACTTTCCTATCTTTCCTAGTCTACCCCATGCAGACTAAACCACCATTGTGACCTTGCAATCGTGTTTCTTGTCTTTCCTTCTGTAAAACGTTTGTTCCATGGATCTGGGCGTTTTGTGTATGCAATGAAAACATGTTGTAAAAACATTTTCGTGAGAGAGACCTAATGATTGTAGTCTAGACTCAAGAAAGAATCCTAGTTCGCTACAATCGAAGCTCTGATGCCAAGCTGTCACACCCTGACTTTTGCGGAAGCGTGATTACGTGTGACTTGCTTAATATCATTGCATTCAATTATACCAAACAACTAGATGATAGAAACCATGATGTTCATCCATAATTAAGTTTCAAAATGTTACAACCAACATTGCTTAAAATAATCCAAGACTACAAGTTTAATAATACAAACCATTCAAATTGTTTAAAGTTCCATAAGGACTTGACACAAAAGACTCTAATAAAACGAGGCTTTGAACCATGTATCCCATCAAGGATAAAACACACGATTTAAACCCTTCAGTACTGGATGACATCATTTATTTGGAGACACAACTTGAAATTCTTGAACTCCCGCCCGATCCATGATCAATTACCTGAAATACATGTAGTTTGAAAACATCAACAAAAGTTGAGCGAGTTCATGTGTTTTGTATGTGAGCTCGTAATAAACTTTGTAACCATAGTATGTATGTATTTGTAAACCTCGGTATGAAAGCAACAAGGAACAGATCAATTAAGGATTTGCAAGGTCATTAATATGTGTGCAACGGTGTATGAAGGCTCAATCCTTTGCGTATTTCGTACCGGGCCTCCCGGCTGGGACGACATAGTCATCACATGCGGCCAACTCGTGGACCCATGGGTGGGGCTCGCAACACCCAAATAGATCTATCACTCATTCCCCTCGGTCCTTAAACAAGGATTAATGGTCTCAAGTTAACGCCTACCCATTCACATGATCTAACAGTATTTTCCTTAGCTAACCATACCATTTGTAATCATTGTATCATTTGTAACATGTATTTCACCCCCAAAGTTATAAAACCAAAAACAGTTAAAAGAAAAGGGGGACATGAACTCACAGTCTTGCGTCTCGTAACTCGGTAACTCAAAGCTTTCCTTCGGTCTCACGACTACCTACACACGCGGTATGGTTAATTAGACGGATGGGTCGTGCCTTAACTTTTGTCTTATTTAGTATATTTGAGTTACATTTCTTGGTGTCATAATATTATTCCAAAGTATATAATTATTTGTTGAAATATTAAATATTTTAACTTAAATTATATTCATTAATTATTGGAATATTTGTTAAAATAATATATTTTAACTTGTTTGTTTTATAATCCATCAAAGAATATTTTCCCCAAGGATGGGTATACTTATACATGTATTCTTAACCTTGTGTAATTTTGCCAAGTATTAGTGGCGTATTCCGGTGTGTATTCATACGTATGAGAATACGTATTTTTATCGTATTTATTAAGTATTCTTATACTTAATTTTGTATTTCTTTTTCCGGAATATTATTTTCAATAAAAATCACCAATGTACATATATTCTTAAAATATATAAATATTTTAAGAAAACTTGTATAGAAAATTATTCATATTTCTTACTTGGCAAAAATATTTATATTTTCATATAAACCTCAAAAATAATATATTTTCAAGATTATCTTAGAAAATATTTATAAATCCATTTTTCACCAAAAAATAACATATTCTAAATCTTGTTTAAGAAAATATATATTTTCTCCAAAAATATTATATTTTCTAATTTATCAAGTAAGTGTATATATATATATATATATATATTTTTCTTTACTTAAAAATAATACATTTCCTTCTTGTCAAAAATACTATATATTTTTGTAACAATTGTAGAAATCATATTTTCGTTCTCTTGGTTTCCAAAATACCATTTATCAAAATATACTTATGGATTTAATTCCGGAACATTTATGTATGTTATATTCCTTGTTCGGTTTCTCCAATTTTTTGGTATAAATTATATATTTATTCTCTTGGGATTTTGGTAATATTTTGTGTTATATTTCTTGGTATTTTGGTGAGTTGTATTATTTCAAGTCCTAAAATAATATAACTAATACACATAATATACAAGTAATCACACACATGGTGACATCTAAATATATATTTTCTTAAATACATATTTAGTCACTTTTATTATCTAAAACCAACCTCCAATATTTGTAATTCTTGTAACAAAAATTATGGCAAACTTTATAGGAAAAATCATGGTTAAAATTCACTTGTAAATACTTGTTTAAAAATATTTTTCTAAGTGTTTAATTTCTAGAAAAATTTTGCCATAGTTTCCCCTTAAAAATGGAGGTTTCCATGCTTTCAAAGTATATCATTTTCTTTTAAAAATCATCACAATTCATCAACAATTCAAACAATACTTACCAAGTGCCAAAATCAAGCCATTTACACTACTTCATGAACTTGAAAATTAATAAAAATTGGTAGTAACTTAGTAGAGTGTTTAGTAAGCTTAGTTACCCTTTAAAGTGTGGTTATTTGTTTAAAAACATCATTCTTGAAGATTTTAGATCTTTACAACTTGTAAAATGATTTTCTGAAAATATTTCTTTTTGAATTTTTCTTGTTAGTAACATGTTTCTACACTTGATTAATCACTAAAAATGTGATTAGTTTCTTTAAAACTCTTGTTTATGTAAATCTTGTAATTTAACTTAGTTTCTTGAGAAACCTAGTTTTGAAATCATTCACTTACATGATTTATATTATACTTTGATCATCATCATTCAAGAAAAACACTTCATACTTCAAGTTCATGCTTACATAAAGTATGATCATCTTGGTTTTTCACAAGATCATCCTCTCATCTTGCTAGATCATGTGTTTAATCACAATCTAGCAAGTTTCATATGATGTTTAACATCATAGACACAAACAATCAACAATCAAGAAGCATATAAACACTTAAACAACATAGATCATGATGATTTAGAGTTTTATGTTAGTGATTATGTTCTTGATCTTTAGTGTTCTTCATGATTAGTTACTTATATCATCTTTTAACCAACATAACATGATGTAAAATGGGATTAGGAGGATCTTACTACTAGCACAAGGCTAGGGATGAGATTCAAGAAGAAGATGATGATGAACTTGGTGGTTAATAGCTTGTGAGAGACGTCCTTCACCTTCCAATGGCTCCTAGCTTCTTTACCAAGCTTCTTACACCTTGTGATCACTAGAGAATGAATGAAGATGAGGTGAAAATGGTGGTGGTGGTGGTGGGTCTTGTTCTCGGCCGAGACTAGAGGAGAGGAGGGGAAAAGTGAAGTGTTGGTGTGTTGTGAAGGAAATGAGAGTTATGGTCTCTTGGTTAACTTAAATAATCTCCAACATCATTTAGACCAATGGTTCGAATGTTTACTAAAGATCTAACATAATCTATTAAACAATTAGACAAAAATCATGGGTGGGCCACACCCATTGTAACCGTAAGTTGACCGGGGGGTAGAAGTTGGTTTGTAATGGGTAGTTAAGTTAGTTGATTGAAATCTAAGGGTTTAGTTAGTGTATAAGTTGTTATGATGTTATAATAGGTGTTATGATGTTCGGGGACCATAACTAGCTTGGAAATGATAAAACAATGCTTCTAGTGAAAATTTGATGTTTCAGGTAGTGTCTGGTTGTTCGGTTGGTTACTGGTTGGTTAAGGTGCTAAATTATGCAGTTTAGGGTGCTTTATGTTACCTTCTGTGACAGTTTTGATTCCCGACACTTAGGAAAGCATTCTGGACCGTTTAACCATAATTCTGCATAATATTAAGTTGTCTAAAACCTGATTTTTGCTGAATTCAGCAGAATTTTGCAGTTTATGTGAGTTTTAGGCACTTTCCGGCACTTAAACTATCACTAGGAAGGCAGTTTTATGATCCTTACTTTCCTAAACACTATACTAGTGTAACTCTTGGTTTCTGGCCCATTCTGTGTCTCAATACCATGTCTGTCTAAGTACTGAACTCCCGTCAGTATTTCTGATTTTTCTATAACTGTGCTTACTTTGTTTCGTGCAACATTTGAATCAATAAAGTGTTGCATGCAATAATGATATGACATTATGCAATATGTGATACACATGTATGTATATGGCAATAATCAGAAAGCATTCATGTCATTAATTTAAATCAGCATAATCATTATGTTACTAATTACTGTTTAATTATGTACGGATACATGAAATTTTGACAGTTGTCACAAATACCACCCAACCGCAACAAAACTTTAACTTTCATGACATGGACCCGAATGTGTTTTCGTACACGGCTTACTTGAGCGGCTCTAATCCCTTCATTCCAACCCCTTACGGCTTTACCCCATTGGGCGCTTCACAACCATCCCTAGAACAAGCCGAACCCGAGGTGGATACGGTGCCGGAGCCGCAACCCGAACCGGATCGCGAGACATCCAAACGCGGTAGAAGGTTACATAAAAAAAGGACGTGAACGCTCCTCTTCGTAAGCATAGTTACGTAGTTTGGACGAAGGACGAGGAATACGCGTTGGCTCGGGCGTGGCTCAATGTTTCGGAGGACCCTGAAGTGGGTAAGTGTTATAAAACTACGCGTCGAATTTATTATTTTTCTTAACGTATCACTTATTTTTTTTATTTTTTGTAGCAAATTTTCAAACCGGTCCAGAATTTTGGAACAAAATTCGTGAGCTTTTTTCTTATGCGATGGGAAAAGGTGAATATCGTGACAAAGATTCCATCTCTAGCAAATGGACCGATCTCAACAACAAATTTCACCAATTCCAAGAAGTTTATCAACGAAATAAAGATAACTGGCCGAGCGGAGGAGGTGACGTCGAAATTTTAACGAGGGCTATGGATGAGTGCGAGAAAACTAGAGGCGTTTTCACGTACTATAGATGTTGGGAGCTTCTATAAAATAGTCCAAAGTGGGTTAGCGTAACGACCATGACGTCTAGTAGTAGACGTAAAGCTAAACGGTCGAAAACATCATCCTCGGTTGACCCAGAAACACCAACTTCCGATGCGCGCACCGTCGACTTAAATGTTGTTTTGGACGATGACAAAGAAGATGAAGAGTTGTCCCGACCTCCCGGTAGAAGAAAAGGAAAAAAAACGGTAGAGTCGTCTTCCGATAATCTCGAGTTGAAGGGAGATTTCGAGAAGATGAACTGACGTCTCCAAGACGTTCGAGACCTCGGTCACAAGCGTTGGGAGACTATGCAAGAACGAGTCGCTGAAAACAAAAAATTTATCGAGATGCAAGCAGCAAGGCAAACGGAAAAGCACATAGAGTTTTGTCCATATTGATCGATCACCTCCAAGGCGACGCGTTGATCGTTGCGCAAATGCACCGCCAAAAACTTCGGGAAAAATACAGCCTTTAGATTATCATCTTTTTTTTAAGTTTAGTCGTTTTTATTTCCATTTTTTTTAAGTTCAGTCGTTTTTTTTTTTTTATTTGAGTATTGTAATCTTTTTTTATTTAATGAAGTATTTTAGTTTTTAATTTAAAAAATTTAATAATTGTGTAATGATTGGATGGGGCGTTGTTGGGCATTATTCCACTACGCCCCTTTTGTAAAAACGCCCAATAATGCCCCTTGCTGACTGGACTGCTACATGACAGAAAACGCCCAAGGATGGGTGCATTATTCACCCAAACCACTACACATTTTCTGAGCATAAACAAAGTTGTTTTTAACTTTTTTATATTTTGCAGGCAAATATTTATTCACATCTTTATATATAATAAAAGAAACCACTTTAGGGACATTTGTCATCATATTAGACCATCTCTTATAGATAATTATTATTTTAATTTAATCTCTTCTAATTAATTATAGATAACCTACTAAATATTATTAGTTTAACATCTTATAGATAATTATTATTTAGTTTAATCTCCTTCTCATTTATAATATTATTTATTTGAATTAATTATATATGAACGTTTTGTTTAGTTTGGTATCAAATAGATTTTACGAAACTTAAAAAAAGTAACTAATATTATTTATCATTTATACATTTACGGAGTTTTAAATAAAGGGTTAAATCTATTGAGACTTCGTTAACAAATTTTGCAACAACATGATAATCTATTTTTATCACGAAAATCAAACTTTGTATTAATATATTAAATATTTTTTTTATTTTCACTATACAAAATTACATTTACTCGACCCATGTAATACATGAGGTTTTTTAAGATATAACTTTTTATTATTTGATATACAAAATTAGATTTATTCAATTCGTACAATACACGGGGTTTTTTAATGATATATATTTTTTTATTATTTAGGATAGAAAATTACATATATTCAAACCGTATAATGTGCATATTTTTAAAGATGTAATTTTTTTATTATTTGGTATATAAAATTACATTTATTCAACCCGTGTAATATACGTGGTTTTAAAGATATAACTTTTTTATTTGGTATATAAAATTACATTTATTCAACCCGTACAATATGGTTCTTATAGATCTAACGTTTTATTATTTAATATATAAAATTATATTTATTAAACTCGTGCAATATGGTTCTTGTACGGCCCAACAATTAAACAAAATAATATTTAGTAGAAGAGTTTCTATAATTAATTAGAAGAAATTAAATTAAATAAGTTATCTAAATATTATTTTGTTTAATGTATACTTCTCATTTATAATATTATTTATTTGATTTTATATATCATAAGACAGACACCTACTTTTTATATGTAGTATACAAATTTACACTTTTTCTTTTCGATGATGTAATTATCTCTAATAAACTTTAAACCTTTACCATAGTATATATAATGCTAGACATAAAATCAAAAAACATTTTGGATGACATCAATAACTTAAAACATAATATAATTATATGTATAATATGCACTTTTTAATAAAATAATACCAAACAAAATTACAAATATAAAATCATTGATTTTACTAATAATAGCAAAGTCGTAATTTTTTAAATTAGATTTATTACGGGTTTTTTTAATATAATTTATATTTTATCACTCAAATGGTTGGTTATTTTCTTCTTGAATAACATGTTTAACCAATATATTTTCTTTTCAATAATCATCTCCGCAATCACCATATCTATTGCGTACCGAGTATATCCAGTAGTTTTTTTTAAATATAATTTTCTTATTATTTGGTATATAAAATCATATTTATTCAAGTCGTGTAATACAAGAAGGTTTTTAAAGATATAACTTTTTTATTATTTGATAAACAATATTACTTTATTTAACCCGTGTAATACACGTGGTTTTAAAGATATAACTTTCTTATTATTTGGTATATAAAATTGCATTTATGTAACCCATACAATATGGTTTCTATAGATATAATTTTTATTATTTAATATATAAAATTACATTTATTCAACTCGTGCAATAAAGGTGGTTTTTAAAAGATATATTGTTTTATTATTTAGTATATAAAATTCATTTATTTAACCCGTGTAATACACGGGGTTATAACCTAGTTTAAACTAAAAGAAACTCTTTAACTAGTAAAACAGATAAGTCAAGAAATATAATCAATCAAGGAGTGATCATTTAGACTTCAATCCACCTAGCCAAACAATAACATCATACATTTTTTTTCATAATGAGATCTTTAACTAGTGAAAATAGAAGTTTAAGCTCATCATGGTTAATCATATAAACCATCATGGTTAATCATATAAACGAGTAGTTGCACGGGTGAGACTAAAGAAGATTTGGGGTATGTTTGGTAAAAGTAGCTGGTAGCTGGTGGCTGGAAGCTGCTAGCTGGTGGCTGGAAGCTGGTAGCTGTAAGCTGTAGCTGGTAGCTAGTAGCTGTAGCTTTTTAGATATATTTGGTGTTTGAAAGAGTAGCTGGAACTTTTAATAAAATGTATAAAATGACTAAAATAGACATAACTAAAAAATTTAAAAGTTTGTGCATTAAAAAGTTAATTATATTTAGAGGTTAAAATAGTCATTTTTTTCCTAAAAGCTTGTAGCTCCTTCTAAACGCTACTAGTAGGAGCGTTCAACCAAAAGCTTCAAGCTCCTAACCTAAAAGCTTCAAGCCTCTTCAACCAAACAAGGCTTTTTATTGAGTAGGAGCTTTTTCTTAAAAGCTTAAAGCTTGAAGCTCCTAAAAGCTCCATGCCAAACATACCCTTGGTGTGGCGAGGGGAATCTGTTGACCCTCCAACCACCAAAAAAACATTTCTATTAATAGGGTGTCCAACGTCGTCATTGTCTTATTTTCTGAGCCTCAAATTCGACAGTAGGATGGATACATGGCCGGCTATGATGGTGTGTGGGGGGGACTTTCGCACAAGGCCCGCGATTTCGAGGGGCACAGGATTTTTTAAAAATTTTCGATATATATGTAGAATTTGGTAATCAGAGAGCTGCAACTCTGTATCCTTTTTTTATTAGTTAAATAAGATCGATCATACATATATGAGGAATAAACCAGCAGAAAACAGGAACTAACTAAAACAAACTACATCTAATAATAGGTGATAAAATTAGAGATAAGGATGCAGCTATCAATATCATTATCCAACACTCCCCCTCAAGTTGGAGCGTGTAAGTCTTTCAAGCCCAACTTGACAAGTAAATCTTGAAGCTTCTATTCCCAAGCGGTTTAGTAAGTAGGTCAGCGATTTGAAGTCTTGTCTCAACGTACCTTGGTTCTACTTCCTTTGATTCAACTCGTTCACGAACGAAATAATAATCCATTTCCACGTGCTTTGTTCTTTCGTGAAACACCGGGTTATTAGCTATGTGTCGAGCAGCTTCGTTGTCACAAAATAAAATAGTACCACCATGTTGCGGCTCACCAAGTTCTGTCAGCAACCAACGAACCCACAAAATCTCACTAAGTGTTGTTGCCATAGCCCTATACTCCGCTTCTGCCAAGGAACGAGAAACAACGGATTGTTTCTTTAACTTCCATGAAATTGGCGCTCCTCCTAGCAATAACAGATATCTGGTCCTTGAGCGTCTCGATAGAGGACAACCAAGCCAATCGGCATCACAATAAGAAATGAGTCTAGTTCCTCCTTCTTTTGGTAGCAGAATCCCTTGACCTGGAGTCACTTTGAGATACCTCAACACCCTAATGGCTACTTCCATATGACTTTGACGAGGATCAGAAACAAATTGACTCAATATATTAACGGAATACGTAATATCTGGCCGAGTTGCTTGCAAGTATAGTAACTTCCCTACTAAACGCCGATATTTGTTTGCATCAGTTTTATGTTCTTCCTCCCCCTTACCAAGCTTCAAGGTTGATTCCATGGGAAAAGGACTGGGTTTACATCTAAGTAACCCACTATCTTGTAAAATATCGAGTTTATATTTTCGTTGACTTAACACAATACCTACTTTTGTTCGGGCTACCTCAATCCCCAAAAAATATTTTAACGGTCCGAGATCTTTGATACTAAAAAGTTCATGAAGCTGTGATTTTGTACGTTGTATTGTTTGCATGTTGTTTCCAACTATAAGCACATCATCAAAATATATTAACGCCGCCACAAAAATTGTTCCAGCCTTATAAAGAAACAGTGAATGATCAGCTTTGGATTGGATAAAACCCATCTCTAATAGAACGGTAGTGAACTTGTGATACCAGTTGCGCGAATCTTGCTTGAGCCCATATATAGACTTTCTTAATCGACAAACTCTAGTCTCATTTTCTTCTAAGAACCCTTGAGGAATTTTCATATAGACTTCTTCTTCTAGGTCTCCATGCAAAAATGCGTTGTTAACATCCAACTAATGGATAATCCAGTTCCGCTTTGTTGCCAAAGAAAGTAGAGTTCTCATTGTAACCAACTTCGCAACCGGCGCAAATGTTTCATGATAATCCACCCCTTCCATTTGGGTGAAACCTTTGGCAACCAATCTCCCTTGAACCGTTCAATACTCCCATCAGGTTTATACTTGATCTTGTATACCCATTTCGAGTCAATCACTTTCTTTCTAAGAGGCAACGGTTCAAGTGACCATGTCTCATTGTGTTCGAGTGCTTTTATCTCCTTTTTCATCGCTTCCATCCAACGCTCATCCTGTGAAGCTTGGTAAAAAATCTTCGGCTCATCATGGCTTGTGATGGCCGCAAGAAAAGTTTTGTGAGCAACACTAAATTTATCATAAGAGATATAATTAGCTAGAGGAGGTACCGTGGAGGATGCTTGATCGGAAGACGGGTGTGCATGGTCGACAGATGGTGGAAGCTTCACATGGTAATCTTTCAAGTGTTGAGTTTGCGTTTTGACCCTTCGATGTTGTTCTTTTTCAGTGTCGTTAGATTCTTGCTGATTATTATTGTTGTGCTCATGTGTTTCATGGTCAGTATGTAATTCATCTTGCATGGAAAAGGTTGGTATATGAGTATTATTCTCAACCTCATGCATGGAGGAGGAGTTACGTGGAGGTGTACCCACTGCGGGTTCATTACCTGATGACTCATCAGCCATTATGGGTCCTTGGGTTTTGTTCACTTCATCTTCATTACCTGACAATTCTTGGCTTATTCTAGTATTTGTTCCAAAATAAGCTTGATATTCATCAACAATTTCTTTGTCCCCTTTAGTTGTAGGAGGCCTATTAATAGAAAACGGGAAAACAGTTTCAAAGAAAAGTACATCTCTAGAGATGACAACCTTTTTCTTTTCTAAATCATAAACTTTGTATCCCTTGGTACCAAAAGGGTAACCTAAGAAGACTCCGGCCTTTGCCCTTGGTTCGAATTTATCACCTTTAGTATCAGTATTTCGAAAATACGCCAAGCACCCAAAAACTCTCATGTGATTATACATCGGCTCCTTTCCAAACATGACCTCGTAAGGCTTTTTTTGTTTTATAACTTTTGATGGGAGCCTATTAATAATGTACGTGACCGTCAATATACATTCTGCCCAGAACTTGACCGGCAAATTTGCTTCAAACCTTAAAGCTCTAGCGACCTCTAGTAGGTGTCTACGCTTTCGTTCCACCACCCCATTTTGTTGTGGGGTGTGGGGGCACGTTGTTGCTAGCACAATCCCATGGTCATTATAGAACTCTTTCATTTTGTTTGAAGTGAACTCCCCCCCCCCCCCCCGTTGTCACAACGGACACGTTTTATTTTCTTTTCAAATTGAGTTTCAACCAAATTATGAAAATTAATTAAACAATCACTTGCTTCATGTTTGTGCTTGAGCATATATACCCATACTGCCCTACTAAAATCATCAACCAAGGTGAGAAAATAACTCCCACTCGAAAGTGAAAGTGTTCTATAACTCCCCCAAATATCACAATGCATCGTGTCAAAACATTCGGTTGTTTTTATTGAACTGGTTGAAAATGGCAATCTAGTTAACTTTGCTGTAACACACGAGTCACAAAGTTCCTTTTCTGAATCAAAAACAATATCCTATAAAAAACTAATATGAGAGAGTTTGATACTAGATGGGTGACCAAGTCTCTTGTGCCACACATTTGTTGCTTCAGCAGTCATAGCCTTTGGATTCCTTTGCATTGTTTCCATTCTGTAAAGACCACCACTGCACCTACCCACTCCAATCAAGCTCCTCGTCCTCAAGCCCTGCATGACAAAGAAATCCGGGAAAAACGTGATAACGCATTGTAAATCACGTGTTAATCGTCGAACGGACAAAAGATTTGTGACAACTCGTATTTTCAAACCTATTTTTGTGCTTGATGTAACTTGTATGAACTCTATGTGACTGATTGATATGTTTGTTTTAATGAATGATTATAAGTTGTATGCTACGTGTTATGTGTGATTGTATTACAAGCACGAATAATTAATAACCCTCGATCGCATAAGACTATCTAATCATACAAGCCCTTTGGGTACACCACTCTCGGCCCACACCCTTTGAACTCGGAACCAATGGCAGTCCATGTACGGGTTCAGTCCACTCCCCTTATATACACATACAAGCACCTATGGTGGGGTTTGGTTTCTCGTATCTTGCAAAAACACTCAAACACACAAACCCTACTCTCTCTCTTTCTCTCCTTCGAAGACCGGCGGCAACACCCTCTTCCTCGAAGACTTTCTTATTCGAAACAATCTCATTCTACCTTTCTATCGGTTAGTTTTCCATCATTTTATACTCGTATGATTGTCCTGCTATGATTGTTTGTGGTAACTAGGATTGCTTATGTTAGAAGGTTTAATCATAGGGATTCGGAATATGTGTATGTTTGATGTAAGCTTTGGTATGATCTTGGTGTTGTGATGATACATAAGTAATTAGAACTGCATGATAGGGCCGTGATGATTATTAACAGAACCGAACCGGATGATGATAGTGATATGAATGAATGTTTCGGTTGGTGTAAGATTAGTGTTGACGTTCATATGAAATTAAGAAAGCTAAACCGTTTGATCTGATTATGCTTATGATTGAATGTTGATTAGTGTCAAAAGAATTAACTGTTAAACCCTTGATTTGATCGATTGACACAAGATTGGAAACTGTTGACTGTTGACCGATTTAATGCTTGATTTAATCGAATAATTGTAAAACAAGAACTATTCAAATTGTTGTAACTGATTGCATGATTTAAGGAAGTAGATAACTAATCGCATAAGTGCCTAGTCGCACAAGCCATAGGGTGCAACTGTTTAAACATGCTGTACAACTCCCTAAAGCACAAGCGCACAACATCTTGTGAATCGCACAAGATGTTGGGCTGCATATAGATTTAGTTATGATAGGCTGTTGTGCCGAACAGCCCAAAAATCCAATCGCACAAGTCACCTGTAGTCTCACAAGTCCATCTAGACCGCACAAGTCAAAGTGTTTGTTTATTTGTTGGGCCGTACAAGCTGTTGGGCTTAGGATGTAATGGGCCGGGGTGTTTTCAATCGCACAACCCCTCGTGAGTTGCACAAGGTTGTGCTGGACGCACAACAGGTTGGGCCGGTTGTTATTGGGCTTTAATATTGGATCGCACAAGATGATTGGGCTCGCACAAGCTCAACGGCCTAATCATCTGAGTCTCACAAGTTGCACATTATGTGTGTACTTGACTGTTAACGTGTTCTACGTGGTTGCCATGATCATTACGTGTTCGTAACCTGTTAGCTTATGTGTAAACCTACGTGCAATACTAACCTAGACCTGACTTATATGGTAACGATGTTAGGACGTGGCTGACCACAAATAGCTCATGTGACCTTTTTGTGTATCTGTCGAGCTAACCTAAGGTGAGTTCACGCTTTCGACAAGGCATGGGATTCCCGGTGGTTGGGAATGGGTAAATGTAACACCCGTTCTTATTATTCAAGGTTTAACATATATTTTTGTAGGAACAATCATGTAATTAAGATTACATAAACATTGGAAATACGGGTTTATTAAAACTTTTACAAATCATAAGTTATTCTACATAACGTGATCAATTTCGTTGTTTAAAATTTACAACGTGGCAAAGTGCGGAAGCGTGTATCTTTATCGTGTTCGGTTCTTCACTGAGCTTGATCGTCTTCCGGCATCCAAAAGTACCTACATTTCATAAACATGAAATGCTTTAGTCATACGGGGTTTAAAACGTGTCTAAACGAATCCGGGAAATTTAAACTAAATAAAATATACTTTGTTTCTGGGTCCACCGTAACTTACGGTGGCATGACTAAATCAAGTATACGCAATCATATGTCTTTTTCTGGATTAATAATGACATTATTAATGTGCAGCGATTTTCTATACAGCTGCTGTAATTGACCATTATGACCCATTAAAAGTCCGAACTAGATTAACATGTTCAAAGCTGGATCGTAGAAAACTTCAATACCTTCGCAAGCATATAAGGTACACCTTCTAACGAATTTTCTATGATTTTATATGATTTTTATAAAATCAGCACAGCAACTATATTTTCATTTTTCAAACAGCTTTCAAGGTTTTGAACAGCTGTTTAATTCATTCTTTTGGCCTATTTAACAACCACATTTGTTTCCTATGATTGAAAACAGTAAAAATTTACTTCATAAGCTTTCCGAAAAGGTATAGAACACCCAAATCGGATAAACGGTTGATTTTATATGATTTTTTTAAGATTAGTCGAAATCCGTATAAAAAGCTGCGGAAATCATGTTTAGGGTCATTTTAAATTCGAACCAAACCATCAAATGCAACCCATTTCCATGGCTAAAACCCTTATTAAACTCTTGGTAATGGTTAGAAACCTATAACAAATATAATGACCATCGTCCGTAACATTTGGTTTACCTATTAAGGTAACCAAAAACTTATTTTAGACTTCGTTTAACTCTCATTAGCCTTACATTTAAATGAGAGTTATCTTATTATGCGTACCTGGCTCGGATCATTACATTGACCCATTTAAGTACCTTGCCTCAATATCTACTAAGTAATAGCGATGTAAATATCCACTCGATATTTATTTCTGAAATTAAACAACTCATCAAACCATTAGTCGATATTGTCAAAAAGTGATATTTTCACCTTTTGACCCGTTGGTCTAAATGACCGATAATATTGGCGAGATAAAGCTTATTGCCATCTCGTCTACACGACTCGTTCCGATTTACACCGCACGGTCGTTTTAACTATAATTCACCTCTTAATGCTTTTTGGCCTAATAAGGCTTACGAAATATGTATCTTTCAAAACCAATAATTATTGTCAACAAGTGTCCAAATTTCAATTTTACCCTTATTGGTTATCTTGTTCCGTACGACTGCACGCCGGAAACACCATATCTCAACTTTCCATTTGTCTTGTTCGAAATCAAAACAACAAAAGGACATTCTAAACTATATGACTAGTGTAAGCTATACTTACCTCGCATCCGAATATGCTTTTCTTCTCGTGCTTGATTCGTTTGACCGCTTCTTTCCCAAGCCTCCACCTAGCTCGTTAGGCGACAAACTATCATCATTCACAAGGTGGTTAGATTAGTCATTTCAATTCACGACTATTCCACCTCACGTATTTTCTATGTCGAAACTACTATTTGAATTTATCATTGGTTAGTTTGACTTTTAAAAGTCAATTGACTTACCAACATATTCATATGCACATTTGGTTCATTGAACTCACTTAGGCATATTTCATCCGAACTCTTAACAAAAATCAAATTTTTACATACTAACTAGTAAGCCGCGATTTCATTTAGGCATTTCATATCAATGAAAATTGGCTGTTTTTTGTGACTTGTTTAACCTGTTTACAAGTCTTCAAAATTATGATTTTTTTATGTGGCGTACCTCTCGGAGGGTTAGCCCTTGAGTTAAAATTTCAAGATCTAACTCTTTACCAAAAATTCGTGAAAATTCATTTACTAAGCTGCAATCAGATTCGTCACTTCTGACTGCAGCTTACGGAAAAATTCATTAAAAATTCCTCGTTTATCCGATTGACGAAATTCCAATTGGCGATTCTTTTAATCGCTTAAAACTTTCTACAGTACGAATTTGAGATCATAACTCAATTCCTAAATTGAGTTATGACATTCGTGATGGGCTGCAATTTCTGCCAGAAAACGCAGCTTGAACCTTTGATACGGAAAAATTCATAAAACGCTCGATTTTCGTCGAAAAAATGCGATTCCGGTGGGGTTTTAAAGATATTTCCTGGAATTACATTCTAGACTCAAGAAAAACATTATTTTATCACTTTTTGTTCAGGTTACAGCCAATACAAATCGGCTGTAAATTCTGATCAAGAATCGTTTGAATTCAGCTTTCAATTTAAGCTTGTTCTTGACATCATAACACTATTTTTTTTTGCAATCAAAACCCTAAAAACATCTCATACATGAATTTAGTATCAACAAAAACTTGAGCTAAGCATGATTTCAACATATACTTGTCTAGGGCTTACTCCTAGACACTATATTGTTCCTATTCCATGCAATTAACAAACATGCATCATAAATTTTCAGATTTCCCAATTTCATGAGATTTTCAAGCTAAGAATTTTCAATAAATTTTACATACCTTTTAATCCTCTTGTGATGAGGATCAATAATCCATGCTTTAATTTCGATTTTGGACTGAATTGGACCTTCAATTTGCAAGTTTAGTGAAGTTCTAGGGTTTTGAAGAGTGGGGATCGACCTGCTCTCTTCTTTGATCGACCAGACACCTCTAATTGGGGTGTTTGGTTTATTTTTATTTGTTTTATTAAATTCTAGTTTCAAGTTTTACAACTTAGGTCCCTCCACTTTAGTTTCTATAATAACTTTGGTTAATTTTAACCCTATTATAAGTTATTTCTAAACTATTAGCTAACTAGGTTAAAATCCCTAGTTAGCAAATTCTTGTTTATTTAAGAATCCTAGTATTCACCGGGTTTCTTTTACCACTAAAGGTAAATTACCCGTCTTTTAGTATAAACGTGGTTTGATTACCAAACCCGTTTTCGGGGTGTTACAGTAAATGATTGAAAGGAAACCTGCGTATTCTTCTTGGTTAGAATACGTACCTCCACCCTCTTAATTGAAGGGTGACAACATTGGAACCTGCGTGATCTCCTTATATGGGACACGTACCTCCACCCTCTTAACTGAAGGGTGACAACATTGATGCTAGACCAAAAACTCTATCATTAAGTCCCTCATTTTTATATCGACTTAATCGCCGGGCCAATGGCAAACGTGTCATTAGCTAAATAGCGCTATTAGGTTTGACAAGCCTCACACTGTGCCGCAGAGGACGGGAGTTGACTAATGGATCTGGGCACGTCAATGATGATAGACATTGACTTAGGGCACCCAACTTTCTCAGTCAGTAGTCGATATGGTAACGGGTCTAGTGGGATATTCATGGGGTAGCCCCCACGGCTGGGAGCCAGAGTAAAAGGAAAGGGTTAATCATGTTTTTCAACTATGGGATAACCCGCATGGCAAGTAAGCCAGCTAAAAGGAAACCTATGTTTTTTAAACAACTTAAAACGAACGCCCAACTGTGAACTCGCTCAACTTTGTTGTTGATTCGTTACTATATGCCTTACAGGTCGTTAGGTGCTTAGATGGAGCTTGCACAGGAGGATAGGGTCGTTGTGGGACATGGACTGTTGAGTTCCATGTTAACATTTGAACTTCTAAACTTATGTTTTGGTTTTAAACTTTATTCTTCCGCTGATAACTTGAACTTGGTTAATTTCTTTTGGACACCAATTATATTGTGGTTGGTTTTATATTTACTTTAATACATTGTTCAATATGATTGGTGGCTTGATCCTGGTCATGTCACGCTCCCTGCGTTGATACTCAGCTTGTGGATTTTGGGGTGTGACAAATTGGTATCAGAGCCATTGGTTATAGTGAACTTGGTTTAAAAAAAAGGGAAAAAGCTTTTTGACAAAACCAGACTATAACATGTACAGTGCTCAACGATCCACAACGACGCTTCGCTCCACGTGAAAGGCTCAACACACTAGGTGGTATGATTTAAGTTTATATTTCCTATTTGCTAGATTACTTTTGTGTAATGTGATGTTTATGGTTTGTTTATTTAGAGTAGTAGCATGCTGCCTATTAGCCCTACTACGTTCTTTATGACACACAATTGTATAACTATTTGACAAGTGGTGGTCAAACCCCTTTCTGATTTCTCATCACCCTGCTACGACAATCGTATATGCGTTCTATCTATTCATACGCTTATCTCGACATGACGTCACCATTTGACCCTCCGTATATTTGGTTTGCACGTCAACATTCACGAAGACCAGACCTGGCTCAAACGAACTCGGATTTAGGAGAACAATACCCACACATCCCTGTTGACGAACCTCATCATTTCCACCGGTCGTCGTTACCAGAAACGAAACAGCCTCAGTTACACGCGTTTGTCGTTTTGCAACTTGCAACCCTACCAACCAAATTTTGTTTTAGACAAGTGATATACTTTCGTGACCGTGATGCAACGAACTTCCCTTTTTGTGTCGTGCCGCCATACCTCACTACTAGAATTGCCTCTAAGCAACGGATTACTTGGTTGAATTCTTCGGTTATTGTTGGACCCCTGTTTTCGTTCGATTCTTTGTATGAACCTCATTTAATTCCCTGTTTCTTCAATTGGCAACCGATTTAATGAAACGCCAACAACCATACCACGATTTTCACCGATTACAAGACTACCTGATTACCCTGTTGGATGGTTTATTCTTATACTACTTGATTAGCTCTCTCGTATACCCAACTTAGCGAATGAATGCCATTATTGGTGAAATAGTATTCAGGACATTTGGGGACGGAGATATGGATCACTCAACCCACCGTCGAACACAATAATTTATACGTTTACCTGACCCACCTTACGCCACAAGAGACGTACTTTAATTTCATGATAGTTTTTCTTAAATCTGCGGAATCTTTGCCCTAGCTCTTGCACCGACACATGATTATTGATTAATGGTATGTCCAATTTCTACCATTGGCTTAGACCAAACCATCACTCTCTTACCACAGTGACATTACGTTCTCGCTACTCCATGTTGAGATACTGAAACGAACACGCTCTAGCTTAGAGAATTTGGAAGGCTCGACTTTTGATCATTGGTGATCACTCCTTGAAACCTTGAGGGTGGTGATGTATTGTTGATACGATCATACTCCCTTGAACACGTTTTCGCGTCTTTCCTTTGGAACCTCACGACTACGCAGATGTAATTTGGGTTCATTCACACGACCCAAGGAACTTCCCCTAACTTGGTTGCTTACTTGATGAATCACACACACCTAAGTTCATGGATTCAGGTGAACTGTTCCTCCTTAGCATGTGGGCGAGTCCAACGACTTTTGATGGAAGTCTCAGTAAACCTTAACACTACACACTTGTACGACAATCATGCTACTATGTTGAAATCTTGTTCTGATTGATTTAACCCCGTGACAGCTACATTTGATCAACGACATACTTAATCTTAACCATACCCCAACTTGCGTACAATCAGCTATACCTTCAACATCAGGCAAACCCCTGATGTGGATTCTTAAACGCTTACTCATCGATTGCGACTACTCTTTCTTATGTTTCCATATCCATACACGATATACTTTTGGGATTCTGTGATCCTAACAACAACCCCCGCGGACACTCACTTGGACAAGTTACACACTACGAACATTACTCGATGAGCATTGGGCCATGAATATGATGATACCACAGGTACTGTTCTTTGAACTTGATACGACCAATATGGATTCTCAGATGCGACATTCGAACCTAGTCTAACCTGACGAATATGTCACTTGTTTTCATCGATGACATCCTGATCTATTCCAAGAGTCAGGAGGAACACGAGCGTCATTTGCGACTTATTTTGGAACTTCTTCAAGCAGAACAACTTTATGCTATGTTTTTGAAATGCGACTTTTGGCTTCGTAAAGTCCATTTCTTAGGCCACGTGGTTAATAAGGATGGGATTCACATTGATCCATCCAAGGATGACTCGATCAAGAACTGGCCTGCACCTCGAACACGAACGGAAATCCGTCAATTCTTAGGATTGGCAGGTTACTATAGAAGGTTTATCAAGGATTTCTCAAAGATTACACAACCTCTTACTGTTCTTACTCAGAAGGGTGTCACCTACTGTTGGGGTGATGCTCAGGAATCTGCATTTCAGCAGCTGAAGTCGAAGCTTTGTAGCGCACCTATTCTCTCATTGCCTGAAGGCACAGAAGATTTTGTGGTTTATTCTGACGCGTCAATCCAAGGACTTAGTTGTGAGCTGATGCAACGTGAGAAAGTCATTGCTTACGCATCACGCCAACTTAAAGTTCACGAAAGGAACTACGATACCTACGACTGGGAGTTGGGGGTAGTAGTGTTTGCACACAAGATATGGATACATTACTTGGACGGTACCAAGTACACCATTTACACTGATCACAAGAGTCTCCAGCATATCTTCGATCAGAAGGAGTTGAACATGCGACAGCGTCGTTGGGTCGAACTCCTTAACGACTACGAATGCGCAATCAAGTACCATCCAGGCAAAGCCAATGTGGTGGCTAACGCCCTCAGTCGAAAGGAAACCATACCTAAGCGTGTACGTGCGTTACAGCTTACCATTCACTCTAGTCTTCCTGCCCAAATTCGTGATGCTCAGGTCAAAGCTATGAAAGAAGAGAACATCAGGGCTGAGTCCCTGCGAGGATTGGAGAAACGGTTAGAACTAAAGGAAGACGGTGCTTACTACCTGGCAGGGCGCATCTGGGTTCCATTTTATGGTAATCTACGTGAGCTTGTGATGGATGAAGCACACAAGTCTCGTTACTCAGTACATCCTGGTTCTGATAAGATGTACCACGATCTCAAAGCTACGTACTAGTGGCCCCACATGAAAGCTAACATAGCGACCTATGTTAGTAAATGTTTGACTTGTACAAGAGTCAAGGTCAAATACCAAAAGCCATCAGGCCTACTTCAACAACCAGAGATCCCGACATGGAAATGGAAGCAAATTTCCATGGACTTCGTTACTGGCTTACCAAGATCTCAATGAGGAAACGATACCATTTGGGTGATAGTGGATCGACTAACCAAGTCTGCACACTTCCTGGCTATCAAAGAAACGGATAAGTTCTCTACTTTAGCAGACATCTACCTGAAGGAAGTAGTCTCGAGGCACGGGGTGCCAACTTCCATCATTTCTGATCAAGATCCATGTTTTACCTCTGATTTGTGGCAAGTGATGCACAAATCCTTTGGCTCGCGTCTAGACATGAGCACAGCATATCATCCACAGACGGATGGGCAGACTGAACGCACCATTCAAACCCTTGAAGAAATGCTTCGAGCATGTGTAATCAACTTTGGTAACGGCTAGGAAAGACATCTACCTTTGGTAGAGTTTTCACATAACAATAGTTACCACACTAGCATCCAGGCTACTCCGTTCGAGGCTTTGTATGGATGGAAATACCGATCACCCTTATGTTGGGCAGAAGTTGGTCACAGCCAAATCACTGGCCTAGAACACGTCGTCGACACGACAGAAAAGATTTCCCAAATACGACAACGAATGGCGGCAGCTCGTGACCGTCAGAAAAGCTATGCGGAGAAGCGCAGGAAACTGCTCGAATTCCAGGTTGGGGATCAATTGCTACTAAAAGTCTCACCTTGGAAGGGTGTGGTTCGTTTTGGCAAGCGAGGCAAGCTGAATCCACATTATGTTGGACCTTTCGAAATCACTGAGAGAATTGGCAAGGTGGCCTATAGACTGAATCTACCTGAGGAACTCAGTGGAGTTCACAACGTATTCCATGTGTCAAATTTGAAAAAGTGTCTGTCAGATGAGACCCTCATAGTTCCTCTCAAGGAACTCACCATCGACGATCAGCTGCGATTCGTTGAGGAACCAGTAGAAATTACAGACCGAGATGTTAAGGTTCTCAAACGTACTAGGATACCCATTATTCGAGTTCATTGGAACTCCCGTCGTGGCCCAGAGTTTACTTGGGAACGAGAAGACCAAATGAAACACAAGTATCCCCAATTGTTCGAGAAAAGGGAAACCACTACTGAGGCTGAAGCTACTGCGGAATTTCGGGACGAAATTCCAAACCAACGGGGGAAGGATGTGACATCCCAGGAAAACCGGGAAACCACGCAACCTAACTAGCTTCCTCAGTAACTACGTGCTAAATTTCGGGACGAAATTTCTTTCAACTTGGGGATGATGTGACAACGTGTATTTCCGAACCTATTTTTGTGCTTGATGTAACCTGTATGAACTCTATGTGACTGATTGATATGTTTGTTTTAATTAATGATTATAAGTTGTATGCTACGTGTTATGTGTGATTGTATTACAAGCACGAATAATTAATAACCCTCGATCGCACAAGACTATCTAATCATACAAGCCCTTTAGGCACACCACTCTCGGCCCACACCCTTTGAACTCGGAACCAAGGGCAGCCCATGTACGGGTTTGGCCCACTCCCCTTATATACACATACAAGCACCTATGGTGGGGTTTTGTTTCTCATATCTTGCAAAAACACTCAAACACACAAACCCTACTCTCTCCCTTTCTCTCCTTCGAAGACCGACGGCAACACCCTCTTCCTCGAAGACTTTCTTGTTCGAAACAATCTCATTCTACCTTTCTATCGGTTAGTTTTCCATCATTGAATACTCGTATGATTGTCCTGCTATGATTGTTTGTGGTAACTAGGTTTGTTTATGTTAGAAGGTTTAATCATAGGGATTCGGAATATGTGTATGTTTGATGTAAGCTTTGGTATGATCTTGGTGTTGTGATGATACATAAGTAATTAGAACTGCATGATAGGGTCGTGATGATTATTAACAGAACCGAACCGGATGATGATAGTGATATGAATTAATGTTTCGGTTGGTATAAGATTAGTGTTGATGTTCATATGAAATTAAGAAAGCTAAACCGTTTGATCTGATTATGCTTATGATTGAATGTTGATTAGTGTCAAAAGAATTAACAGTTAAACCTTTGATTTGATCGATTGACACAAGATTGGAAACTGTTGATTGTTGATCGATTTAATGCTTGATTTGATCGAATAATTGTAAAACAAGAACTGTTCAAATTGTTGTAACTGATTGCATGATTTAAGGAAGTAGATAACTAATCGCACAAGTGCCTAGTCGCACAAGCCAGTCGCACAAGCCATTGGGTGCAACTGTTTAAACATGTTGTACAACTCCCTAAAGCACAAGCGCACAACATCTTGTGAATAGCACAAGGTTGTGCTGATCGCACAAGATGTTGGGCTGCATATAGATTTAGTTATGATAGGTTGTTGGGCCGAACAGCCCAAAACTCCAATCGCACAAGTCACCCGTAGTCGCACAAGTCCATCTGGACCGCACAAGTCAAAGTGTTTGTTTAATTGTTGGGCCGTACAAGCTGTTGGGCTTAGGATGTAATGGGCCGGGGTGTTTTCAATCGCACAACCCGTCGTGAGTCGCACAAGGTTGTGCTGGACGCACAACAGGTTGGGCCGGTTGTTATTGGGCTTTAATATTGGATCGCACAAGATGATTGGGCTCGCACAAGCTCAACGGCCCAATCATCTGAGTCTCACAAGTTGGACATTATGTGTGTACTTGACTGTTAACGTGTTCTACGTGGTTTCCATGATCATTACGTGTTCGTAACCTGTTAGCTTATGTGTAAACCTACGTGCAATACTTGAACCTAGACCTGACTTGTATGGTAACCATGTTAGGACGTGGTTGACCACAAATAGCTCAAGTGACCTTTTTGTGTATCTGCCGAGCTAACCTAAGGTGAGTGCACACTTTCTACAAGGCATGGGATTCCCGGTGGTTGGGAATGGGTAAATGATTGAAAGGAAACCTGCGCATTCTTCTTGGTTAGAATACGTACCTCCACCCTCTTAATTGAAGGGTGACAACATTGGAACCTGCGTGATCTCCTTATATAGGACACGTACCTCCACCCTCTTAACTAAAGGGTGACAACATTGATGCTAGACCAAAAACTCTATCATTAAGTCCCTCATTTTTATATCGACTTAATTGTCGGGCCAATGGAAAACGGGTCATTAGTTAAATAGCGATATTAGGTTTGACAAGCCCCACACCGTGCCGCAGAGGACGGGAGTGGACTAATGGATCTGGGCACGTCAATGATGATAGACATTGACTTAGGGCACCCAACTTTCTCAGTCAGTAGTCGATATGGTAACGGGTCTAGTGGGATATTCATGGGGTAGCCCCCACGGCTGGGAGCCAGAGTAAAAGGAAAGGGTTAATCATGTTTTTCAACTATGGGGTAACCCCCACGGCAAGTAAGCCAGCTAAAAGGAAACCTATGTTTTTGAAACAACTTAAAACGAACGCCCAACTGTGAACTCGCTCAACTTTGTTGTTGATTCGTTACTATATGCCTTGCAGGTCGTTAGGTGCTTAGATGGAGCTTGCACAGGAGGACAGGGTCGTTGTAGGACATGGACTGTTGAGTTCCATGTTAACATTTGAACTTCTAAACTTATGTTTTGGTTTTAAACATTATGCTTCCGCTGATAACTTGAACTTGGTTAATTTCTTTTGGACACCAATTATATTGTGGTTGGTTTTATATTTACTTTAATACATTGTTCAATATGATTGGTGGCTTGATCCTGGTCATGTCACGCTCCCTGCGGTGATACTCCGGTTGTGGATTTTGGGGGTGTGACAAGATTGCATTTAAAATTTGGTACAAAAAGCACGTCTTTTACTCTAACGCATCCCTTAAAAAGGACCTCGCCATTCCCTTTTACAGGAACAGTTTGTCCATTGGGTATCACAACAGGTAATTCGTTGGTATTGGTTGTGAGATTATCGAGCAATCCCCGTACGTGGGTCATGGAATCGGTTGCCCCTGAATCCATGATCCAGTTATCATTTTTATCAATTCTACCTGCCATATTTGCTGCTGGAAGGTTGTTGTTATTCTCTTTTTGTTCATCTTTCTTGCTGAAAAACTTGAGAAACATCCCGTATTGCTCATCATTAAGGCCCGGTACAGGACTCGATGTTGTTTCTGCAACTGCTGCCTTCGGTTTTAGGATCTCTTTCTTTCCCTTTCCAGGCCACCAATCTGGGTATCCAATCACTTTGAAACATCCTTCACGAACATGCCCGTCTCTTCCGCAAAATGTACAATGTTCTCCTTTGTTATTCGGCTGTGTTTTCTCGTTCCTTTGCCACGGCTTCCTTTGAATATGTTCGTCTCATTTTCCTTGTTGTGCAGCTTCAAAAGCTATCGATTCCGGCACAGTCTTCTTTCCAGCCGTGATGTTTCTTTGCTGTTCATCTTCAGCGACCAAGTGGTAGGCAATACCAAGCGTTGGTGTGGGCTTCATGGCAAGGATCTGTGTTCTAATCACCGTGAAGTCAGCATTTAGTCCCATTAAAAATTCATATAATCTCTCCTTTTCTTTCAATTCTACGAGCCTTTTTCCAACATCACACTTGCATCCTTCACACTCGCATCGAGGGGCTGGTAACATTGTATCTATTTCATCCCACAATCCACGTAACTTTGTGAAATAGGCCGATACAGTGGACCCTTCTTGGCGGGTCATGGTGATCGACTGTTTGATCTCGTACGACCTTGGCGCACTCTCTTTACCAAACCTCTCTTGTAGATCTTTCCAAATTTCTGCGGCTGTCTTTGCATATTTAACACTTGCTCTTATCTCCTTTTCCATTGCGGTAGTGAGCCACCCATTTATCATGGCGTCACACCGCATCCAATTCATATATTTGTTATCGGTTTTCTCCGGCTTCTTTATGGATCCATCCACGAACCCTATCTTATTCTTGGCGAATAAGAAGTTTGTCATCTCCTGAATCCAGTCGTTGAAGTTATTGTCTGTAAGGCTCTCATTAACCTGCATCTACTTTGGATAGTCGGAGGGGTGTAGATACAATGGTGAATTGGTGTCAATGGTGTCGACATCATCACCGGATGATCCCTGCTTGTCTCCCGCCATGGGACCGTAATTAATTATCTTAAATTTGTTGTGCCTGCTCTGATACCATGTAGAATTTGGTAATCAGAGAGCTGCAACTCTGTATCCTTTTTTTATTAGTTAAATAAGATCGATCTTACATATATGAGGAATAAACCAGCAGAAAACAGGAACTAACTAAAACAAACTACAGCTAATAATAGGTGATAAAATTAGAGATAAGGATGCAGCTATCGATATCATTATCCAACAATATATATGTTATTTAAAAAAATTGTAAACACATACCAATTCCAAAATAGGCCCATTATCAAATATTTTTAATGGTTTATAATTTACCCAACTACACATAAGGTTTATTGACCCAATACTAATATGATTTTAATAAAAATTATAACACCCGGCGGCAATTTCATGGAATCTTGGAATCTGAAAGGACGAGACGAACAATCTCATCAGAGTAACGAACAGTCGAACATCGTCACTTCAATTTTTGTCAAATACGACAATTTTTGTCATTTTCGTAGTTATATTGTTTATCGTTAAAGCATATAGGCACATTTTTCGAGCTCGAACAGGGTATGTGAATTCTCAGAGACGCCACTGGATGGATACTTGAAGCAAATGTAGAACATACTACTTGTGACCCCTCAATTGAAAACTTCTATTTAGTTGACATTCAGATTTTAAAATGTTAAGACATGAAGGATGAGGGTAGCAAACATGAGTCAGTTTTAGTTTGCTATTATATTTCACCAAACCCACCAAAGATTCTATTTCATTATTCATAATACTAGATCTGGAAACCAAAAAGAAATAATTAAAACAAAAACTGGAACCTCAACTATCTTGGATACGTATGTATGTAACTGCTTCCTTTGAAAAACTACACCTTGAAAACATTATTTTATAAAACCTGCAAAAAAGATAATAAAAATTAGAACACAAACAGGGAATCATCATCTTCTACGCATGCATTCATGGCCATGCCCTTGATCTCCAATGTAATCATATTATAAGCAATTTAAATTAATACAATCCGTAAATGATTACGTTTGCTCGTACTGTGAAAGTTAATATCCAATCAAGAGCTACGAGTGTTATTCCGTGAAATAAAATAACTCGAATTTCAAATCATTCACTTGCTTTAACTATATGTAGGGCTGTAAATAAACATTTAATGAACTGTTCATTAATCGTAGGGAAGTTCTTTTAATCACTAAACGAATAAACATGAATGTAGTTTCAAAAAAATAAACATGAATGGGATTTTATATTCGTTTAATTAAATGAATAAAGAGGAGCAAACTTTTTTTATAAGATATTTGTATCTACACGAACGATATGAATAATCATATAAGATAATGAATATTATGTGTGTTTTAACTTACATTCTTTAAGATAGGCTATATTCTTTTAACAAATATATATATATATATAGGGTTGGGCTAGACAAAAAAACCCTATCTTTCTTAGAAAACTCTGGAAACTCAAAGCTCCCGACATTTTTTTTTTTTGAAAAAAATAACACATGTAATATACATGTTTTTAAGACTTTTGGGCCAAAAAAATCAAAAAAGCGCCGAGTACTTTTTTTTAAAAAAAATAAACAAGTTCCAAAAACTTCGTTAACTAACATGTGTTAGACAACAAATGCTGAAAGTTGCTGAAATTTGTTTTTTTTTTTAAAAAAAACCCTTCGGCGCTTTTTTGATTTTTTTGGCCCAAAACTCTTAAAAACATGTATATTACATGTGTTATTTTTTTCAAAAAAAAAAATTGTCGGGAGCTTTGAGTTTCCCGGGTTTTCTACCTAAATAGGGTTTTCTACCTAGCCTTATCCTATATATATATATATATATATATATATATATATATATATATATATATATATATATATATAGGGAGAAGATCATGCGAGAACCACCTCTTATTGTGAGAACCGCGAGAACCAATGTGAACACAACCAAAAATGCCTAAAAATAGCTAAAAATCACACAAATTTTTTTTTTAATATTTTTTATATAAAAATCGCTACTTTTCGAAGCAAAAAAAAAATTAAAAAAATTAAAAAAAAAATTTTTGCCACTAAAAGTAGCGATTTGAGCATAAAAAATATTAAAAAAAATTAGATTTTTTTTTTATTTTTTTAGATTTTTTTAGGTTTTTTGGGGTTTAGTTTTTAGCATTTTAGCTTGGGGGGTGGGGGGGGGGGGTTTAGGTTTTTGGGGGGTGGGGGAGGGGGGTTTAGGTTTGGGGGGGAGGGGGGGGTTAGGGTTTTTTTTAGGTTTTTTGGGGGTTTTAGTTTTTAGCATTTAGCTTGGGGGGGGGGGGGGGGTTAGGTTTTTTTGGGGGGCGGGGTGGGGGGGTTTAGGTTTTGGGGGGGGGGGGCGGGTGGGGGTTAGGTTTTTTTAGCTATTTTAGGTTGTGTTCACATTGGTTCTCGCGGTTCTCGCAATAAATGGAGTTCTCGCATGAGCCCCTCCCTATATATATATATATATATATAGAGAGAGAGAGAGAGGCCAGTTAATATACAATATTGCTTAACGTACGAGCGTACGGTGTGAAATTATGCACATTGTAAAACTCAAAACTCTAATCACGCATGTTGTGAAACTATAATCACGCATGTTGAAAACCATAACATGCTTCATTACATAAGTATAACATGCGTGACTATGGTTTTTTCAACATGCGTGATTAGGGTTTTGAGTTTTACGTGTGTAATTTCACAGCGTACGCTCATACGTTAAGCAATATTGTATTTTACACTTTCACTACATATATATATAAACACTAGTGTATTTGCGAACTGAATGAACAAATTCTGGCCATTGATTTACATAGGTGTATGGCTTGGATTTCATCATCAAATCATGGTCATTAATTTACACACGTGTATAGCCAGGATTAGTGAAAGTGTAATGTACAATATGCCTTATCATACGAGATTTGAAGGTTGCACGTTATAAACTTCAATCGCATGTTGTATCAAAACACAAATTGCATGTTATATCACAAAAAAAATCGCAGATAATGTGCAAATCGCATGTTATGTAAAAAAAGAATCGCACATTATAAAGAAAAACTCGCATGTTGTAACTCATTCTCGTACGCATCGTACGTTAACACAAATTGTACATTAACCAAATATATATATATATATATATGATTAGGTTCAAGAGTGAACAACTTCTTAATAGTAAATTGAGTGAACTAATCTTGACCCTTGATCATTTTTTAGATTAAAAATGGTAAGATTGACATTAGCCAAATATATTTAATTAAAATCCCTTAATTTTCTCATCTCTTTACTATCTTTCTCCATATCTCTCTCTCTCTCTCTCTCTCTCTCTCTTTCTCTCATTTTTCATTATTTCTCCATTATTTTAATTATCAAAAATTGAAGAGCTTTAAATTTTGGTAGACCATCATGGATTCATGGATTACGACATTATCATTCTACATCTTCAGCTCATATGTTGAAGTTGATTATTGAATATTGCAAGTATTCTTATCACTCAAGAAGATGATAAAGACAAAACTATTATTTTTTTCAAATGTTTTTTTTTTTAAATATTCTGTTTAAAAATTATTTAATTTTCAAATATTCGTATCACTCATTTCTTTATCCATATTTTTTTTTAATTTTAACTTAAATATTGTTTTTCTTTTATTATATGTATACATAGATGTCATAATATATTGTTTTTAACTTTTTATAATTTTCAATAAATATTAAAAATTTTCTCTGATATTGAAATTGTAATTATTTTTGGGCATTAACTTTTTTTTGAATATGTGATAAAGTTATTTATTTTAGCATACATGTGACTTGTTTCGTTTTAATTAAATTCATAATTTTTATATGAATCTACTCGTGTGCATGCATAATATACTATATGTTGTTACTATACACATATGTAACCATTTCTGAATATAATACACAGACGTATAATAGTTTGTACACATGTGTATAAACTAACAGTTTTATATCTTGTATAAACTGATAGTTATTGAGACTGTACACATGTGTATAAAATAACAGTTGTTTATCTCGTATAAACTAATAGTTTTCAAGACTCTACACATGTATATAAACTAACATCTGTGTATCTTGTATATATGGAAACTAACGAGATTTTAGAGATTTTGATTATATTGTTTAATAAATGCAATTTACAAAAGACCCAAATACCCTTATGTCATTTATTTTAAAGGGAAGTTACAACATCATAATTATAATCTTGTCATTGTTTAAAAATATCTAGATGATTTAATCTAATGGCTTAGATTAGTTCACACAGTTCACTCTCAACCTAGTGTTCACTCTAGAAACCTACCCTATATATATATATATATATATATATGTGTGTGTGTGTGTGTGTGTGTGTGTGCGCGCGCGCGTGTGTGTGTGGTCAGGATTTAGGGAAAACGCCTAAAAGTGTGAGAACGGTGAGAACGATTTTTGTGTTGACATGTGACGTTGGTGCTAACTTACACTAAGGGTAATATTGTCAAAAAACCCAAGCACATGCCACTCACATGTCAAAGACCATGCACATGACATTCACATGCATATTCCACCATCTTTTTTAAACTCTCGTAACTTTTTTATGCTTGATTATTTTTTTTAAATACACCATAAAATCGAGTGTTTTATTATCTTTCTAACGAGTATACTATTGCTATACTTTTGAAATTAAAAAAATAACATGAACTGGGTGTTCAAATAAAAACGCCACAAACACCCAGTTCAGAAAACGCCATGAAAAATACCCAGTTGAAAACGCCATAAAAATACACAGTTCAGAAAAACACCATAAAAACTCAGTTGAAAATGCCATAAAAACACCCGGTTCAAAAAAAACACTATGAAAATACGCAGTTGGAAACACCATAAAAATACCCACTTCAGAAAAACGTCATAAAAACCCAGTTGAAAACGCCGTAAAAAACAAAGTTTAAAACTCCAAAAAAAACCCACTTCATTTTTTTCGAAAATTATATCAATAGTATACTCATTGAAAAGATAAAAAAACGCTTAATTTTATGATGTGATTTTTTTTGAAAAAATAGTTGCGTATAAAAAAGTTATTGGCGTTTAAATATGATCGGGGGAAATGTGCATCCTTGTTTGGATCTTCCTATTTTACCCCTCCTGGTAGTTACAAGGCCCCTAGTATTTACAAAAATGTCATCGCATCAATCTCAGCCACAAACGACTAAGATCTTGTGGCTGAGAATCGTTCTCACACTTTGAGGCGTTTTCTCTTGATCTTGTTCCTATATATATATATATGGGAGGGTTATCTTGAGAACGCTAAATATTGCGAGAACCGTGAGAACGAATGAAAAAACCAATCAAAACCGAATTTTTTTAATACAAACCTCATTCTAATTAAAATACAACATCAAAAAATAATTCACAACATCAAATAATTAATTTCTCCTCTCAGAATCACTCTTACTAGATTTTTTACGCATGTGTAAATATAACAAATTTACACATGTGTAAATGACAAACTTACACATATGTAAATTTTCGTTATTTACGAATTCAGGTAAATTTAAACGTTTAAATTTAATTTATAACATTGTATTCGAATAATAATGATAAGTGTAAAAAGAAATCTTGAATTTGAATTGTTTTTGACCATGTTCTTGTGGTTTTTTCATTCGTTTTTTGACCAAAACGTCATTTATTTGTCACATTTCTTGTAGTTTCAAAAGAAAAAAGAGATTGATGACACTGAAGATTTAAAATCATAAATTGCTTTTGCTTTGTTTTTTTTTTTTTTACTTTTTTTTAATTTTCTTTGCCTATTGTTTGTTCTGTAATGTCAATTAATAAACAACAAAAACAATATTAATGCTATAATGAAAAATATAATAAAACGCCAAAATTAGCAAATACGTGTAAAACGCCATAATGCCATAAAAAAGCCCCCAAAAAACTACCAAACTATAATAAAATTAATTTGAACAACTAATATTATAAAAAAAAAGAGTGAAACAATGTGCAAAGAATATAAAACAAAAAGAAGTCCAATAGTTATCTAACTGCCATTGGAAAACAAAACGCCATAATTACAGCCGTAAAAAAAGATTTGACGTGTTACACCATTAAAACAGTTGAGTCTCAAACACAAAACACGGGAAACTGCAAAAAACAGTAAAATGAAACGACGGAAAACATAATTACTAACATTTATTATATTAAATTTATTTATCCTTTTCAAAACGTCATAATTACCTGACATACGCAGGAAAAAAAGTCAATATAAAAGAAGACCATCAGAACCAAGCTCAAACACGCCAGAAAAAACTAAAACGCCACATATTCTCCAAAACGCCAAAAAATTTAAAAAAATGGCTAAGGTTATTGCATGGAGGTTTGAAAGAAAAGAAAAAATATTCATCATAAAGTTAGCTGACAGGAGAAGAGTAAAGGTAAGAACAATAAAAGCCATAATGGGAATGAATGAAAATGTTCAGAAGGATATCCTGGCCCTTGGGGTTCCAAGAGACAACGATTGTGAAAGAACTAGAACTGTAATGAAAAGACTGGAGAGAAAGTTTCCAGCAGAAGATGATGATGATGAAGAAGAAGATGATGATGATGATATTGAAGATACACAAATACCAAAACTTAGCAGTTGGGTATTGAATGAGAAAGAAGGGACACTTGAAGTAACGTATAAAAACGGGGTGCAATATTCAAGACCAATGGAAGAAATGTTGAAGACAGTGTTGCTATCTATCGTTGAACAACTCTGTGATTTAACACCTTCAAACGATCCAAAATCCAAGGATGCAGTGATATTCAAAAATATGATGCAGCAAAGAAGAGACGAGCTAATGGCGTTATACGCAAAAATGAAATTTGATGATGAAGAATCTGAAGAAAGTGAAGAACAAAGCGATGGGTACATCTCTGATGTAATCCCACCTACGGAAGACTATTAGATTATTTGGATTTTCGAGTTATTGTAATTTTTTAAAATATTAATATATGGTAATGAATTATTAACAAAAAGATACAAAACGCCAAAAATGACATGGAAAAAGCCATAACGCCAAAATATTAACTATGTGACACAAAAAGAATTAACTCAAAGAGGAGAAATCTCAGAAAAAACAATAAAACGCCAAATAATTAATAAATCTACAAAACGCCAAAATTATATTGCACGCAAAAAATAAAGAAGCATGTCAAACGCGAAAATCGTGAAAGGAGAATAATACTAAAAAGACAAAAAAAACCACTTGGACCCTGATCATGCCCCACGCCACGTGTTCGGCCAGGATGCTCTCACTGTTCTCACACTTTTTGCCGTTTTCTCCTGATCCCGTTTCTATATATATATATGTATAGGTAGAGGATCCTGTACATTAATCCAGAAGTGAGAAGTGTATTATAACACTATATAACACCATATAAACACCGTATAACACTATGTAACACCATATAACACCATATAACACTATGTAACACTATATAACATTATATAACAAATATAACACTATATTTTGTCTGATAGCATGTCTATGATAGATGTATAGTGTTATATATTGTTATATAGTGTTATATGGTGTTACATAGTGTTATACGGTGTTTATATGGTGTTATATAGTGTTATAATACACTTCTCACACTTTTGAATTAATGTACACTATCCCTACCATATATATATATATATATATATATATATATTGTTTATCTGCTAAATGAATGAACGGGAACAAACATAATTTTTCTCGAATGAACACAAAAAAGAAAATCAGTTCGTTAAGTGTTTGTATTTCTTCATTTGTTTGAATAAACTTAAACGAATAAACACAAACAAGCCGTTGTTCGTGTTCATTTGATTCATTTACAGCCCTAAACATATGTATCGCTCAAAATCTTAAAGTTTTCCTTCAAACGGAGGTGATTTGTTAATCACTAGTAAACTTCAAATCCAAAATGAGAACCTCTAGTTAAGATCCTAGTATTGTTTGGAGAATCCGAAGGTTAAGGAAAACAACATGATTATAAAGGAGACATGAGCATGCATCAATGTCTTATGATCATTCTAGAAGGAGAATGTCCAATAAAAGCCAACCAAACTCACCTTTTTACTCCCAATCACTGCAAAGTAAAAAAAAAAAAAAAAAAAGAAACCTCTTCATAATGTGATGTTTGAAGCAGGTGTGTGCAAGTGTTGAGTCAGATGACTTGATCTTGATAGAGCAAACAGCTTCCAACAACTCATTATTTTAAATGGATGTAACCGGAATCGCGAAGGCTGACAAACATAATACATCTTCATAAATCACTTTTCTAATTCCTACTTTTTATTTAAATATAAAAATGGGATGATTTCTCTATTTAAAAAGCCCACCCTTCATGCCATTATGCTCTCACTTCCTCCTTCACACAGAATCTCACTAAAAAATGGTCAGCTTGGTCAGTTTATTCACGTATGTCTTAACAAGCTTATTATTTCTATGTACTCATAACACAGTTCAAGCCATAGCACAATGGCCTAAGGGTGGTTCAACAAGGTTCTATGAGTTTAAAGTCCAAATGCTGCAAGTCAACAAGCTTTGCAACACCAGAAGCATTGTGACCATCAACCAGATGTATCCGGGACCAGTCGTGTATGCCCAAGAAGATGACCGAGTTATCGTCAAACTCACTAATGAGACACCCTACAATGCCACAATTCACTGGTATGATACGTTTATAACGCTTCTTGTGTTTTTTGAACTTTAAAATTCTTTCTAACTATTTTATTTTGTAAAACTATTAGGCACGGTGTTAGACAGATTCTATCTTGCTGGTCAGATGGTCCTTCTTACATTACTCAGTGCCCGGTTCAATCTGGCCAAACGTTCACATACGAGTTTACTTTAATCAAGCAAAAAGGGACCCTTTTCTGGCATGCTCATTTTTCATGGCTTAGAGCTACTGTTTATGGTGCCCTTATTATCTACCCAAAGAAAGGGGTACCCTACCCCTTTAAATACCCTTATGAAGAGCATACAGTAATCTTAGGTAAGTCAGTCAATTTTACATTTCATGCAAAAATTAAAGATTTCAAAAAAAAAAGTTTAGAGATTCATACTTTTTTCTTATATACTTGTAGGGGAGTATTGGCAGCAAGATCTTGTACAACTTGAAAGAAGTGTCATGGCTAGCGGTGGAGGTCCTCCGATTGCAGATGCATATACCATCAACGGTCATCCGGGTCCCAACTACAACTGCTCCGCTAATGGTAATCCATCAATATATCAAAGTCAAGCAATATCTTTTGCATATATTTTGTTACAATGCATTACACCCCACAAAACGGGGGGTGTCGGGTCATATCGGCTTTGGGTCAAACGGGCCGTTTTGAATAAAAAATTGTGCAATCTTAAACGAATATTAATTCAATTCAATTTTCAGATGTATACAAGATTAATGTGGTACCTGGAAAAACATACATGATACGGCTAATTGGCGCGCTTTTGAATATGGAAAGCTTCTTTTCAATAGCTAACCACAAGTTAACAATAGTTGAAGCCGATGCAGAGTACACGAAACCGTTCACCACTGACCGTGTGATGCTTGGACCAGGTCAAACTCTTACCGTCCTAGTCACAGCCGATCAGAAGATAGGTAGATACTCCATGGCTATGGGTCCGTATATGTCGGCCCAAAATGTCTCCTTTCAAAATATAACATCAATTGCATATTTTCAATACATTGGTGCGACCCCAAATAGTGTAGCTATACCAGCTTCTTTACTACCTAGGTTTAACGATAATCTAGCGGTTAAAACGGTTATGGACGGGTTAAAAAGCCTAGAAATCGGACAAGTCTCGAAAGAAATAGACATGAATCTTTTCTTTACCATTGGGCTTAATGTCAACAAGTGTGGTTCAAAAACACCAAACCAGAACTGTCAAGGTGTTAACGGTGGTGTGATGGCGGCTTCGATGAATAATAATAGTTTCATTAGACCTAATATTTCACTCCTACAAGCTTATTATAACCATATTAACGGTCATTTCACTGAGGATTTCCCAGGATCACCACTTAAGTTTTATGATTTTGTTAACGGGGCACCTAATTCAGCACCTAATAACACGGGGTCAACCAACGGGACTAGGACCAAAGTTATCGAATATGGGAGTCGGGTTCAAATCATATTGCAGGACACAGGAACCTTGACAACTGAAAACCACCCGATTCATCTTCATGGGTATAGTTTCTATGTGGTTGGATATGGTAGCGGGAATTACAACCCCCAAACCGCAACTTTTAATCTGGTGGATCCACCTTACATGAACACGATCGGTGTACCCGTAGGTGGATGGGCTGCAATCAGATTTGTTGCTGATAATCCAGGTACATTAAAATTTAAACACATCATTAAATTATGATTATTATTTATTAACTTTAATGTTGAATTTGAAATGTTTTAGGGGTTTGGTTTATGCATTGTCACTTGGAGATACACTTGACTTGGGGACTCTCAGTTGCATTGATAGTGAAGAACGGGCAAGGACCGATGGAGACACTTCCTCACCCACCAGCGGATTTGCCTCGCTGCTAATTACGTCTTGTGGATCATACGGGTGGTCATGGAAATGGACGGTTGTGATCTTGTCTGAAGTAAAGATTCTTGATTTGTTTCGAACAAGTGTGCATTATTTAGTGTAATTTGTTTTCTTAGAACCGGTGTGTAAAGAAACATGTGTTTCGGGTGAAATAAAAATTGAAAGAGTGTCTCGTTTTTGTGTTATGTGGCAGTTGAGCGCGCCGAATCAGAATAAAGAAACATGTTAGGGGAAAGCTAGTGTACCTAAACATTATATTATATGGAAAAGATCTTAACCAAGGTAACAAATACCTTAATAGTCATCATAGGGGGAGTTGATCAAGTCACTGTTGACAAAGATCATGGGTTGACTTTTTTTCTGAATTCCAAGAAATCGCTTCATTACTCTTCCAACTTAAGTAATCACCTGTGAACAATGGAAACTAGTCAGACTACTATGATCAGAAAGAGTGAAATCAACAATGCGTAAATATATATATATTGGAAAAAAAAAAGCACTTGGACCTGATCAGGGTCTAGAACCATCAAGCAAAAGGCTGCAGAAGGGTCAAATGACCCGGGTTGATTGGCTTGGTCAAGGCTGCCGAAGGGCTATACTATGTAATTTGCAAAATTCGTTTGAATTGGAATCTTAATTCAATGATGAAATGTTTAGTTGGAGAATGAATGTAACAGGGATTAGATGAATTCACTCAAATTCCTTCAAATAAAGAAATTAAATCAAAGTAACTGAAATCTTCCACTCCCTCACCACCGCCACGGCCGTCACCATAGCCACCCCTGCCACCCTCACCATCACACACCCATTGTCAGTGTGACTATTGCCACCACCATCACCACATTCCAAGCAAACCAAACAAGATTATTGTGGCAATTAAATTTATCACGAATTCCAATTTCCAATCCAATTACATCTAATACCATAGTTACTAAAGTCGAGCGCCTCTTGCGCCTAAACGAGAATTCTAGGTGAAACGCATTAAACGCGCTTATGGTACCAAGGTAATTAAAGCGTTCTCATGCGCAGTTATTATTAGTTAATCCGTTTTTTTAAATGATAAATTCGACAAGTCTTGAACATTTTGCTATTTGAATATTTTGGGACTACACTTTGAAAAGTATGAAATTCAAGTTTTGTTTATTTCATTTGAAGAAAGGATTATGGAATTCAAGTTTAGTTTATGTCATTTGAAGATAGATTCGAAGAAGAAGAAGAAGAAGAAGAAGAAGTCGGACTTTTACTAAAATAAAAGTTGATGAACATTAACGTTTTAATGTTATGATTCAGATGGATTACGAAGAACCTGTAACTCACCTATTTAGAGACGAAGTGGACATATCCATCTAAATATGCTTGCTACACTCCATGGTGGTGGTGTAGCAAGGTACATATCATCGACATTGTCAAAATAGACATTAGTAGCATGGAGCAGGAGATAGTACCTATTCATATTGAATTAGCGTCTTCCAATCGCACACAATAGCAATCGTTCCGTTGAGTATGTAGTTAGCCAAGAGGTACTCAACCATATGGTCAACCACCCTGATCTAAAGGATCACGGAGGCAATGCAAAATGCACTTGAGAATATTGAAGTGTGATCTAAAGGGTCAAAGTCGCGAGTTGACCATCACAACATCATAGTCTGCCATTTTCACAGATGCAATTCTACATAAATTACAGCTTATCTTATAGCACATGCTAACAAGATATCAAGATATCAACATAAAAACACTAAAAAATTCCAAGAAAACATTTAAAAATATAAGGCTGATGTAAATGCTCAATATACAGTAAGCTTTATTTGTAATATGCAGCAGTCACTTGTCAATCACCATGTTACACAAACAAAAATTGGTTAGACAATAAGATAACCTCCCCATCCCAAAATTGACTTACAATACATTGATACCACCCGGATTCAATACAAAGATCCAAACATACCAACAGTAATCAACTATCACATATCGCCGTTAATTCCAAAAATTCTAACTTTATGCATATTTGGAAACTTTGCGATAACAAGCACGATTACAGCAACTGTGTTGAAGAATATCATTGGATGTTGATAATCAGTAGTGTGCGAGGCTATCAAGTACCTGCAATTTAAACAAGAAAATGTTAACTATGAAACTTAATCTATATATGCTTTTAGCTTCAAGAATCTATATAAGTCTCTACGTACAGCACTACAGGTACAACGGTTAGAAACTTTCGATTTCTGGTGAGCTGCTTGCCATTGTCGATCTGCTCCCACCATGTCAGCCTGTTATATATCCCTTGATCTTCAGCAAATGGAGTCCCTTTCATCCAATGGAAAAAGTGATAAGTCACCTAACAACAAAGATGATGAAATCAAATTTGAGATTTAAGAAATCCTAAACCTAAGAAATTGAACACTTGTAGGGCATCAATCATCAACCCAACCATAGTTGTTAATGGCGAATAGCGATAAATAGTGGGCGCTATTTTATAAATAGCGATACACTAGAAACAAATTTAAAAAAAAAAATATGTATATTATATCAAAATACCCTGGTATATATGCTATTATACATGTATACTTAATTGCTATTTATATTAAAAAAATAAAATAAGGTGTCGCTATTCTCGCTATCCATCGCTACAACCCTAATAGCGACACTATACCTATACGCTACATAGCGCGCTATAGCGATCGCTAGTGACAACTATGAACCCAACCATTTCAGATTTAGAAAACCCTAAACCCAAAAACGAAGAAATTAAACACTTTTAGGGCATGGATCGTCAACCTAATTGAAACAAACCAGTCATATATTACAACTGAAAACTAAGGAAAATGAACACTGTTAGGGCCACAATCATCAACCCAACAATTTGAGGTTTAAAATACCCTTAACTCAAAAAAAAAATTTTTTTTTTTTATATTTAAAAATTAGTTTCATTAATAATAAGTGCACTTTACATCGATATCGCAGGTAAGCGAGCAACAAGCTGCGCCGCTACCCCTTTCTGAATAGCAAACCCTAGCCTATTAAAGACAAACCCCTGCCCCCCCGTTGATGAGCAACTGCTATGGACAACCTTTTGGACCCTAGTCAACAAACGGATAGCTTCTGGAGCTAGGGAGCCAAAGGTGTCGAAGGCGAAGGGGACAAATGCATGTTGGTTATCAGCACATGCTTTAGCGTGTTTATCCACCTTTTTTGATTCTGTTTTCCTTATAGCTTGTCCTGCTACAAACCCGCTTTCCCTTAAACCAGCTAAGGGGGAGACTCCTGTGAGATCCACACAAGCATGTTTCCCTCCCGCCCAGCCAAAGACGAGCAGATCCGCTGGTCTCAGTGTAGATCTCCCTTCCATGGGGTCTGTAAGGAAATTCACAGGGGCCTCCTTCTTCGCAGAAATCCCCGCTCTCCTCAAGATGTCCCCCAAAACATCCCTCACCCAGTCATGCCGATATTTGAAACCAGGGAGCTCCTTACAATGAACAGCATGCTCACCGTATTTATCCATGCAGGCTTTACGGCAGATTGGGCAGGTTTCGTCTTCTGGATACATAGGGATCATCAGCCGGTATTTGAGGATAGCCCTATACTCAACAGCCGACATGCATTGCCCCAGCCCTTCGATCGGGATAACAGTCAAAAAGTCTTGCGCATGGGGGCCTTTCAAGCACTCAATCACCGCCTTCTGGCGGGGAGACAGATCAAATGTTTCTCCCAGACTCTGAGCGATTTTGTCAAATAGAGCATTCGCCAAAGTTTTTTGTGGCTTTGGAGGGGCGGTGTCCATATTAGAGAAACCGCCAATATCAAAGTCTGGAAGAGAGACACTTAAGTACTCAAGGGCCTGTTGGTAGTCTACGTCAAGCTTAACAACCCCACTGTTCCGAAGGATATGGTCTTGCAATACATACGACTGAGCTCTAGACGCCACAAAAGCATAAACTCCAACCTCCCGAGCCGAGAGGAGGCCCAAACCACCCAAACGCATCGGCAAAGATGCCAAACGCCACTGAAGGTCACCAAAGTAGGACCCCCCGCAAACAACAATGTCTTCGATAGCCTCTCGGAGACCATCGTCAAAACAGGATACTGCATTTGCCATCAAGTGGGGTTGGCAGGTCCGCAGCCCAAATAGTAACTTAGCTACCCCCATGCATGACCTTAAAAGAAGAAGCTCGCACTGAGGGTCCTGGAGGCAGGGCAAGAGTTTCATAAGGTCAACCGCTGTCGATGCCCGCCGCCCAGCTAATTCCCCGATAAAAGCAGAATCTCGGCTAACCGCCCCCCCAAGGAGCTTAACCCCCCTCTCAGGTCTACCTATCCCTCTCGGGAAAAGGCCGTCCTGAACCTTGAGACCGTCACACGATGGCCAGTACACTTCCGTTTTCTTAATATTGAGATGGAGCCCTAGGGATGGTCCCTCCGTGTTGATGATGTCCAAGGCTTTAGCAACTTCTATTGCATTACCTATAATCGTGCCATCATCCAAATACCAAGCATTAAAGGGGAGGTTACAGTGCTCCTGGACACGGAGAATAAGGGGGTGTAAGGCTAGGGCAAAGAGAAGGGGCCCCAATGGATCTCCTTGTTGCACTCCAGTGGTGGCCCCAATACACTCGCTGCCAACATACAACCTAGCGGGTTGGGCGTACAGGAACTTAACCCACCGATAGATAGATGGACAACGTTGGTGGACCTGTTGGAGGAACGCTGAGCGGTCAACCATGTTGAAAGCATTGGTGAAGTCTACCGTAAGCAAGGCTATGGACCCATCTTCATGAAAAGAGTTCAGGAACCTGTTCGCACTATGAAGCACCGCCTCCGCCCCATTTGGTGTACCAACCCCGAATTGAAAATCCCCCAAATACTGGGCCATGTCTTTCCCAACCTTCTTCATAGCCACCTTAGAGACCAACCTACGCCAGATGCCCCCCACGGCAATAGGCCTAATACCATTATCAGGTTTCAGTAAGGGGGTGAGGGGGGCTGAGGCCACAAACTCTGCCAACACCTTAGGGCAAAGCCCCTCAAGCCATAGGTTGACGACTCCAGTAATAGCTGTGAGCAGACCCGAGAAACTTACCGAACCCTCACAACCAATAGCGTCCAACAAGTGTTGGGCCCGCATCCCATCTCTGCCACAAGATGTCCCTCTAGGGAAGGATTGGATACATTTAAGCACGCAATCCTCTGCTGCAATAGTGGGTTGGGCAATAGGGTTGGAAGGCAGTGATGGGGGTGGCACCACCGGATGTTTATCAATAAGAGCTTTCATGATCGATTCTCCAAAAGGGGCAACCCCACTGGAACATAAAACTTTGACCGCCGCCGTAAAATGCCCATCCCTGACCTTCCGCAGGCATTGCTTGATATTGGGATCCTTTTTATTGTCTTTGCCCCTTCCGGAAACCCTCATAGGTACCCCAACGTCCCCCCCACTATTCAAGAGAGAAGAGACCAGATCTGTGAAACCAGACCCATCTTTCCACAATGCAAGTGCCTGCAAGATGCTGCTGCACTGCAGGGATTTTCTATTTCCTGATCTCCGCTCTTGCCTGGAAGAAGGCCTGACAACCCTCAGTGTACAACACGGCAACAAAAGCAACTGAACCCAATTTTCAACTGAGCCTGGAGACGCCACCACTTTACGTAGGGCACCCGTTAAAACCTGAGCGAACGCAAGTCGACAACTGGGGGGGATGCATTTAACGGTTTGAAAACGGAGGGAAAAAACACGCTCAAGGCATCCATCGTCGACACAATTGAAACGAAATCCAGTCATCTATTAATTAAAAAAACCTAAACCCAAAGGCGACAAAATTGTAAACCTAGGGCATCGATCATCAACCTAACAATTAAAGAAATTGAACACTTCTAGGGCATCAAAAGATTGAATATTACATGATTTACATCTACTAATCAAAAACCCTAAAACACAAAATTGAACACTTTTAGGGCATCAATCATCAACCAAACAATTTGAGATTCAGAAAACCCTAAACCCGAAATTAAAAAATTGAACACTTTTAGGGCATCGTTCATCTATCAAATACATCCAATAACCAAAACCCTAAAACCCAAAATTACAAAAATTGAATATCGAGAAAACCCTAAAGCAAAAATGAAGAAGGGGGGGAAATTACCAGAAAATGTGAGAAATGAACGATGGTCCAGGCCATGCCAGGGGTGCAACCAGAAACAGAGAGAATAAGAAGCCAAGAAAAGAATATGATGAAGATGTATGTCGTCCATACTCCTGGGTACGTGAACCAATCGGTGTTTCGATTCAGATCCGTAGTCGGTCTTGCCTTCACGTACATCATCTTTTCTGATTATTAGCTTCACCGAGATTGCTGATTGGGATAAAGATCGCTGGATTTTTACCAAATTGATTCAACGATTAAGTTTGAAAATGGGATGGAATTTTGCGAAATCTTCTTGTCACCCAAAAAATGTTATGTAAAAATGTGGTAGTAGATTGGAAATGATAAGCTATAATTTAACCGATTTAAATTATGGTAATTATTTGATAAATTTTTTGAATTGATGATTATATTATTTGTTTTAAATAACTAGGGTTCTAGTAACCCGTGTGTTGCGACGGGACGTTTAGTAATTCGTGTGTTGTGTCGGGACGTGGTTGGCTACGTATTACGCACCATGACAACCGATAAATAAATTCGTAAAATTAAACAAAATGATATCTGAATGTGTTAATTTTATTTGCGTCATAGCTATGCTCTGAACATCAAAGTAATAAGAAAAGATATAATAAGAAATAAAAGTGTTTATAAAACCTTATATCATAAATCATTCTCCAAGGATTAAGTAAACATCTATACTATATAATAAAAGAAACTATTAGATGGACACTTGTAATTATTCTAGACCATCCTTAATTATTGATTGTAATTATTTAATTTAAATTATTAAATATTAATTAAATTAATACAAATGTTATCTAACTCTAAATTATTGGCAGAAAGTCTTTATTATTATATATATAAATAAGCAACTAATATATGCATCATGACTTGTACTTTGTGCTTGGGGAATGTTTAAAAAAAAACTACGTTTTTCACATTTAACCCAAACATTTCATATTTTACATTTTAGCCCCTTTTATTTTTTTTTACTTTTAACCCAAAGTTTTTCATCTTTTATAATTTAACACAACACTTTATTATTTACAACTTTCGTACCCCATACTTTTTATTTTTCGCAAGTTTTTCGTTTTACGTTTCGTTCTAAATTTTGCGAGTTAACATGTCGTAGCGTGCATGTGAGGTTCAACGTTTTTGCTATACTTTTTCATATTTGACAGACCCGTCGCAACGCGACCATTTTTCCCCTTTTGAAAAGTTCGCCGCAACGGGCGTGTCGTAGATCGACTAAGTTATTATTTTCTACGTTTTACGTTTCTGGTTAATTTCTTCGCATTAAGACACTATAACGGGTGTGTGTGGTTCAACGATTTTAGTCTGATTTTCGTTCAGTGTAATTTTTACCATTTTATCTATTTTATTTTTACGATGTTGAGATTCGATGTGGTTGTGGCATTGGTACTACTTGGCACGGTTTTATGAACGTTTTTAACCTATTAAATTTTTTACTAATATTTTGTTTCAATTTACCCCTATACTTCCTTTACTTAAAAACTATTTTTTACGTGCATATTTTATGTACGGGTATGTGTAAATATGATTTCTTTTACATTCCGACGTAAACTTTTTTTATAGACGAGTCAGATCAAATATAATACGTTTTCGTTTAAAGAAATCATTTTTACGTGCATATTTCTATGTACGTTTTAGTATAAATTCAAGTTGTTCTACGTTTCGACGTAAACTTTGTTGGGAAATGATTCAGGTCAAATATAATGTGTTATCATGTTTATTTTATGTATGTTTCGTAAAGTTTGTTTCGAACTGAGTGGAGTCAAATTATGGTTTCTTTTTCTCCATTTTTTTCGAAAGTTCTAATTAATCCCTTTCGATTACATGTGCATATTTTCCTTCATACCCGTTACGTTTTCTTTGTATAAGTTGGGTCACATATAATACGTTATGATTGTTTTACTTTACGTTTGATCCAATCACAATGCTTATACAGGTTACACTGATGTAACACCTCGAAAATTCACGTCCTATAATGTGTTGACACGTGTCATATGTTTAAAAACGTGTGAAAGAATATTATAGAAGGACTAAAGTTGACAAACATGGAAAGTATGTGAATACACGTATTCTAAGTGTCAACTGTGAATAAATATAATGTACATTAAACCTACATGATGCTCATACCTTCAAACGAATAAATCATGGATCATACGAAGCTAAAAGTGAGAGATTTCAAACTATAGGGACTAAATGTGTCAACATGTTTAAATTATACCTCTGAGTGACCTTTTGACAAACCCGAAGCTTTGTAACTGTTAATTACGCTCACTAGAATGCACGATATAAATTTCGTAAAGTTTCGTTGTCGTATGAGAAAGTTATGATCAAATTCGTGTGCGAAGAGTTAAAGCGTAAACGTTGAAAGTTAGGACTTTTCGGGTAACAATAAAGTTAACCGGGGACTTAGCAAAGTGGGTATATGTTTTAAAGCCTTTATAGATCAATTATGAGGGTTTAAAATGCAAGAAACAAGTGCCTAATCGAATTTTGAAGAGCCAAGGACCAAATCGCAAAAGATCAAGAATGCTGATTGCTGCATGCCGTCGCGCCACGCGAGGGACTCCCAGTACCGAGAAAAATGGCTGATGTCTGCCATGGCCTATTTTGCGCGACCTTTAACCGATTTTCCACATCTTTTGACCCCTAAAGCACCCCCTAAACACTAGGAACAAGTGTTGATCAGTTGTGGTGGGTTGTAGACTCATGTGTCAAGGATTTATGGTGAGAAATTCACTATAAAAAGGCTTGAACTTGCACCATTGTTCTTCACATCTTCTTCAAGCTATCTGATCATTTCTGGAGCTCAAGGCTGCCCTCAAGTGTTCACATTTCGTGCATAGGACCTTTGTAAGTTGGCTTAACATTTCTTAATTAAGTTTTAGCCTAGTTTTAGCTTAAAAGTCAAACCGTCGTAATTAACGGTTGACTTTAAGATTAATCACTAATGGTCCAGTGATTAGTCGAATCAAAAGTACCTTTAAGGAGGTAATTATGTGGGTAATAAAACCTTAAAAGGGTTTCCCCTGATTCCCACTCTAACTAGGTTAAATGTCGGGTCAAACGTGTAATTAAAAAGTCAACAGAAAGTTTAAAATGCGATTTATGCATGATTAACAATGTAGAACACTTATAACCTATTTGATCATTAATATAACTTGGTAATTAGTGTAAGGACATGTCTAAACATGTTCAACCCGACAATTTCCTGTTTAGACCCGGTTCGGAACCGAAAGTCGCATAGTTTGACTTATACTTTGACTTTCAGTTCTGACCCGTTTAAGCATGTTTTAGAAATGTCTTAGAGCTTTATTAGGACCAGGTTACATGCTAGTATAACCCTCTGTGATTATACACCTCGGATCATTAGTTATCCAATTAATACGCATGATTCCGTTAATTGCTCATATGTTGACCATTATGCCCTTATTACCTTAAAACGTGATTTTTGGAAATGTGAAAGAGTAGAAACCTTACATACTGATATATAAACTTGTATGCAAAATTTGAGATCAGTTTGAGGTGTAGATTGAGAGTTATGCTCATTATCGCAAATTGAAAGCTTTATGTTAATAAAATGACGTAATTAGCGTATAGCCTATTTAAACATACTTTTTGATATCAAATCTTTTACCCACTGATGTAATATATTATTTGTGGATTTTTTAAAGATTTTTAATTAATTTTAGGCTGAGCATAACTAGTAGTCGTAGGCTTAGTCCGGTAATTGTCGGTTTTGCCCTTACGGGCCATAAAATGAGTTTTACATATCTAAACGACTCCAAACCTTTTGCTACTGATTAGATATGTTAAATAAATTATTTTAAGCCTTCTAGAAGTATAAAAATATCAGCTTTATGTATCGAACCCGTAAACGGCTCTTAATCGCCTTATTAAGCGTTTATAACGCATAGTATGTATTAAAAAACTATATTAAACATACCCGGGTTGATACCTACTGATATTATAGGCAAATTATGATATGTTAACAGTAAGCAAAAGTTGATTAACTCAGACTTCAGTTTTGAGCTTTTCGGCTTATGTGAAATTACCAAAATACCCCTACGGGGCATAGTTTGGTTATAATTGATAAATTTCACATATACATTTTATCCTACACATATAACTTAGTAAATTGAGTATATTTGTTGATTACATCAGACCTGTAACTCAGCTTGTTACTTAAACTCTTTTATAAACTTTTAAATGACCAAACTACCCCTACGGGGCCTAGTTTGTGTTTAAACACGTTTCGGGCATAATGAAAGACATCTTACTGATGTCACAACATATTTGAGGCATAAATTAACTTAGGAAACCTGTATATAGCTCTCATGAATACTCGTCACGCTTATTATGCGTACGGTTCGGTTTATGTAACAAGTTTACATAAATTAGCCGAAACGGTTCAAACCTTAACGGTTTTATCTCAAAATCCAGAATGTGAATAATAAACACATGTTAAACAAGTCTTCAAACTTGTCGGGTCTAAATCACGTTCTATCCGGTCTTCGCTTAATCGTGCGTACGAACCGTATCTTTGAAACTAGCAGGTCTAAGCTTAAGTTTAATTAAAGACCCGTTAGGATTCTAATAGGTTATTATAAAACCTTCGTTCCAGATTAGGAGGACCAGTAAAAGCTACGTGCATTTTGCTTATTGTGATTTATACATTACTCAGGTAAATACTTTTAACTTATTTTCCCTATACGGGCTTGGGTTACGGTATATAGCATACCGCTTGATCGAGCATCAAATCCTCCACCGTTGAGTGGGTAATTGACTAATTTGATCGGCTCGTTTAAACAGTCTTGTTACTTAAAGCCTTTGGGGGTTAATGACCATGTCCTGGATGTAACATCTGCTAATTTTAGAGCTATAGGATTGACGACCCGCCCGTAGACTTGTGGTTATGTCATGAGCATCTTGCGTCTCATTTGGTTTGATATGTTAGACACATGCCATATTTATTGTTTATCTTGAATCACATGCTTGCTATGAGGAATTGTTCAAAAACTTATCTTTTGCTATGTACGTACCAAACTTGTATACTCGCCCTTGCTTTTGCATTGAACTTTATTTTAAACATGTTACAGGTTGAGGATGATGATGCCATGAAATGAAGTAGCGTTGATACCTAGATACACATATAGACGTTTAGATTAATACGTTGTATAAAAGTCATAATTGTTGTCGTATTGTTCTTTTGTATTTAACATGTTGTACTTCAAATTTCTTGTATTGTAACATTTATTTATGAAGGAAATCAATTTATCTTTAATTCTATTGTCACAATTTAGCGTTATGAGTGATGAGCAATCTTTCTTCGTCTCACTCCGATGTTTCCGCCATCGGTTGGGGTGTGACAGATTGGTATCAGAGCCATAACTATAGGGAATTAGGAAAAGTAGGAATGCTTTTACCTAGTCTATAGTTTTAGAGCCTTATTCGTATGTTTTTCTTGAACTACTACATGATACTTTATTCGTTTCTTACTTATGCTCTCTTAAACATGTATACCACTCGTGAGTAATATTCGACATGATATTCTTATGCTTTAATGCTTGTCTTATTATGTGTTAATACTTGCTTCATTGTTCGATTCTTTACGTGTTACTTTAAACATATTTCTCTATGTGTTAATACATGTTTTATCATTTCGTAATCTAAGCACCATTCTTGATATGCTTTCTTATGTGTTTACACTTGTTTATGTATTTCCTTTGACATACACTTCCCTCATGCATTTTACTTTTATTCTAAATCCGACAACACTCATATTACAAAAAATGAGACGACTACACCAAAATAGGCGTGAAACCCACAATTTGGTGAATGACTCTCGATCCTTCTACTTTTCTTTCTTACACGAAATTCACCACCAAGTTAGGAGTGAAATCCACACCTTGATGGAGAAATTCAAATTTCAAATTCTAGTGGACCCTCGCCAAAGTGTCGAAATTAACTTTTGACCCGACGAGTACCAACCACACTTAGGATACTAAATCGCCAAGTTAGGGGTGAAACCCGCACCTTGTCGACTAGTTCCGCTCCTTGATTTTCATTAATCCCGCCAAGTCTCGAAATTTCAATCGAATTGAGGACATGTAGTAACTGGAAGGGTAAATACCGTCAACCGACTTGTCGGCGAGAGTATTTCACCTATTAGGCCAAAGCATGCTCCTCAAGTTCGAAAGGCGTTTCGACTACTTTGGTTAGTCAAAGGTTCCGTTTTGGAACCATCCGAATTTTAATCAAACGTGTTTTACTATTTATCTTACGCGATGAAATCTTTCAAATTCGAATTTACTTTCGATATTTTCTTCTCACACACACAACATATTGAAACCTTTTCCATACCTTTATACATATGCAAGATTTCATGTAATTTAAATTCATATTCCTTGTAACGACAAGTGGAGACATATCCTCGAGATAGGAGTGATTTCCTTACCTTGATGATTAACTCCACTCCCTTTTTCTTAAAACGACCTCACCAACGAGTTAGGGGTGATTCCCTTACCTAGGTGATCGTTACCAAAACGTCTCTTCAAAATATCTTATTATGCAAACTCAATCATGTTTATATCTAAATTATTGATCATTATTCAAAATACATACGTGTACGATTTCAAAATACATTGTTTTGTCAAGCATACTTTCTATCCTACAACCTATTTTTTTTTTACCTAACTCACATACACGGATCCTTAACTTAACTTAAACGTTTACTACACAAATTTCCAAACCTTACGAAATGCTACCTATCACTTTAATCGGCCAAACAAATCTCTTGCCCATGAACTTCATATTCGACTTAATCACTAAAACGCACTCATGATATATATCACCAAACTAAAGACTTTCATTCTCAATCGGAGGATCAAACCAACCTTTCTTTTACACCTATAAGATCTTATGGATGTTATATGATCGTTTTACCAAAGATTCTTTTCACATCAACAAATCATTTGTTAGAACTTTTAACAATCTCAAAGTCCTTTTGCTAAAATACTTTTCTAAGAATCCTCGTTTCATAAGAACCTCCTAAATTCATAACTTCTTGTTTGATAAAATGAAATTACTTTTGATTGAAAAACCTTTTTACACCAATTTACAAAACACGTGGGCAAGAAGACTTCTTGGAGACCGACCACCCTTGAATTTCGTAAACCTTTTTAAAACAAAAGTAGCATTTCCATTTATTACAAAACGCATTGGGCTTAACCAATGAGTACCTTATGTCCTTCTTCATATACCCTTCAAACCAAGCTCAATCTAATTTTGATACGATAAACTCAACGTTTTGTTTAAACAACTATACCCACGTATCATCATACACGTTTTAGCCGTTTTAACGCAACAATTCACTTATAATCATTCGTATTTACATACTTAACCTTTTGGACGATCCTATACACCTAAATCCGTGATGTTATGCCTATACTTATAATCGTATACATACCTATACTCATATATTTCAATGTTTTTTTTTCACTTATACTCATACGTTGCGTGCTTATACATATACACATACTACTCGTACGTGTTATGTCGATACACATACTTGCGTGCTTATTCGTACCTAAACTTATATTTATGCTCACACTTTCATTCATACTCATGATCTATACATTCGTACCCATACACGAGCGTAATCCGAGTGATTCGCTTGCGTGGGTCCCATACATACTTAAGCATGGACTTGCTTACATACTTTATTCTTACACATACACATTTTATTTTTATTTTAAAATTTTGTATACCCTGATTCATACCCAACTAGTACAAGCTATGCGGATCATGCGACAATCGATATAATCGCGGGTGCACACGGGATTATAGTGATAGGCGTATGAGAACCATAGAGTGTACTACTGTGTATGGTAAGACACGGAACGTAACATGACACCGAATAACGAGGCAGACGTAACATGGTCAAAACATGGTGGATACGCCGCTGGTACTTCCCATATATAAATGTTTTCACCATGTTACCAAAACTTTCGTAAAACGTGCCATGAGAAATTCGGTGTTTTGCAGACCTTTTTGGACCTAATACAAACTTCAAACAACTCACAAACGCGATATCCGATTATCCACGATGAAACCTCATTCCTAACACAACGTTTTCGTTTGTCCAATACACATACCATTCTTATACTCGTATTCGTTTATTAGATCGATCATTCACTCTTACACCTCCATTATTCCCAGCTATTCGTCGTCTTTTAAACAAACCTCGTTTACAATCAAGTCTGTTTGCACGTTCAAAACCTAAATACTTTCTTGATTAAAACTATCTTTCCATCCTTTAATTTATGTACAGACATACTTAGTGGGCCGTTATCTCCAAAACCGTTTATTTAAAATACTCAACTTTCTCGTTTCTCACCAAAAATCAATTTATTTACAAAAAAAAAATGTTTCGAGTCACCTTAGTTAAACTAACTACTTTTACGAATCGATTCTTTTGGTCATCGGAATTTCCATACGTTTTTCAACACACTTCAAAATCTCAATTTTAGTCAATCATTCTTTTAGCCAAGATATTTTTTTTTTCCAAAGTTTTTCTTTTAAATAAATTTCGGGACGAAATTTCCTAAAGGAGGGGAGACTGTAACGCCTCGCTTTTTGAAACTTACCTTAATTAGAAAGATTATTCGTATACCTATTTTGGGAAACTAACATCCGTATCGTATTCGTATTTCGCTTTCGTTTCCGTGATTCGTAACTTCGATCGTAATAAAATTAATTATTTCATACGAATTTTACTTCGTTTTTTTTTTTTCATGCTTAAACATTTTATACAAATGATACATACCCGTACCCTTGTAAACACATGCGTGACTTACAATCAAAACATGACTCTAGATATTCTATACGTGCAAACACTTGATTGTACGCCCACAATACACAACCTATACTTTTATGTTATACAAACTTATTAATAGGTTATTAAACATTAATATATTTATAAGCTTAGTAAATTACTTGATCAAATAATGATACTTCATAATATATTTTGCTTCATGTCAATAATAAAATGGACTGCATGACTAAAAGAAAAAGAAATGTGTATGGCTGTTAAACAAGGCTTGCGACCGGAACATCCCTTAGTGCTGATTTCTTTGATTATTTCACTACTTAAATCATCTTCAATATAATGTCTTAGTGGTTAGTTATGTGCCTATCATATTATGATATATTACAATACCTTATATATATATGTTAAAATGCTAAAAAAAAGAAGTTAATGGCTATTAAATAGCCCCATGCGACCAAACTGCCAAACTTAAATAGTGGTTTTAGATATTTAATCACCTAACCACTTATGTTACACTTTGATTTAAATGGATAATTATATTTTTATTTAATCTAAACGTAATAAAACATGCATATACCAACTTAAGTTGCAAGATATTGAAAAAAAAAAAGAAATGTGGTTGGCTGGTAAACAGCCTTGCGGCCGCCCCATGTGTGGCTGTTTGTTTTTATTTATTTTAAATGCTAAACTCCCAACTAAATGTATTAATACTCACCCACTCTAACCCTAACTCCTTCCCCTATAAATACCATGCCTCCTCCAAGCTCTAAACACTTTACAAACACTTCTAATCACTCTCAAATCATCCAAAATCGTAGCAGAATTCACAGATTCGAGCAGATTCTTCAACCTTTACGAAAATGGGCATAACTTCTTCATTTCTTATCCGTTTTGGTCCATTCTTTTTCCAGAACGCTTGGCTTGACCTTGGCTTCGATTCTAGGGGTGTTTCACAGCAAACAAGTCCCTGGAACTCCGGCAAAAAGGCTTCAAAGTCCACTGTTTAAATTTGTTTTCATTAATCTTTGTTTAGACATGAGTTTAACTCACTCAAACCTATGTCCTTATGCTTATAACCACTCCTATGGTTAGTTAGGCTTAAAAACAAGGTTGAGACATACAAAATCAGAGAATAATCCTCAAATAAATTCTGTTTTGATTAGGGTTTTTAACCCACAAGTCATGTTCAAGTTTCATCTTGATATAGGAGTGATTATGGAACAACTTGGGTTGTTCCAACATAAAATCCCCACATGATTTGATGATTTCTCATAGTTTAGAATGTTTATATTAATGTACTAATCTTAAGTTCATGACCCTCCTTGTTTGTTATTACAACAAGTGTAGTGGTGAACGCATACGAGGTGCCTAAATGGAAGCTTGTTCTTCCTACCTCCTACATGACTTCTATGACACATTTTGAGGTACCTAAATGAAGATGTAATCTTCTACCTCATGCTTGAAATACTTGAACATTTGGACTTAATAATGTAAACTATACAACCTAAATAATATCTATGTACATTCGAACCTTTGATGTTGAACTCATGTTCATTTGTCAAAGTAGTAGTACATCATCTAAGACCTAAACCTTGTTACGATTCTTATGGGTATTCAACTCATGAAAACAATATCATAACCCTTGTGGTTACCAAGTGTCATACAAGTGTTATGTGTTGAAGACGATTATTTTTACATGTTATTCTCATATGTTATTTTCATGTTATTGTATTCCGAATCTCGACTCTAAACATACTTGAACTTAAACCCTTATACATTCGGACTCTACATCTCTAATCGTCAACAATTGGATAATCGGAAAGCATATGCAAACTTTGTGAGTATACTCGTATTTCCCCCTTTTTACTTTTACCACTTTTGGGGTGTAACATGTTTACTTATCAAAAACTTACACATGAACATTTTGCTTAAACACAAAATAATCCATTATATATGAATACTTTGATACATCTTGATGCTTGTTAATACTCATATTCCTAAAAATGGAAACTTATCATCAAGATAGGGGTGATTCCCAAACCTTGATGATTAGCTCCACTCACTTTCTAACTTCACCAACGAGCTAGAGGTGATTCTCTTACCTCGGAGGTAGTTACCAACTTTTCTTCGTTCTCAATGAAATTTTATGATTGAACGTTCCTTTTCAAAAATTTTGGAATTTATTTCACGTGCATGCTAATACGTTATACTGGATTCGTGTTACTTGGGTGAAACTTTATGTGATAAACTTGTCATTAACTTCGTAAGAAGCCACACCTTAACATACACGATGGGTTGACCTGTGTATTCACATGCCAGGGATACGTTAATCTTGTTAACTAAGTATGGCATGTGGATTGTTCTAAATTTTTATGAAAATACGTTAATCTTAGATTTCGAGGACGAAATCTCCTAAAGTAGGGGAGACTGTAACATCTGCTAATTTTAGAGCTATAGGATTGACGACCCGCCCGTAGACTTGTGGTTATGTCATGAGCATCTTGCGTCTCATTTGGTTTGATATGTTAGACACATGCCATATTTATTGTTTATCTTGAATCACATGCTTGCTATGAGGAATTGTTCAAAAACTTATCTTTTGCTATGTACGTACCAAACTTGTATACTCGCCTTTGCTTTTGCATTGAACTTTATTTTAAACATGTTACAGGTTGAGGATGATGATGCCATGAAATGAAGTAGCGTTGATACCTAGATACACATATAGACGTTTAGATTAATACGTTGTATAAAAGTCATAATTGTTGTCGTATTGTTCTTTTGTATTTAACATGTTGTACTTCAAATTTCTTGTATTGTAACATTTATTTATGAAGGAAATCAATTTATCTTTAATTCTATTGTCACAATTTAGCGTTATGAGTGATGAGCAATCTTTCTTCGTCTCACTCCGATGTTTCCGCCATCGGTTGGGGTGTGACACTGGATATCCATGGCATCATTTTACGAAATGGCCACGAATTAAGCGCGGGGTGTAGGCGTACACCCGTCAGTGCATAAAAGAACATTGTGGTGTGTCTATTGATCTTTAACCCGGACAAGATCCGGGCTACTGAACGCATAAGGAACATGTAATTCGTTCACAAGATTATATATTTAAATAATTCTCCCAAGTTAAATAAAATGTTTATGCCACGTGCATCCAAACCAATTTTCAATCATTTTCCAAAATGAGTCAGTTGATTGTATTTACCAGTGTAAACTGACGTATTTTCCCAAAAAGATTAAATGCAGGTACTATGCGTAATTGGCTGGGATTTCTCCTTAGCATCATTAGAAGTCTCGCAAGCTTAAGATGCCTGAAGTCTGTTGAACTATTGATTATATTTTGTTTCCGATCCATCTGTGGATAAACTTCCGAATATTGTGACATTTGAAATTACAATATTAAATTCGGTTGTATCATATTTTTAAATTGCTTCCGCTGTGCATATTGATTTTTGTGTTGTTTGACTAGTATGTTGCCAACCACGTCGCGATACTCCCCCACCGGGCCCACCGGTGACACGTGGAAATCGGGGTGTGACAACTGAGTTCAACTGGATACGTCGAAATGTGTGTTTTCATATGGTTAATGCATAATATAACGTTTGGACTAATCCATTCAATGTTTACGATGTACCCCCGCCGCAACGCGGGCGGGTCTTAACCCTAGTTATTATCAAATCGTAAAGTCTTTTAGGCCCATTTGAATAAGCCCAACATAAATCTATTTTATTATTTTAGAAATTACTACTGTTTGTTTATTTTAGCATTATTTTTTTTAGGTTTTTCTATATTCCGTTTATTTGATCTGATTTCTTTGTGTATTAGGTTATTTTATATTTTATATTTTGTGTATTTGATTTCTTTATGGTTTTACTAGGTTAGAACCCCGTGTATTACACGGGTTGAATAAATGAAATTTTATATATTAAATAATAAAAATTTATATCTTTATGAAACGCGTATATTGTACGGGTTAAATAAATGTAATTTTATATATCAAATAATAAAAAAAAGTTATATCTTTAAAAACCATGTATATTACACAGATTAAATAAATGTACTTTTGTATACTAAGTACTAAAAACATTGTACCTTTAAAAAACTCGTGTATAATCGGGTTGAATAAATCTACCAAATGATAAAAAAAATTACATCCTTAAAACCCATATATTACACATGTTGAATAGATCTAAAAAAGAGTTATATATTTAAAAACCATGTGTATTACACAGATTAAATAAATGTAATTTTGTATATTAAATACTAAAAACGTCGTATCTTTAAAAAGCCCGTGTATAGTCGGGTTGAAAAATCTACCAAATAATAATAAAATTTTTATCCTTAAAAATCCCGTGTATTACACGTGTTGAATAAATCTAATTTTACATAGCAAATGATAAAAAGTTATATCTTTAAAAACTTCATGTATTACACGGGTTATATAAATGTAACTTTGTATAGTAAATAATAAAAAAATTAAATTTTTTAAAACCTCGCGTTTTGCACGTGTTGAATAAATATAATTTTGTATACCAAATAATAAGAAAAATATTTTTAATAAATTATGATAACATTTAATATTAATTTATTATTTATATATTTAATATAAGTTAAGTATGAAAGAGAGGTATTTGTTTTAAAAATATATTAAATTAACAATTTAGATTTGAGGATAATATTTTATTAAAGTATGATAAGATTTAACATTAATTTATTATTTATTTAGTTAATATAAGATAAGTACATATTTAAGGATACCTTCAATGAATGACATGCGTTCAAAAGTTGGTTTCTTTTATTATAGTGGATAGACTAGGTTAAAATCTCGTGTATTACACGGGTTGGATATATAATAAATTGTGTTTTATATATTAAATAATAAATAGTTATATCTATAAAAACCATATTGTACGGGTTGAATAAATGTAATTTTATATACCAAATAATAAAAAGTTATATCTTTATTGTTAACTATGAGAAAATATATTAAACAACTTATTAATCAAACCAAGAATTTAAAATAGTATTAACCTAATCTAAAAATACACAGGGTTTTTAAAAATATAATTTTTTTTAAGATATAACTTTTTTTTAATATTTGCTATATAAAATTATATTTATTCAACCCGTACAATACACGGAGTTTTTTTTAAATATAACTTTTTTATTATTATTATATAAAATTACATTTCTTCCACTCTTGAATACACAGGGTTTTTTAAAAATATAATTTTTTTATTATTTGATATATAAAATTACATTTATTCAAACCGCACAATACACTTATACACGAGTTTTTTAATTATATAATTTTTTATCATTTAATATATAAAATTATATTACTCAACACGTGTAATAAAATAGGTTTTTATAAATATATTGTTTTTTATTTAGTATATAAAATTACATTTATTTAACCCGTGTAATACACGAGGTTCTAACCTAGTATATAAATAAATAAACGCTAAAAACAAATAAAACTACTAATAAAACAACTAAAAACATATGTGTTTTGTAACACATCAAACACCCATGTTTAAAGGACTCAATATCGTAAATAAATGTAGAGTTTAGGTCCCAACTTTTCAACTTCCAAAAGGTTGCCCATATGTCAAATTTAAATCCAGACTCCATATGACTTCGATCAATTTACAGAAGATATACTACTATTTCAAGTCAAACTATAAAACATGGAATACAAAAGATTCCTATGGTATGTTGATCATGATCCACCTCTTGTTTCGTGTTCTATATCTGAAGTGTATGTAACTTCACAATATTACCATTGCTAATTGAAAATTCAAAGCTAAACACGGTATACAAGCCCCAAATTACATCATCAAAATACAAAGAAAATCAAGCATCAATGTATCATACACTGCCCCATTTTTCTTCCCACCGGCCACCAATAATAGTCGGCGTATGGCAGTAGGGAAGGGCGTATACGCTTTCAAACAAACGTTTTAAACGCCATCTACAACAACATTTTGTCAATTTCCCACTTTTAACTGTGTTTCCAACATAAGATAAGTTACCAACATCATTATCTATTACTTTTGTATATCCTCCAAGCTTTTAACAGAGTCTGACCATTATGTTAAGCAAGGAACATAAGCATCTTAGATCATACAACCAACAAATCAACTTATTAGGTCACATGACAACATTATAACTCCATTTCCAGCTTTTCACTAGTGGTTTTACAACATTTAACACTATCACATTACAATCTTGTGATTCATGTTTCAACACTGGTCACTTTGTGACTCCTTAGCCTCTAAATGACACACACCCAAAATGACCTTACCATTCACAACATATACATAAACCACATTACCAAATTGACATTCAACAAAACACATCCAACCAAGCAATAATCAAAATTACTTGCGCTAATATAAATGTTAAACAAATGCCTTCCTATTTATAGTTACAAGACACTCGCATTTTTGCTTAGGAATTTTGTCATCTTGATTTCTTGATTTGACCCGTTGGCTTCCTAAAGTCATATACATATCATGGGTTATATAAGTTCATCTTTTCACCCATATTGAAAGACTTCACTCTCAATGAATTAGAATATTATAAATGAATCAACGCTTTACTCTCTAGTGGTTCGCATATCACTAATGACGGATTCATGATTTTTTTCTAATGGGTTCCTTTTGGTAAATTCTCTTTAATTGTCACTATTTTTTTTTCTAAATTATATAAGGTTCTCACTATTTTTTCCAAACGCACTAGTTTCTTGCGAACCCACAAATGTACGCTAGATCCGTCCCTACATATCATAGGTACTTCCTATTTTAGGGATTTAAATAATGCTAGGTTTGAATATTATCAATCTTCTAAGTATTTTTTTCTAATAAACAGGGGTGATTTTCATAACTGTATATAATTTTTTTTGTAACTTAATTAAAATGAATTATTCTAATAGTTCTATGATTTTTGTAATTAGTTTGATTTAAATGAATTCTATAGCATACCATCTCATCAAAATAAAATGAATAAGTGTTATGTAACCACGAAATAAGCTACGAACAAAACAAGTTAACTTAAATGGTGATTGCTAATACTTCATTAGCTTGTGTCGCAAAATTAAAGCACCTAAAGGAGTCAAGAAATTATAATTAGTAGATACGTCAACGATGCGGGGATAGCTCAGTTGGGAGAGCGTCAGACTGAAGATCTGAAGGTCACGTGTTCGATCCACGTTCACCGCATTTAATTTTTATTATTAAAGGTAATTGGTTTTTTTTTACTCAAATTCATTTATGAAATGTTTTCAAGACACCTTAAACATGATTCCCAGCTTCTTCACATCAGAAAACCAGCTACAAAGAGTCCTTTAGTTTTTAACCTGTATGGCTGTATTCCTTAATGTAATTACATATGATATTCACTCAGATACGTTGTGTATATATCGTAATAACTAAGAACCATAAAAACAATGGTATGTTTTGGAGCAGCCGAATGCTAAGAATTTGATCGGTAAGTTTAAGAAGTTTTTTGGAATCTAGACGTAGTAATTAGGGTAATAAAAATGGGATCATCTACCGGAAAAAATGACGTTTGATTTTCAATGTTATAATAGTTAGATAATCAAAATATTATATGTTGTGAATTAAAAATATGTAGGTTCAACGTGTTACCGAGTGATTTTGAAGATAAGGATATGAGAAGTGAATTGTGTGTGTGGACCGGTTGAGGTCATAAGGATTTTAATCCATTTGAGAATTATATATATCTCAAATTTGGTTGAAAGCGAGGGTAAGTGATTTTATTTTATCTTTAGATGAGTTTTTTAAGCCAGTAGAGGTTTTCGAGTTCAAGTTGTAATAGAGCTGAGTTCGAGCTCAAGCCCAAACTGACATTGGCTCGGATTGAGCTCGACTCATAATAACCCCATAATCTGATTGATTATTTGATAAGTTTATTTGAAATACATATCACTATAGCGCACTTTCTCCCTCTCAATCTCCCCCTACATTCTCACTCACTCCCTCTCTACACCTTGACGATACTTGCCACCACCTCCACCCTCGGCCACCATAGTCACCGATCCCCACCTCTACCTCCCCTCTTCACCACCTTGTCATTTAATTAAAGTCTATTTATTATAAGACATGATTAGATTAAATTTTCTTTGTAATTATCCTTGATCTACAACCAATTAGTGATACATAATATATTATAGTCTTTTAATTTTAATTATTCCTCAAGATTTTAGTTTCAAACACACTTAGGTGCTGTATGTTTTTAAAGAGGTAAAATGTTTGCAGTCTGCGGATCACATCTGCAAACATCTGCAGGAGAAGAGGTGGACCAAAGGTCTGTAGTCTGCAAGGAGAAGACTGTTTGCTTTTTTTACTTCTACAAAAACCCTTGTTTTCTTCTCACAGCACAGACAACACAACACCTCTCTCTCTCTCTCTGGCTTCATCTACCACCACCACCACAACCATCCGCCACGACCTCCTCCACCGTCCACCTGCCACCACCACAACCAACAACCACCGTCAACACCTGCCGCGAAGCCAAGCACCACCGCAAACCCTAGCCCCCACTCCAAGAACCCACCTCTGCTCTCTCTCAAAATCAGGCCACCGGAGACGTCGGAGAGAGAGATCGACATAGAGAGGGAGATGTCGGAGAGAGATCGACAGAGAGAGGGAGACGTCGGAGAGAGAGAGAGAGAGACACATGAGAGAGAGAGACGCAGGAGAGAGAAACAAATCCGACCACCACTCCTTGGTGGCGACACTCGACGATTGCGGCGGCGGAGGTGGAGGGAGATGGTTCAGGTCAGTTCAGAGTGGGGGTGGAGGTGGAGGAGATGGGTGTCGGAGGAGGTGGTGTGTCAGAGGAGATGGGTGTCGGAGGTGGAGGTGGTGGCGGAGTGGAGGTGGGCGGCGGAGGAGGTGGTGTCGAAGGTGGAGGTGGTGACAAAGGAGGTGGTGTCGGCTGGAGGGAGAAGAGGTTTGGAGACTTGGGTTGATGTCTGCGTGGGGAAGAGGTGGGGAAGATGTTTTTAGTGAGAAACTCTTCAAGAAAACAAACAAGCTGCAGGATCCAAAGGTCTGCACGCGTCTGCGCGACGCAGACATAAGTGCTCAGAAGAGCTTTTGCCCAAAACACAAGCACCACCTTAGTTTTAGAGTTTTGGGACATATGTAATTCTCTCTTTTGACTATGTCTGAGATGTTGTATATTTAATTGAGATTATCTGGTAATATACAATATATACACCTCATCAACATAGCTGAACAAATGTCATATACTACTTTTTAAGAGCATGTACAAAATTTGTTTGTTATCCAACATTTCATTGTAAATTAGCTAATTTGTGACCAAAAAGAGAAGAACCAAAAGAGCTTAAGCGTTTAACGTGTCAACATGTAATCAGTCAAAGAGTTAGACCTAACAAAATTGCGGGGATAGCTCAGTTGGGAGAGCGTCAGACTGAAGATCTGAAGGTCACGTGTTCGATCCACGTTCACCGCATTCATTGTTCTTTTGTAAAAAAGAACAATTTTTTTTTGGGGATGATTCTTTTGACAGCAGCCAACATTGTACCCAACAAGTTTTAGTTAAGTCTTTGTATTCTTATCTTATTTTTTGACACCATGTATGATAAACTGGTCAATCCTCTCATTTAAGTAAACGGGTTATGTTATTGGGTTCGTGTTCACCGCTTTAATACGTTCATGTATATATTGACCCTCAACCCGACATGATTACCACCCATTGTTTCTTTTCCAGATGATTTCGAAAAGTTGTATTTACAAGTTCATCTTAAATCACTGACACACAATAGCATCATCAACTGTTTGATTTATAGATAATTGTGATAAAAAAGAAGTGAATGGAATTTGAAGTAGTTTTGGTTTTTTAGCATAGTTTGATCGAGACATTGTTTGCTGCGATGTGTTTTTTTCCTTGATCGTACTATATAAGTCATTTTTGACATTTTGTTAATTTCAGTATTCTAATCTTGATGAAGAAAAAGCTACGGACATCCAAAAACCGAAAATGATGAATAAAAAGTTTCGAAATCTGTTATTGTTCGCACAGCGAATGCCAGAATCCAGCTCAGATCTACAAGAAGGCTTCCTTTGGGGTTACAATTTAACTTCTTTCATCATCATGTTAGTTAATAGACGAAAAATTATCGAATTCTTAAGTGCCGGATTGATCAACAATGCATCAAACCCACTTCTCTTGACAAGGTGAGTCATCCCAAACTCAATGGAGTTCACAATCATACGGTAGTATTTGGTTCAAGCAAACCATCGGTTAGGCAGCTTCGAGAAGGTCCATTTCTTGCACACAAGAATCTAAAACAGTGAAATTGGGATCCTCCAGCCAGTCACACCAAGAAATCAAGTGCTGACTTAAAAGACCACCAAAAACGATAATCCGCTTCTTTGAACATGCAACTCACAGACTAGACTGGTTGGTAGTCATTAACTGAATGTGGCAGTTAATGATGTACCTTTTATCGCAGAATGTGGCAGCCCGAAATACACTTACCCGTAAGAACAATTTCAAAGATATTGTTCTTTTCTCAAATATAAGTTATACGAAGTTAACACGCGTTCAACTTTTTAGGATTCAAATACAGTTAAATCAATTAAAACTTGAAAAAGTTCATAAATAGAATTGAGCTGTTAAGCCATATTTATATATAAGCACTGAAGGTCCATATTAGAAAAAAACAGGAATTCAAAGTAACCATCCGATGTTGAATTTGCATGAAAGGAGATGAAAGCTAGTCCTCGCGCCAACAATGGCTACATTTCTCACACGTGAAGTTTATTGTCATGGGCTCATCAGCTGACCTTGTTTGAAACTGGATATATGCAGCCTTGTTGTGACCACAATTTGGACAATGTGCTGAAAGAAACAAATGGCTTAGAGTTAGACATTTAAGATGCAAATTGCACACACACATAGATAGAACAAGTCAGCTTCAACTAGGCGTGTTCATAAACCGTTTAAACCCATTAAAACCAAAGAAAGTCAGTCTGTTCAATCTGTTTTCAGATTTATATGATTCGGTTCATGGTCCAGTTTTGAGAGTTTAACGGTTTCACCTATTGGCCGACAGTTTAAAACCTTAAACCGGAGTTGTAAACATAACTGTCTGTCTTAACAAATTGAGAGACATAGATACCTTGATCTGTTTTTGGTGCATTACTCATGTCATCTTTCGTGATAATCGGATCTACAGCTTTTTTAACCAACCGCTGCTTTCTTTTGATCTTGACCTACGCACGGATTAAACATAACAAAAAAGAACAATTCAAATAAAGGAACATTATTGTGTAACCTTTAAATCTAAGTTACCTTGGGTTCAATCTGGCTAACATACGGACACGTGGGGCAGAAAAATCGGGCAGGACGAGACATGTGTGGCAATTCATACTTCAACAACATCCCACATGTTGGGCAGAATTCCATCCCTACATAAATCAGTTAGTTCCCATATGTAATTCATCATGTATCATGTATTAGAACCCAATAAAAATAGAATGAATGAATGGCATTTTATCAAACACCTTACGTGCATTACCCAAGATCAAGAAAAATGGCAAAACCCATATATAGAAAACAAGAGCAAATAGACATGTTTGAACAGTAAGGTGATCCGATCAAAAGAAGACATCAAATCAGCACTCAATTCAATGGACACATACGTGTACTGTGATTATATGGGTTAAACCAGCCAAACTTATGGGAAATTGAATGGAACAGCCAAACTTACGTGCATTACCTGTTTATGGGTTTATAGAAGATTGAATTGAATGGAACAGCGGTGACGGCGACGAACGGCGGCAGCGGCGTCGATAATCAGATGATAATTGAATATAGTAATGCGTAAAAAGAACGTAGTTTTGTTTCTTGTTTCGGCCCAAAACTTTTTCAGCCCAACGACTTGTTTAAATTATTTAGAGCTAATTATTTAGTGCAACACATGGACTGAAATTGCAATTTTTAAACTAATTAATTAAAATAGTGATTTTTGATAAACCATATGTAAGAAAACAGTAATTAACTCAATTATTTAAAATGATGATTTATTGGAATTGTGTTTGAAATTGAATTATTTTTTTAGTCTGGTTTTAACCATTTGAATCCAAAATAAAAAAAGTTTAACACGCTATGTGGCGCTTTGATGGCGCACTTTGCACTCCGCTTGAGAGCCGCCTTTGTATTTTTGACCACGTGCGCGTGGTAGATCACAGAGGATGCAAGGACCAAGTGGAGTGCAGGTTCGAAGCGCGTGCAGTGGCAGTCCGCGCGCGGGTATACGTGGCACGAAGGCGCGCGGTTGCGCATGGTGCATGGGTCCTGAGGCTCACAGGTGACGTGGCGCACGCGCGTATGGACCAGAGTCAGTGTGGCGCACACGCGTATGGCAGTGAGCCAAGAGGACGCACCGCGCATTGGCGTGCAGACCTGGGCGCGCGCACCAGTGTGGCTTGCGCGTACGCGCGCGCAGAAGCTTCCTGCATTAAATGACAGTGCAGTTTCAGTTCAGCTTCGTAACTGACGAGTTAATGGTCTTTGACTGAGAATTAACTGACGTATTAAATTGCATTGAAGACGTTTAATGCAATTTAAACCTCTCTTTAATTCCGTTTTGACTGTTTCAACTTAGGAGCTGTATAAATACAGCTCCATACCCAGCTGCAAAAGAGACCAGGAAAACCCAGCAACAACAGCTTTATGGAAACAATTCTCTTCACATCTCTGATCATCTTCTTCTTGCAGCTTTCAAGGTAAACTTCGGGTTGTAGGCGAACTCCGGCAGTACTACTGCTCTGGCAGTACTACTGCTCTGGCAGTACTACTGCTCCGGCTGTTGTACCCTGGGAAACAAAACGAGTACTCCTGGGAGGCTCTGAATTTGTTTTAAGGGAAGCGAGTGAACACGTGCCTCAGCCACTCTGCTTCTACACCTTTCTTGTATTTTGGTTTATTTCAATTGTAATAGTATTGTAATTCCGCTTTCTTTTATTTCTGAATTGTAACAGTTTAATAAAATTTGTTTATTTTATTTATTTACGCGAACGGTTCCTACAATCTTAAAACAAATTTTTAAAACCGTTCGTGTAATCAAAACCATTCTGTTTGGTGATTCAAACCAGTTTTGATTAACTCAGTTTGTGTTTTAAAAACATATTTTTTTTGTTTTCATCTTCAAAGGAGCGACTTTGGTTGAAAACAATTTGGTTACTTCAGATTTGTCCTAATTTTGCTAAAACTTTCTGAATTGGTCTTCAAAGTTGGATTTAGAAGCCAATCAGTTAGTTCTAAAAATTATAAAAATTTCTGTTTTTGGTCTTCAAAGTTGGACTTAGAAGCCTAAACAGTAAATTTGTGGTAAAATTAAAATTTACTAGTTTACTTCTGGTTTTTGCGTAAATCAGATTTTTTGTCTAAACTTATAAAATTTTAATTTTCAGCATGTCGAACGAAAACGTCAACGTTAACAACACGAGTGTTGTGACGGGAACCCCTCTTAACGCCACCACTATGGGAGCGTCCACAGTGGCCAATCACGCTGAACGACCCGAGAAGTTCTCGGGTCTACACTTCAAAAGGTGGCAGCAGAAGATGTTCTTCTACCTGACCACCATGAACCTTGCGAGGTTCTTGACGGAAACCGCTCCCCAACCTGTGGAAGGGGAGACCGACGCACAAAGACAGTGCGCGGTAGATGCGTGGAAGCATTCGGATTTCATATGTCGTGGCTATGTGTTAAACGGCCTATCGGATGCGTTGTATAATGTGTACTACAACGTCAAGACTTCCAAAGACCTTTGGGATGCCTTGGACAAGAAGGATCACAGTATCACACATAGCATTTCAAATCCATCGAACAACCAATCACAAATTAAACCTTATCATCATTCTTATACACACCTCAATTGTATTAGCGGACAAAATAAATTTACTACCGGACTATCTCATCGTTGATATCCAACCAAACTAAATTCTGGATCAAAATCTGGATGAACTCCTATTATTTTTTTCACATTCGGTACCATAAACAAACTTCCTACCTTTCAATTGTAAAACACAAACAATCTTTTGTCCCCGCAGCAAAAACAACAATCATCCAACCACTAAAGCATGGCAACCATTGATCCAACGCCCAAACCTACTCGATGTTTTCCATATCTTTTTCTTGAATTTGTTTAGTGGATAGTTTGGTGATTATGTGTGTATGTATGTAGGGGTAAATTTTTACTAACGATGCATTATTATTTGTGATGTGTGGCAGTTAATTGATGGGTTAATTTTAAACGGTGGGATAGACACATAAACGGTGTCGCAGTTTATTTTGTGATGTGTGGTAGTTAATTGGTGGGTTAATATTTATGAGCCTTTTAAAACGCCATGTCTTTTTACCTTTTTTTTTTTTCTTGAAACGACACATGAAGGATATTTTAATTTAAAGGATATGATTTTTAAACAAAGAGGCATGACCCAAGTTACTAAAGGTGTGACTTTTAAACAAATGTTAAATAACCCAAGTTACTAATTGTATAAGGGTATAATATGAAAAATCTTGTACTTCTAATTTCTCATGAGTAAGGCAGAGCAATAAAAAAAAATTACAATGGTTGTTGCCTGTGGACATAAGTTAACTAACTGAACCACGTAAATCTCGCATGATCTTTGTATGTATAATTTCTCTCTTACAGTAATATTCGTGTTTGTGTGTGTTGTTTAAGAGGCCAAATCCTAACAATTGGTATTAAAGCTTTAGGCTCGTGATTACTATTTGTTTTCCCCTATTACTCGGGCCTCGATTTTTTTTTTTTTTTTTGAAGATCGCTAATTAGTAATTGAATACTATCGGGAAATCCGATAAAAGGAAAAGAAGAACGGAGGTCAGTATTACCCAAGTTAGGTAGAGCGTAAAATGAAGGTCAACACCTAATTGAAATCGATTAGGGCTGCTTGTTTGTCGGCAACCAAAAGCCGAGAAAACGCCCAGCGTCATCAGGGCTAGACATTTTTTGATTATTATTTTTGATCCGTGTAGTTACCCGGTCTCAGTTAGACTGTCAAAGAACTAGTTTTTTTATTGGCCGCTAGGGTTTTGGCCAAAAGATTTTTGGAGAACCAAGACTTTTTTTACTAGGGTTTAAAAACTTGTGTTTTGGCCAAGGTACAGAGATAATACTATTTCTTTTGGGCTAAGGTTTTTTGGGCAGTGATCAGTGCACTACAGGTATACTCTTGTTGATATTAATTATAATAAAAATGTATCGATACTAAAAAAAAAAAAAAAAAAAAAAAAATATATATATATATACTATTTTAATCGGTTTTTAAATTTTGTAGGTTGAATAAGTAAACGAGTTAAAACGATCAAATTAGTATTAAAAATAAATATTAATAATCATCAACCTAAACTAAAGATGTAGCCTAATGTATATTTGTTTTTATTGTCATACGTAGAAAATAAAAGTAAAGTAAATTAAATGTCATCGTGATTTATGAACCATTGAAAATCGTATAACGAACTTCCAACATCCAGTGTTTTGTTGAGCTAAAACATGTGCCATTCCACGTTGCCAGATATTGTATTCAGTGGCGGATCCAGAATTTTTTTCAAGGGGTTAATTTTTTTAAGTGTTCCAATTTCATATGTCCGAACATAAAAAAATTTGGGTCAGTTCGACGATTCGGGTTGGGTAAGGTTCATCACATAATGAAAATAAGTAAAAACTTCAACCTTTAGTTTAGTTAGACATTGTTTGTTCATTAATGTGCTCGATGATTAGGCAAACATATAATTTTGGTAGTAGTTAACTTTTGCCGGATAGCCTAAACGCTAAAGACATTTAACTTTGAATAGTGCTTTTTATGCATTTCAATTTATACACATAAGTGGAACTAATAAGTTATAACTTATACAAAGTAGAACGTGTTATCATAAGTTTAACTCTTGTGTAACTGCGTTTAACATATTTTTCGCTTTTCGAAAGACAAGGGTCATTGTGTGTTTTAGCCTGATGTGATTCAAATACAAAATACCCAAAACACCGGATGATAATAAACTTCGAAAACTTAACAACCACGGAATTACTTATACGAACCTCATCGGCTTTTGTTGTAATCACATGATTATCTTATGGTTTTAAACAACAAAAAGGAGGACTAAGAATCTGGCATCTAATGTTATTGTTTGTGTAAATATTATTTTAATAGATGCTATTAAAGTTTCTATGCAATGTGTGTAAAAAAGTTTAAATTGATCAATTTTTGCTAAACTGTTAGTTTTTATGATCTTGTAGATTACATAACAACAAGATTTGAATAAATTTAAATTCTTAGGAAAAATCTGAATACTTATTTTCATAGTCTAAGTTTGAATTTTAAATACCCAGTAAGTCACAAGTCAGTAACCAAGATAGGGTTGATCACATATTATAGCTTACTTCCTATTTTTTAATCATCACATTGATAAGGAAATGGAATCAAACATGAAAACCAGAACCTCAAATTTTACCATGCCTTTGGACAATGCAAAAGGTGTGGATAAGAGTTTGGCAAGAGGCCTTGATTGTAACTGAATATAGGGCATCTTTTAAGGGTTCTTACATAATTGATTGAGTTAAATGTCATTTCAGTTCCTATCATTTGGGTCATTTTGCCAGTTTAGTCAAAAGGTTTCGTTTTTCGTCTGTGGGTCCAAAAGGTTTCACCGTTGTCATTTTAGTCAACTGGGTTAGCTTCATCCATTTTTTCTGTTAACGAGAAGTGAAATTCGGTCATTTTATGCTGCCGAATTGCCCTTCTAGTTAACAGAATTACATATAAAATGACCAATTTGCCCTCCTCGTTAACAGACAAAATGGATGAAGTTAACCCAGTGGACGAAAATGACAACGGTGAAACCTTTTTGGACCCACAAGCATAAAATGAAACCTTTGGATTAAATTGGTAAAATGGCCCAAACCACATTTAACTCTAATTGATTTGTTACCAGTTTTGCTTCAGCAACGGTTTGTCTGTTTCCAGCGGATTCCCGCTATTAACAGTATTTTTATCATCGCATCCACGTTTCAATTTAATGTTAAAAATCGGGTCGCCCGCAGCGTAGCGCGGGAGTATCCCACTAGTTAATCTAAACATTACTTGGCGATTAGAACAAGTTTTGATTGGGACTTTATGCAATAAATTCTAAATTGGTCAGTTTAAAAACACAAACTTTATGCAATTAGCCTATGAATTTCAAATATTATCATTCTAAGTTCTAGGTAGCTACTGGGACCTTTAAATATTGTCATTCTTTTATGATGCAAGCTCCATTATAAATCAAGACTCAAGAGTAAACCAATGATATGACAGATTGATGATAGAATAACACTGAATCTTAAAATCAACAAATTCAAAGTTAAAATTAACAATTTATAGAGTTTAAAAAATTAAACAAACCTGGTGCATGACTCCGTGTGGTGGCTGGAGTGGACAAGTGGTGGTCGTGTGTGTTTGCGTTTGCGTTTGGGACTAAACATGAAAGGGAAGGCATAAAACAAAACCCTACTCGTTTTTGACTAAAAAAAGGAAAAAAAATTACGAACTGAACGTGTTCCTACGAAACCCTTTCCTGGCTGAAAATCCGCCCCTGATTGTATTCAGATCTGACAGGTATCGGAGGCTTGTTGTGTGGATCGTGATTGTTTTGAGACACCCTTTTGATATTTTGAAAAGAGAGTGTGTTAAAAAACTTTAGTGAATTGATACTTTATTCAGTAATTCGGTTCAACAAATATATTGGTAATCAATTATGTAAATTGACCCTTTGTATTATAATGATTGTTAAATCAAATTTAATGGAGTCTATCTCTGATACCAAACACAAATATGGAAAGTTATCATACTATTTTTAATATAATCAAAAGATTACAAATACAAGTATGAATTACACACCCCTAAGTCTGATCACTGTAACTTTTTGTTCATACAAATGGAATTGTGATGAAAATGATAAATAGATCTTAGCAGAGAAGATCTACTTATAGTAAGTATAAACATCTGTTAGGCAATTAGGGCTGATATAACCCTGACAACAACATCTAATATTACTAACATAAAAATTTATCTGATGTTAGAAATTTTAATTTATGATTTGACGTTTGGCCACAAAAAATGTAAATTTGTTCTTTTAATTTCACAAATATGATTTTCATAGTTTTTGGTGTTTCTTAATTGACCATAACTAGCGATCGTCGTCTATTTGGCTAGTCTCTCATTATCATCATTGTAAGGACATGAATCGAATCTTTGTCACTTAAAACATCATGTATCTCCCTTTTAACTATACCAGTGGTGAGACCTCACTTATTTAGTTGTAGTTTTTTTTTTTAACATCAAATTATCAATTTAACATAACTATAGAAATATTCTTCTGGATAACATAACAATTTAACATCAGATAATCAAAAAATTAACATCAAATTATCAACAATAAGTCAAATTAACATCAGTTAACACACCTGTGAAGAACGCCCGGAGGAGGACGGTTGTCGGCTGGAAGAGGAGAGGCCGTAGCGGAGGGCCGGAGGTGGTCGCTGAGACAGGGTGAGGGTGGAGGCGTCGCTGTTGTTTTTCAGTCCGTAGGTAGCCTGCTGTTGTTTTTTTGTTATGGGTGTTGTAACCCTAAATGGGTTTTAAAGGAAAAAAAATAAAAATAGAAATTAAAAAAAGGGAACAAAAATTTAAAAATTGTACCATACAAGATTCGAACCCGGGTATCAAGCGTGAATGTACAAGGATTAACCAGTGCACTACCAAAGCCTTTTTGTTTATGGGTTCCCTATATATTTTACTTATGGGTTCCTTTTCAGTTTGTTACATATATTTACACTAAAAATAAAAAACCGAATGGGTTCCTGGGAACCCGATCTTTCTTAATAAGTCCGCCCCTGAATAAACGTCGACACCCTACGGGTTTTCAATTTTTGAAATCTATCCAAAACATCATCTAAAGCTAATTTCTTAAGCAATTCTTTCTCTATATAACATAAGTTCATCGCTCCATAACATAATATTTCAATTTTAATTTTCAACTATTCAAGCCTTATAAATCATAACGTAAGTTGTAATCACCCTAAAAATATAAACAACATAATCACCCTAAAAATCACCTAAATAACCATAAACAACGTCAAAACACACAAAATTTCAAACCTATTTAACAACTTTATTACCCTTTTTCTCCTATAATATCAACCAAAATCATTAAAATAAGAAAGAAACTTACCCGTGTTCGGATTCCGGTTAGATTTGGTGTCGAACGACGGTGGTATGGTGGCTGATTACGGTGGTCGCCGCATGCTAGACTGTTGTCGCTGGGTGATGTTGTTCGTTGGCAGTGCAGGGATGCAAGAGAGAGAGAGAGAGAGCGGGAGAGAATTTCTAAAGGTTTTGGGCTTTAATTATTTTATTATAGTTTAAAATATTGTTAGGTTTGGTTAATGGGCTAAGACTTAGTGGGCTAGCTAGTTAGGAATTATAAGTGGGTAAAGGTATGGGTATTTGGGTTTAGTTAGTTAGGTATTAAAAATTATATAATTTACTAAAAAAAATTAAAATATAAATTGATAACACTTTTTACCTAAGGGGTGCGGTCGAAAAATTACAAGGGGTGCGGACGAAAAATTCCAAGGGGTGCGGACGGGATTTTCGACGGAACTTAGCACTAATTTTTTTTTTCCGCGGGGGTACGCCCGCCCACCTTGGGTTGAGCTTGGGTCCGCCCCTGACCAAATTGACATTCAACAAAACACATCCAACCAAGCAATAATCAAAATTACTTGCGCTAATATAAATGTTAAACAAATGCCTTCCTATTTATAGTTACAAGACACTCGCATTTTCGCTTAGGAATTTTGTCATCTTGATTTCTTGATTTGACCCGTTGGCTTCCTAAAGTCATATACATATCATGGGTTATATAAGTTCATCTTTTCACCTAGGGCTGTAAACGAACCAAACAAACACGAACAAGACCTTGTTCGTGTTTGTTTGTTAAAAAATATATGTGTTCGCGAACCGTTTATCGAACGGGATTTTATGTTTGTGTTCGTTTGTTAAGGAAATGAACTTGTTCATGTTCGTTTGTGTTTGTTTGTTAATTTTAGGCAACGAACGTTGACGAACACAAATGAGCACAATTGATTATGTGAGATCAACGGATATGCGACGTAGACATAACACGATACGACAACTACTCTCAACGGGTGTTATCACAATTGATTATGTGAGATCAACGGATAACATTGCAGACCCGTTTACAAAAGGCTTAAGCAGAGAGTTAGTAGAAACGTCGTCAAGAGGAATGGGACTAAAGCCTGTGATAAATGGGAATAGGAGGGAAACCTAACTTAGTTGACTGGAGATCCCAAGATCTAAGTTCAATAGGACAACTTAATCATATTACCAAAACGGAGTCACTGTGGGGGAGTACCCCAAACTAAATAAAAGGGAGTTATATACTTCCTAGTCCATTCCAATCAGTGACATTGAAGTGAGGCTAAGCATATTAAGGTTAACGATTTCGGGAAATCAAATAACCATGATGCTTTTAATGATTCATGGGAATCACCTATGTTAGAGAGAAGTAGGGTCGCTTCAAATGGATTTGTCGGGTGCGCAAATCCTAGAGCTCTCGCAGAACCATGCTAGTTTTCCATGACCATAATAGGACACGACAATGAGGATTTGGCCAAACCAGGGAGAGTATTGTGTGAAGTGTAATGTCGTTTACACAAATGGGGGTATGTTCAAGGACATTGCGTCTACAAACCGCTACTAAGCTAAGTATGCTTCACAACAGAAGGTTCAAAGGCTACAACCTACCTATCTTGCAATACTCAACTGTCGAAGTTTATCGTTGAAAAGTGTAAGGAAAAGATCCATTTCCATACATGTGGGGGATTGTTGGAAAATAGGTGAAAAGATCATTTTTCACAAATATAGGAAAATGTTTTTTTCCTATTTTGGACTAGAAATAAATATAATAAAATAAGCGGGTTTTATATATTTATTTGTGGGTTTGTGTTCTATGTTGGAAGAGCTTCGCAACGAACTAAACCACGTCCAAAACGGAGCTAAGATGAATGAGATATCGATGCTCAAAGTTGGGTGTTTGGAACATTCAATGCTGAAACAAAAGGGAAAGTAGCACCTTGTCCCACATCGGATGAGAGATGGAACTTAAAGGGGTATTTAAGTGGGAACTCTCCATCCTTATTGTTTCATGGGAGCACTCACTAGTGTACTCGCGAAGGGTGCGGAGCACCCTAACTTTCACTCGCACACGCGCGCGTGGCGTGGGCGATGAGGCGCAATGTGGCCCTTTGATGGCGCACTTTGCACTTCGCTCGCATCGCCACGAGCTGCTTGAGAGCCGTCTTTGTATTTTTGACCACGTGCGCGTGGTGGATCACAGAGGATGCAAGGACCAAGTGGAGTGCAGGTTCGAAGCGCGTGACGTGGCAGTCCGCGCGCGGGTATACGTGGCACGAAGGCGCGCGGTTGCGCATGGTGCATGGGTCCTGAGGTGTCGTGCGCGGCGCACCAAAGTGAGCCAAAACGGCGCGACTGTGTGGCGTGCTCGTAGAGGCTCACAGGTGACGTGGCGCACGCGCGTATGGACCAGAGTCAATGTGGCGCACACGCGCATGGCAGTGAGCCAAGAGGACGCATTGGCGTGCAGACCTGGGCGCTCGCGCACCAGTGTGGCTTGTGCACACGCGCGCGCAGAAGCTTCCAGCATTGAATGACAGTGCAGTTTCAGTTCAGCATCGTAACTGACGAGTTAATGGTCTTTGACTGAGAATTAACTGACGTATTAAATTGCATTGAAGACGTTTAATGCAATTTAAACCTCTCTTTAATTCTGTTTTGACTGTTTCAACTTAGGAGCTGTATAAATACAGCTCCATACCCAGCTGCAAAAGAGACCAGGAAAACCCAACAACAACAACTTTATGCAAACAATTCTCTTCACATCTCTGATCATCTTCTTCTTGCAGCTTTCAAGGTAATCTTCGGGTTGTAGGCGAACTCCGGCAGTACTACTGCTCCGGCTGTTGTACCCTGGGAAACAAAACGAGTACTCCTGGGAGGCTCAGAATTTGTTTTAAGGGAAGCGTGTGAACACGTGCCTCAGCCACTCTGCTTCTACACCTTTCTTGTATTTTGGTTTATTTCAGTTGTAATAGTATTGTAATTCCGCTTTCTTTTATTTCTAAATTGTAACAGTTTAATAAAATTTGTTTATTTTATTTATTTACGCTAACGGTTCCTACATATTTATTCTATTAACTTAAATATAAGGTCCACTAACCATCTTTATGTTTTAGGTTTCTTTTTCAATCGTAAAGTTCATCTGGTTTAACTTTTCTTCACTGTAATCTCCCACTTAAAAATAATAATTTTTATCAAACATGTTTTTATTTTATTTATTTTTTTCCACTTTCTACAATATGTATGAATTAATATATTTGGATTCTAATTTTCATCCTGTTGATTGTACGAGTTTTGTTAGCTTTTTCATAATTTATATTTACTAGAATTAAGCACCCCCTATTGTGGTGGAGATCTAAAACTATGCCAAATAATATCAAGGCCACACCGCTGTTAGCGACCACTGATACCGAAGTTACGGCGTGTTAATGTGAAGAAATAAGACTGAAACATATAACTTATAAAAAATAACTATGTCGACTTAGGACACACGCGTTGCGACGAACTTGTTAAATGGAAAAATAGACGTAAAAACGTTGAACCACACACGCATGTTGCGCCGTGTTAACTCGCAAAATAACGTAGAAAAGAATAACTAAGTCAATGTAGGATCCGCCCATTGCGGCAAACTTGCCAAAGGGGGAAAATAGACATGTTGGCACATACCTGTCAAATTTGAAAAAATAGACCAAAAACGTTGAACCACACACGCACGTTACGACGTATTAACTAGCAAAATTTAGAACGAAACGTAAAACGAAAAAACTTGCGAAAGATAAAAAGTATGGGGGACAAAAGTTGTAAATAAAAAAGTTTTGGGTTAAATTACAAAAGATGAAAAGTTTTGGGTTAAAAGTAAACAAATTAAAAAGAGTAAACTTCCGTTTTTCTCCCTGTGGTTTGGTCACTTTAACGGTTTTGCCCCAAACCTTTCAAAATATACATTTTACTTCCTGATCTATGAAGGCCTTCATGATTTTGCTCCCCGCCTATAAACGTCATCCATTTTAACAGTTAGGGTTTTAAGCTGGAATTGTAAAGGGAGGGTTGGAAAAAGACATAATTGCCCCTCAGGTGTTTTGCATGTGACATACTTTAACTATTAAAGTGGATGACGTTTAGGGGCGGAGAGCAAAATCATGAAGGCCTTCATAGATCAGGGAGTAAAATGGCTATTTTGAAAGGTTTTGGGCAAAAACGTTAAAGTGACCAAACCACAAGGAGCAAAATGGAAGTTTACTCAATTAAAAATGTTAAAATACAAAACATGAAAACTTTTTGATTAAAAGTAAAAAAAAAAAAAAACTCATACTTGGGGTACAACAACATAATGCAACAATGTGTTGCTAATTTATATTATGAAAATTTCTTATTACTTTAAAGTTAGGCCACAATTTTTTTTTTTTTTTTTACTTTTGAATAACTTTTTTTTAAGTAAACTTCTCTTAAAAAACAACCCCCGACCCAATCGGGCAAAAGGCCAAACAACAACACACCCCCGACCCAAACGGGCAAGGGATCAAACTACAACATATACAAAGGGAATTTACACAAATCCGCCCATCTGATATATTTACACGAAGATCTATTTTTAACCCATCCATAACCTCTCGATTTAATCTCTCCAAGGATGTCTTACGGGCTTCGTTTAATCTCTTTGAAAATTAACTCATTCCTTCCTTTCCATATGCACCATGGATGATTTTCTTAGCTTCCTTACCCATTTGACAAGAGTTATGAATTTCCATGATATCCTTGAAATCGAAAGTGAAGATGGGGGAATTTTACACCAAGCGCTAAAACCCGACCAAATCCTGTTGGCATAGCTGGACATTTCGTTATCCGGGTGTCTGTCTAGTATGTGGTAATGGATTGGATGGAAGAATGAAAATGGACGAGGTAATGGAATGGACAAAAAGAATGAAACGGATTATTCCATTCCATGGCCTTGTTTGGTTACATGTGGGAATGGAATGAATTACTACCTTGTAGTGTTTGGTGGGTAGGAAAAGAAGAAGGAATAAAATCGGCGATGGGTGATTGTTATGAGTGTTGGCGGTAGTCAATGGCAGCGGCGGTCGGTGGCAGTGGCGGTGGTGGGTTGTGGCGGCATTGATGCTGGTGTTCGGTGGCAGAGGGTGGCGATGGTCGGCAGTGGTGCCGGTATTGTGGGGAAGGGCGGTGGTGGCGGTGGGTGGCGGAGGTCATCGGTGGTAGTGGACGGTTGTGGCACCGGTGTGAGGTGGTCGGTGGTGTTTGGTGGTTGGTAGTGGCGATTGTTCCGGTGTTCGGTGGTGGGTGGTGGTGGTGGCGCTGGTGTTCGGTAGCGGAGGGTGGCGGTGGCCGACGATAGCGATGACGGGTGGCGGCGATGCTGGCGGCGACGGGTGGCTGTGGTGGAGGTGGTGGGGGTGTTGGTAATGAAGGTGGGTGAGGGAATGAAATGGGAAAAAAACAAGGGTATGGATTGAATGAATTTGAAAGAATGAAATGCCCAATGTAATGGGTGATTCTATTAACTTGACCAACCAAACACGTTTTTTTTTTCATTTACTTCTAATAGTTCATTCCATTCCGCTCATAGTTTCTATGTACCAAACACAAACACGTTTTTTTTTTCATTTACTTCTAATAGTTCATTCCATTCTCCTCATAGTTTCTATGTACCAAACACTTGTGATTGGATTGACTCCGTGCCAAATAGTGGGAAGAGTGGTTTGATTGAGGTGACTATTATGCCCACTTGGTGGGTTATTTGAAAGAGCCTGAATGACGTAGTGTTCGGCAACATCTATCAACAAAACAAGGGAGTGCATTATTGATTTTATTATTGGTATTTCGTATTTATACTTCTTAATATAAACAAAGTTTAAAAACTGCATTAAGTATTTATCTATATCTATACTACCTTATTAAGAGAATTAGGATTTTTACCCTTTTGTTAATTTTACATTGTGTACATATTTTGAAGCAACATGTACAAGATGACCAAACTATTTTAGAGTGGGTAAACTTGCGCATTTTCCAAAAATTTAAGACACTTTAGTGACATTTTAGTGATTTCGGCACCTTTGTAACCTATAATTAAGATGACATGTGAAGAGTCTAATAACTATATAAAGCAAATGTTATGAATTATTATCTTTAATGTGTGACTATCCACATTTGTTCATCATAATATAGTGACTCTCCATGTACTTAACTCTCATATTTGTAAGCCTATAAATAGAGGCTTATGTAGTTCATGTTTTACATCAATAAGAAATTATACCCCATTCTCTCTTCCTTGTCTCTTTCTATTGTGCTAATAGAAGTAATTGTTTTACTACACGTTATCAACACGACTTACTTTTGAACATATTATCGTATGGTAAGTCAACAACATCTAATTAGCTTGTTTTTGTTCATTCCCTCAAAGAAAGATATTGTAATTTATACGATTTTGGGTTGCATTGTGTAGGTCCACTAGCGGAGGAGCTAGTAACCTTATCCTTGTCATGCAAACAAACTCGGTTGTGCGGAATCCAACCGGAAGTTAAACCGAGCAAAGAACACAAACAATACAAGACAATATTCAACGATTAACGCACACTGTATATATATCAGAAGAGTTTACAAACAAGATAAACAATATCAAAGCTCTCTCAAAACTCTCCTGTTCTCTGTTCTCTAAACTTATCTGTTCTACAAGTGACCTTATATAGCCGAACCATATCCTTATGCCAACGAAGACTAGAGTCTTCGTGGCCTGGACTCTTCGTCCACAATAATCCTCGACGAACCTTGAGTCTTCGTGACACAACCTTCAGTGTTCGTCATGCATGGGTGTTCGTCCAACATGGAGTCTTCGTTGAAGAGCAAGTAGTGTTCGTTGTGGAAAGTTTTCGTCCAAAAGAGGGTTTGTCCAAAAGAGGGTTCGTTTCCCGTGTCGCCGTCCAATATGCCATGATATGTTCCACCGTTTCCAGCCTTTCGTTACACAGCGCACAAGAAGTCCAACATGCCGCCAAGCAAATATATTGCACTTCGTTGGAACCCACTTGCACCATCCATCACAAAATTAAGGCTGAAATCCTCGTCAACTTCTTCACCGAGCCAACCAAAAAATTACCAGACGACTCCGAAATAACCACTGTCTTCATTAAATTCATACAGTTCTGCCACTCGTTGATCTCCTCAACTGAAGACGGACTCCTTTTCCATCTTCATTTCCAGCCTAACCGCTGTTGAGAACGGTCCACGTAATCACTGACGGTGCAAAGTTTCTCCGTTTCTAGTGCAAAGGCCAAACCTCTTTCAGAGGAGTGTTGAACGTTCAAAGGTCCACCCAGAATCTAACATCCTCCGTGTTTCCCACTTTACCTTTAATGAAGCTATGAAGTCTGAGCCTTGCAAAATTCAGCTTATCTCTGAATTAAAGATAAACTTAAAATTATATAGAAGCATACCACAATCATTGTCATTATTTGTATCCCAAATGAAGTTAAACCTTGCCTAAACCCATGTATGAATCCCCAAAATGAAAAGTGAACCATCACAGGACACAGGGGCGTCGGGTAATCTTCTCAAATCAAACAAAACGCATTTATAATCTTCCAATTGAGTTACTAACCAAATCAAACGAAAGTTTTTCTACAACTGTTCAATATTCACCCATCTCTCTTCTCCCTATTTTTTTCCGTGTCACTCTACAAGCTTATCATCACCATGAAAGATGGTGGAATACAAAAGGCATTAATCGTAGGTTTAGATCAAAAGTGAGGAAAGGGAAATACCCCACAACAATTGACGCTTGATCTTCAAATCAACTCTTTCTCTCTATACTCTCGGTTGACCACTGTCTGGCTGTCGGAGTCGTTTTTGCCGCCGGTAGTCGTCTCAGCTGCCGATGATTACTACCCCAACTGCTTACAGCTGCAAAACCCCACTTGCCGGAACCACGTCTAGCCGCTTCACTCACCCGACCAACGAAAACCCAACATCATCAACCAACAACTGAAGACCTAAACCACTGTATTCCTTCATTAGTTGTTGGAAGAGCGGAACAATAGGGTCGGAACTTACCAAATGTTGGTATCTCTGGTCCCTTTTCTGTTACCAAAAAGGAAATCATGGCAGTGTCGTAAATAGGAACAAATTCTTGGACAATAGTTATACTGTTCACAAGGTTCGACGGAAATTGTTATATAGATAATATATCAAATACTTAACTAATTTTAAAGCAATTGTTACATATATTATTAGACAAACATATTCATGTTTACGAATGATTTGTGAAAAAAATAGAAAAAAAATATTCATTACCTCATTTTATGATAGTAAAGTTATAGAGGATTATTTTGATTGTTTATATCAGTTTTTTATGATATCTATTACATACTATCTTAAAAAAATGTTACAAAGTTGGTTTACTTGTTATACCTATGAAAACAATATAACTTGATTGATCATTATTTTATTGGGGAATATCATGTTATCTTTTATATCACATAAATTACTAATAAGGTGGAGGAGCCAGGTATTTTGATCTTGAGCTGGAAATTGTTATTGTGGATTTTTGTTTGCTAACCACCAAATTGAATATAATTCTTGAGGGATATAAAGTATGATGAATGAATGAAAAGAAAATTATGCTAATAATCCACGGGGTCAAGTATGTCTTTTATGGTGGTGGATGGATATAAATTATGTAAAACCCGTCACACAATGTACGCCAAAAAAAATAAAAGTATCCGTCGCAATGCACGGGCATTTTCACTATTACTTCTTAATATAAACAAAGGTTAAAAACTGTATTCAAGAATTGATTACATAATTCAATTTTTTTTTTGTAATTATTGTTTTCCTCGTGATTTGTTACTTGCTAGTCATGGAGTTATAAAAATTATACGGTTCAATTAAAAAAAGACATATAGCCTCCTCAACGTTTACAAAAACTTTATATATTTTAATTTTTTAATAATTATCATTTTGCCCTATCAACTTTAACTCTTAACTGCCCCCCTCCACTGAAATATTAGGATCCATTTTCTTTGAAAACCGCGTTATATGAGGAGGCTTTACCCATCTCATTTCCCCACAAAACGTTATATGCACATAGTAAATAACATATTCATTTTATTCTCACGTATATGCTTATATATATACATTGCGTACGAAGCGCGTATGGTTGATTAGACTTTGTAATTATATATTTTGTTTGAAGTGGAAGAAATAAAAGGGAGGAAGGTTCTTGGAAAGAAGAAGATGAAAGAGGACAAGCGGTGGAAGATGATATATTTATATAATGTTTCCAAAAGAGATGATAACTCTACCTTCCCATGAAGCTTCCTACAAGAAAAGCATGATCAAAAGTACTTTATTTTAAAAAGAATATATAAATCCAATTCATTAACAAAAAGGAGTAGGTTGTAAACCAACCAAACGAAGCCTTGTTCATATTCGTTCGTTTAGTATTAAACTTGTTTATGAACGGTTCACGAACACATAACCAGATGAAAATTCTAGTTCGTGTTCGTGAACAAGAAACATGTAATGGCTGAACATAAACGAAAAAAAAAAAACAAAAATTAGACGTAATAAACATAAACAAATTTATCATGAACATAAATGTCTCAAAACATAATGACTCAAAACAAAAGCACAAATTAGACGTAGTAAACATAAACAAAATTATCTCAAAATAATGTTTCAAATGATTACATTTTTAACGAGATATAAGCTTCAAATACCTAGGGTTTCTAGTTTAGAAGTTCGGGTAATAAACTAAAAATAAATAAAAAATATAACAAGAAACATGTAATGGCTGAACATAAACTAAACAAACGACTATGAACCTATGTGAATGAACATATTACCGAATATTCACTAAGGGGGTGTTTGTTTTTTCAGAAAAACCTCTTCTGACCTCTTATGTTTGCGCCGTGCAGACCACGCGCAGACATTTAACTCTGCAGACCGTTTGTTTTTTTAGTAGACATTTCATTAAAAAATGTCTTCAAACCTCTGTGCGTCCTCTTTCCCACGCAGACATGGTCCAATGTCTTCCTACCTCTTCTCACCTCTTCCAACCCTCTCTCCACCCCTCTACTCCTAATCTCAAAACACAAACAATCTTATTCTTCCTCAAATCAACACCAAAGCCTTTTAACAGATCTAAGCACTCAAAAATAACCTTTCAATCTTCAAACCCATCTTCATCAAATCACAGTTTCCAGATGGAGAAAGTGATGCACATATTGAAACCAAAACCCAAACATCTCAATACTCTTTATCCAATCACCTCCAGCGCCGCCGAAGATCGTTAACAAAACCAGATCCACGACGCTCCACGACGGTTGGAGAAACTTGCCGAGATCATTAGCAAAACCAGATCCGATTCGTCGGAAAATCATCGGCGAGAAAAGAATGGCGGTTTTCCATCAACGACTCAGATTTGTGATCTTCATGATCTTTGTGATCTTCATGATCTGACATGATTTGAAATTGAGATGGAAACCCCAATTGTTTGGATCTATAAGTGAAACAGATCGATGAAGACTGTGAAGTATTGTTATTGTTCTGGGGTTTTGGTGGTGGGGTAAACAGATCGATGAAAACTATGAGCAAAGGAAGGGGTAAAGAGGTGAGATAATTAATCACTCTTTTTATTACAACCCGCATACATTTGGTCCACATCTTCTTGTGAAGACGTTTGTAGATGTGGTCCGCAGACTGCAGACATTTTGCATATGAAACAAACACCACCTAACGCAATTGACGAACACGACCTTTGTTCGTGTTTGTATTATTTAACTAATAGAATGAAATTCCTTGTTCATTTATTAAACACACCAACGTAAACGAACTTTCCACCGAATAGTTCACGAACAGGTCGCTGAATGTTACGTTCATTTAGGGGCTGTTTGTTTACCTCTTAATGAGGCTCTTAATGATTCAGACTTCTTACTGGTTCAGCACTTAATGGTTCAGATTGTTTGTTTCACGAGCAGATGTCTGAATGGTTCAGACATTTGCCTCTGAATGGTTAAGATTTATACATAGTCTAAATGGTTAAGACCTCTAATCTGAATTGGTCAGACATTTGCCTCTGAACGTTTAAGCATTATATAGGATCTTAATGGTTCAGACTTCTTACTGGTTCAGCACTTAATGGTTCAGACCTCTTACTGGTTATCACTTAACCATTCAGATGTTGCCAAACAGCCCCTTACAGTCCTAAAAAAGAGTCAAATACTTGATTATAAAATCTGTTGGTAATCTTTCATTAAGGTAGAATCCGTTGGATGAATGTTCATGGAATACTGGAAATGGGTCAAAGATATCACCGACAGATTCCTGAATGCAGGGGCAAAGCTTTATTGGGGCTGGGGGTGCCGCATCCCCCACCTATTTTTCGCTCTTAGTTTTAGTTTTGCCAAAAATTTCCGATTTTTTTTTGTAGTTTAAAATATTGAACTTTTAAGAGTACGGCCCCAACCAATTTGGATTTTGAGAATTTAGCCCCCCTTAAGTTTTTGTTCAAACTCCGCAACTGCCCACATGATAATTATTTGTTCAATACTTTATATCCATGTAAACACAGCTAATTATTTTATTACTTTATATCTCAAAATATGCTTCGAATGTTCGAAACACATATCATTCTACGCAACTACACATTTAATTGTTCGACCTTGTGTTTATTTTAAATAGTTTTATGAAAATGTCACCCCATGATTTTGGAATATAAACTTGTACCTTCCCTAGTCTCAACCGGATTGACAAATTGTCCTTGACATCTATACCTCCAAACTATTCCATTCCTATAAATAAGACCATTAAAAATTCTTCCAACTCCAACCAACCAACAAAAAAAAAAAAAAATGGAAGAAGAAAAAGGCTACCAAGACTTGCTACCGGTGATGGCGGAGAAGCTAGAGGTAAGCACCTTCATGGAAGAGCTATGCGGTGGTTTTCGGGTGCTAGCAGACGAGAAGATAGGGCTGATAACACCGGAAAGTTTGAGAAAGAATTCAAGATATCTAGGGATGGAAGGTATGAGCAAGGAAGATGCAGAAGGTATGGTATTGGAAGGAGATCTTGATGGAGATGGGTATTTGAACGAAACCGAGTTTTGCATACTTATGGTGAGACTTAGTCCAGAAATGATGGAAGATGCTGAGATGTGGCTTGAAAAAGCCATTGAAGATGAGATCAAGAAAGTTTCAACTCCTTCACCAGAAAATATAATTGAATGCAGTGGTGAAACTTGACCCGAATCACTAGATAACCGTAATTTGAATGATCTTATGTTGAATTAATTGTTCAAATCTTCCTTTTGTTAGTTAATTGTATAATTATGTATTATGATGTTAAGAGTGGTATGTATGAACATGGTCCAACTTTCTTGGAGGGGTTTATACAAGTTATATCTAATTGAATTGCAGAATCATCGATGATTTTACCGACAGACATTCCATCAAAAATCTAAACTTATCAACATACGTTCTATTTTTAATTTTTAAAATTAAATTAGAATACTATATGTAATAAACTAGGTTATAACCCCGTGTATTACAAAATAAAATATCAAATAGTTAATAACGAAGATTTAATAATTATAAAACGATATTTTAAGACACTTATCTGATATCCGAACAAAATTCTGTTTTATGTATGATCAAAACTTGTGATGTTTGTCAAGTTTATAAATATAAAAACATTTGAACCATCGATTAGAAGACAAACTGTATCATCGACTTTCTCATGACGTGAACCCAAGTTTTACTTAAATAACAGTGGTCTTAATTTATTAGTTCTAAAAATATTGTTGAAATGCTTAGATTAGGCATATAACAATTAGCCAATTAGATAAACTTATAGCTACAAAATAATATTTAAATTAATTAGATAAGTATAAATTATCGGTAATTATTAAGTTATATAACTTTAAAATTTAAACACATAGACTTAAGTTGCATCTTAAAAAGATGGTTGTTTTTGGATAAATTTATTAGTATGATAAATGTAGTTATTATTCTTCTTGTATTTTAAATATATTAAATAAATAAATTATTTGTTAAGCAAGAAAATCGTTCCCTCACCCCTCGTTATGAAAATGCTCGATATTTGTTTCAATTATTAAGATATAATATTTGTTTTAATTATTAAGATATAATTTCTAACATAATAATTAATATAAATAAATAATAAGATAATTTATGAAACTTTATCCGTAATTTCTTAACATCTGAGTCCCAACGTCTTTTTTTCTAACCCTTTTAGCCCCTAACACTAACCACATTCATTAAATGTTAGGGGCTAAAAGGGTTAGAAAAAAGACGTTAGGGGCCAAAAAGATTAGAAAAAAGACGTTGAGTGTTCAGATGTTAAAAATTCTTTTTGGACTAAAAGAGTAAAAGTGCTATAACCATAGGGGCCAAAATCGTAATTTATTCTACTAGTTAAATAAATAATATTATAAATGAGAAGGAGATTAAACTAAATAATAATTATCCATAAAATATTAAACTAAATAATATTTAGTAGGAGAATTATCTATATAATTATTTAGAAAAGATTAAACTAAAATAATCTATACATATAATAAAAGAAACCACTTTGAGGACACTTGTCATCATATTAGGCCATGTCTTATGGATAATTATAATTTTAATTTAATTTCTTATAACTAATTATAGATAATCCTTCTACTAAATATTATTTAGTTTAATTATTACTTTTATATTTATCTATTTACTTTAAATTCAAACTTAGTTATCTAATTTGATATTAGAGTAATTTTTTAACATCTGAGCACTCAACATCTTTTTTTCTAACCCTTTTGGACCACAACGTCTTTTTTTCTAACCCTTTTGTGGGCTCAGATGTTAAAAAATTCGTTTTTTTTGGCTAAAAAGGTAAAAGTGATATCACCACAGGGGCCAAAATCGTAATTTACTCTTGATATTAACTATATATTTGAACGTTTTGTTTAGTTTGGTATCAAATAGATTTTACGAAATTTAAAATAAAATTAACTACTATTATTTATCATTTCTACATTTACAAGTTTTAAATAAATGGTTAAATTTATAGAGACTTTGTTAACAAGTTTTACTACAATATAATAATCTACTTATATCAATATAAATATATATTTATACTATACTATACTATACTATATAATAAAACATTAATGTGTAACACATATCATTCATTGTAAGCATTTATTTTATGATTTTCTCCCCTCACTTCCAAACTTATCTTATGTTAATTAAATAAATAAATGAATAATGAGCTAATATTAAATTTCATCCTACTTTAAATTTTGAATACAATTCTTATATTTTTCTAATAAAATATGATTCTAAAATTTAAATTGTTAATTTAAGATATTTTTAAATAAAACAGATTATTTATCACGAAAACCAAACTTTGTATTAATATATGAAATATTTTTATTTTCATTACTAAAAAAAATATTATATCAATTTTATTACATAATTTATAAATCAATTTGTCGGAATTGGTACCAACATTTTATCACTCAAATAGATGTTGATTTGCTTCTTGAATAACATATCTTCTTTTCAAGAACCATATTCACAATCACCATATCCATCGCGTATCGAGTATTATCCATTAGTATATTGAAAGATATGACTTTTCTATCATTGGTATATAAAATTAGATTTATTAAACCCGTGTAATACACGTGGTTTTTTTAGATATATGCATTTTTTATTATTTACTATACAAAATTACATTACCCGTGTAATGGATGAGGTATTTTAAGATATAATTTTTTATTATTTGATATATAGAATTAGATTTATTCAATTCGTACAATACACGGGGTTTTTTTAAGGATATATATTTTTTATTATTTAGTAACGGAAATTACATTTATTCAACCCGTATAATACACATATTTTTAAAGATGTAACTCTTTTATTATTTGGTATATAAAATTACATTTATTCAACCCGTGTAATAAATGAAGTTTTTTAAAGATGTATTATTTTATTATTTGGTAAACAATATTACATTTATTCAACTCGTGTAAAACAAGCGGTTTTAAAGATATAACTTTTTTATTTGGTGTATAAAATTATATTTATTCAACCCGTACAATAGAGTTCTTATAGATATAACTTTTTATTATTTAATATATAAAATTATATTTATTCAACCCGTGCAATAAAAGAGGTTTTTAAAGATATATTGTTTTATTATTTAGGATATAAAATTCATTTATTCGACCCGTGTAATACACGGGGTTATAAGCTAGTACTTATCTATAAAACATGGCCTAATATGATGACAAGTGTCCTCAAAATGTTTTCTTTTATTATATAGTATAGATTCTTTTATTATTTATATAGTATAGATTTTTTTAGAATACTTCAATTAGTTTAAGTTAGTTTTAAAATTATTTTAAAGTATTTTATTATACGTAAATTAATTTTGTTTCTTTTAATCTGCTCAAATTAATTAAATTGTTGGGCCTTAATGGGTGTGAAGGCCTTACATTAATGGACATTAATGAGCCTTGCTAAGTGTTAGGGAGTTGTCTTAAGTAAAACAGAGTCATCTTTGGTCACAACAAGCCATTTTGTGTTAAACTACATAAGATGATTGGTATACTGAGTAGCGACATGTGTTAGTGAGTTGTATGTTTTAGGTTATATGGAGTCATGTTTTAGGTTATATGGAGCCTTGCTAAGTGTTAGGGAGTTGTCTTAAGTTAAACATTATAATTATAAATTATAAACTATAAATAAGCAACATATATATGCATATGGAAGTTGTATCATATGTTTTGGAAGTTTTTCAAAAAAAAAAAAAAAAAAGGATTTTTCCTTTCTAACCCTAAAGTTTAAATCTTTGGCAATTTAAGTTTAAAGTTTCATTCTTTGTAATTTGAAACCCTTTGATTAGTTTGGTTTTTCACTTATAATTCAAAAGTATTTCATAAATTACTTTTAACCCAAAACTATTTGGTTTTTACTTTTAACGCAAAACTTTTTATCTTTTGCAATCTATCATCACAACTCTTTTTTACTTTCAACTTTGGTCCTTTATAGTTTTGATTTTTCGCAAATTTTTTTGCTTTATGCTTCGTTCTAAATTTTGTGACTTAACACATCGCAACGTGCGTCTTTGGTTTAGCGTTTTTACGTTCCGTTCTAAATTTTGCGAGTTAACACGACACAACGTGCGTGTTGGAAATTTTATAAATAATATTATATTATGAGTTAATATAATGATTATTTAACAATTAAGCCAAGATGAATGAGAGAATTTGTACATTAAGTTTGTGTGTTGGAACCATAAACATGTGGGAAATTGAGCTTGTCCCACATATGTGGAGAGATAAATCTTTTGTGGATTTATAATTAGAATTATCTACACGAATGTATTCTTGTATGACAACTCACACCCAGTGGTAGCCAAGAGAGTGCGAAGCACCCGACACCCGCCCGCGCCCGGGCTCGGGCACGAGACCGGGACGAGGGCGATGGGCACAATGTGTCGCTTTGATGGCGCACTTTGCACGCTCGCATCACCGCGAGCCGCCTTTACTATTTTTTAGATGCGTCTTGGTTCGTGTGGCTTGAGCAAGTGGTCTGGTGACTGTTTAGATTCCTACTGGTCAAGGTGAATTAAGTTCTCATTGAATTTGAGACTTAATTTTTATTGAATTCTGTATTCAATATGGCCTTAATTTTGTATTCAATATGGCCTTAATTTTATTGAATTATGTATTCAATATGACATTTCAGTTGGAATTCTAAACAAGTATATATATACAAGTTGTGTGCTTTGTCTAGAATACACAGAAAATTAGACATTCATATGGTTTATAGTACACACACAGAATTTCCTAACTTCGAATCCATGAGAACTCTTGTTTCAGGTATTTTTTCAGATGCTAGGCTAATCCCGGCAGTACAATCTGCCTAGGCTGTTGTACCCTGGGAAACAAACAGGTTCACCTGGGTGGCCCGAAATCTGTTTTAAGGGAAGTGTGATCTTTACGTGCCTCAGTCACCATTGTTTTACGTTTTTCTTAATTTTTCCTTGTAACCTGTTCTTAGTTTAATTCACATTCTTGTATTGCAATTTCTTCCGGTTTAGTTCTGTTCCTCTTTATGTATTGTAATCAGAATGTGATTAATAAAATTGTTATTTTATTTATTTTATGAACAATTGTCCTACAAGCTTAAAACAGATTTTAAAACCCGTTCACTGTTTTGGTTAAAAAAATTTTTTTGTTTTGTTTATTAGCAAACTTTTGTAGTTTGTATTGGTTTTCTGTAAACCAATTTGTTTCTACCATAAACTGATTGAATTTTTAATCTTGTTTCAGAAATGGCTACTGTTGCAGCAACCACATCATCCACTGTTGGATCCACATCAACTACCATGGGACCATTGGTTGGTATCCAATCGGCTCAAGCAGTTGCTAACCATGCTGAAAAACCAGAGAAGTTTACTGGTTTGAATTTTAAGAGATGGCAACAAAAGATGTTGTTCTATCTGACCACTCTAAACCTTGTGAGGTTTTTGACGGAGTCCCCTCATGTTCTCACAGAAGGGACAACTGATGTCCAATCTGTGAGTGCTGTTAAGACTTGGAAACATTCTGAGTACCTATGCCGCAACTATGTGTTGAATGGCCTATCAGATGCCTTGTATAACATGTATCTCAAGGTTCCAACTGCCAAAGAATTATGGAAGTCATTGGAACGGAAATACAGGACTGAGGATGCGGGTACTAAAAAGTATGTTGTGGCTAGGTTTTTGGACTATAAAATGATTGATTCAAAAAGTGTGATGAGTCAAGTCTAAGAACTGGCGATTATTCTTAGTGATATTCTGTCGGAAGGAATGAATCTGAATGAAACATTCCAAGTGGCAACAATTGTTGAAAAGTTGCCTCCTAGTTGGGTGGACTTCAAGAATTACCTTAAGCATAAGCGAAAGGAAATGACCATCGAAGACCTTGTGGTTCGTCTTCGTATTGAATAGGACAACAAAATATCATACAAAGGAAGTCAAGTTGAAGCTTCTGCAAAAGCGATCCTTGTGGAACATGGTCAATCCTCAAGGGGTTACAAGGGTAACAAAGGCCACAAGTTCAATCGGAAAGGGAAAAACAAAGGTGTTGATCTTGGGCCAAAGAAAGGTGGTGTGAAGAAGAAGGTTGGTCCCTTTAAAGGGAAGTGTTACAACTGTGGACAAACTGGTCACCATGCTGACCAATGCAAAGAGCCTAAACGTGACACGACTCTTATGGTTGATGATGATGGTATACCATTAGTGGCCATGATTTCAGACCTCACTGCCATGGCGGAGGAGGTAAATTTGGTGGCTAACGAGCCAAAAGGGTGTTGGATTGATACTGGAGCAACCCGCCATATGTTCCCAGATAGGACCCTCTTTAATGCGTTTAAAGAGGTGGTGGGAGAAAAGTTGTACATGGGTAAAGCTTCTACACCTGATATCAAGGGAGAAGGTGATGTGATCTTGAAGTGGACTTCTGGGAAAGAGCTCACTTTGAAGAATGTGCTTTGTGTTCCAGACCTGCGCAAGAGTCTTATGTCAGGTTGGATGCTTAACAAGCATGGCTTTCGTCTTGTTTTTGAAAGTGATAGAGGAGGTGAATGGAATTGGGGGCACAATTCCTATGTTTGAGAGAAGTGGGGTCGCTTCAAATGGAATTGGGGGCACAATTCCTAGAGCTCTCGTAGAACAAGGATGGTGCTCCATGACCATAACGGACACAACTATGAGGGGTTAGCTAGATCAGGAAGAGTAATGTGTGATGTGTAATAACGTCTACGTAAAAAGAGGGTTGGTTTAAGGACATCGCGTCTACTAACCGCAAGGAGACTAAGTATATTTCTCAAAGGAGGGTTCAAAGGGAAACCTACCTATCCTGCATTACTTAACCGCTGAAATTTTATCATGACACTTGAGTGTATGGGACGATCTCCATTCATGTGGGGGATTGATGGAAATTTTATAAATAATATTATATTATGAGTTAATATAATGATTATTTAACAAATAAGCCAAGATGAATGAGAGATCTTGTGCATTAAGTTTGTGTGTTGGAACCATATATATGTGGGAAATTGAGCTTGTCCCACAAAGGTGGAGAGATAAATCTTTTGTGGATTTATAATTAGAATTCTCTACACGAATGTATTCTTGTATGACAACTCACACCCAGTGGTAGGCAGGAGGGTGCGAGGCACCCGACCTGCGCCCGGGCACGGGCACGGGACCAGGACCTGGACGAGGGCGATGGGCGCAATGTGGCGCTTTGATGGCGCACTTTGCACTTCGCACGCTCGCATCGCCGCGAGCCGCCTTTACTATTTTTAGATGCGTCTTGGTTCGTGTGGCTTGAGCAAGTGGTCTGGTGACTGTTTAGATTCCTACTGGTCAAGGTGAATTAAGTTCTCATTGAATTTGAGACTTAATTTTTATTGAATTCTGTATTCAATATGGCCTTAATTCTGTATTCAATATGGCCTTAATTTTATTGAATTTTGTATTCAATATGACATTTCAGTTGGAATTCTAAACAAGTATATATACAAGTTGTGTGCTTTGTCTAGAATACACAGAAAATTAGACATTCGTATGGTTCATAGTACACACACAGAATTTCCTAACTTCGAATCCCTGAGAACTCTTGTTTCAGGTATTTTTTTAGGTGCTAGGCTATTCCCGGCAGTACAATCTGCTTAGGCTGTTGTACCCTGGGAAACAGACGGGTTCACCTGGGTGGCCCGAAATCTGTTTTAAGGGAAGCGTGATCTTTACGTGCCTCAGTCACCATTGTTTTACGTTTTTCTTAATTTTTCCTTGTAACCTGTTCTTAGTTTAATTTACATTCTTGTATTGTAATTTCTTCCAGTTTAGTTCTGTTCCTCTTTATGTATTGTAATCAGAATGTGATTAATAAAATTGTTATTTTATTTATTTTGTGAACGGTTGTCCTACAAGCTTAAAACAGATTTTAAAACCCGTTCACTGTTTGGTTTTATTTTTTTTTGTTTTGTTTATTAGCAAAATCCTGTAGTTTGTATTGGTTTTCGGTAAACCAATTTGTTTCTACCATAAACTGATTGAATTTTTAATCTTGTTTCAGAAATGGCTATTGTTGCACATCCACTGTTGTTAACCATGCTGAAAAACCAGAGAAGTTTACTCGTTTGAATTTTAAGAGATGGCAACAAAAGAGGTTGTTCTATCTGACCACTCCAAACCTTGCGAGGTTTTTGACGGAGTCCCCTCTTGTTCTCGTAGAAGGGACAACTGATGTCCAATCTGTGAGTGTTGTTGAGGCTTGCTTGGAAACATTCTGAGTACCTATGCCGCAACTATGTGTTGAATGGCCTATCAGATGCCTTGTATAACGTGTATCTCAAGGTTCCAACTGTCAAAGAATTATGGGAGTCATTGGAATGGAAATACATGACTGAGGATGCTGGTACTAAAAAGTATGTTGTGGCTAGGTTTTTGGACTATAAAATGATTGATTCAAAAATTGTGATGAGTCAAGTCCAAGAACTGTAGATTATTCTTAGTGATATTCTGTCGGAAGGAATAAATCTGAGTGAAACATTCCAAGTGGCAGCAATTGTTGAAAAGTTGCCTCCTAGTTGGGTCGACTTCAAGAATTACCTTAAGCATAAGCGAAAGGAAATGACCTTTGAAGACCTTGTGGTTCGTCTTCTTATTGAAGAGGACAACATAATATCACACGAAGGAAGTCAAGTTGAAGCTTCTGCAAAAGCGAACCTTGTGGAACATGGTGATTGTTACACCCCCTAAGGCACTTAGAATAGGGCCAATAACTGTTGATTGTATTTTCGTTGGATATGCCAAAAACGGTAGCTCACATCGTTTTCATGTATATGAATCCAAGAACCCTGATGTGCACAAGGACTTTATCATAGAGACAAGGCCAGGAAATGCGACTTACTTTGAAGAAGAATTTCCAATGTTAATACAAACTCATGCGATTTCTTCAACAACCAATCATACAAGTTCATCAACAATGGTTGATGAGACTGTTCGAGAGGAAACTCACGAACAATTAGAGGTTGAAGTGGGTGAGCCAAGAAGAAGTAAAAGGCAAAGGACTGAGAAATCCTTTGGGCCTGACTTTCTTACATTAATGGTTGAGAGTGAGCCTCAAACCTATCGAGAAGCTGTCACCTCTTCAGATGGACCTCAATGTAAATAAGCCATCAAGAGTGAAATTGATTCTATCTTACAGAATCATACTTGGGAGCTAGTAGATCTTCCACCAGGGTGCAAGCCACTTGGATATCGATGAATATTCAAGAAAAAGATGAAAGCTGATGGCTCTGTCTACAAGTATAAAGCAAGCCTTGTAATCAAAGGGTTTAGACAAAAGGAAGGTCTTGACCATTTTGACACATACTCGCCTGTGACCAGAATAACCTCAGTTAGATTGGTGCTTGCAATTGCAGCTTTGAGAAATTTGGAAATACATCAAATGGATGTAAAAACTGCATTTCTCAATGGTCAATGGGAAAGGGAAAAACAAAGGCCACAAGGTCAATCCTCAAGGGGTCACAAGGGTAACAAAGGCCACAAGTGCAATGGGAAAGGGAAAAACAAAGGTGTTGACCTTGGGCCAAAGAAAGGTGGTGTTACAACTGTGGACAAACTGGTCACCGTGCTGACCAATGCAAAGATCCTAAACGTAACACAACTCCTATGGTTGATGATGCTGGTATGCCATTAGTGGCCATGATTTCAGACCTCGCTGCCATGGCGGAGGAGGTAAATTTGGTGGCTAACGAGCCAAAAGGATGGTGGGTTGATACTGGGGCAACCCGCCATGTGTGCCCAGATAGGACCCTCTTTAATACGTTTAAAGAGGTGGTGGCAGAAAAGTTGTACATGGGTAATGCTGCTACAGCTGATATCAAGGGAGAAGGTGATGTGATCTTGAAGTGGACTTCTGGGAAAGAGCTCACTTTGAAGAATGTGCTTTATGTTCCAGACCTGCGCAAGAGTCTTGTGTCGGGTTGGATGCTTAACAAGCATGGCTTTCGTTTGGTTTTTGAAAGTGATAATTTTGTTTTAACTAAGCGTGGTATGTTTGTTGGAAAGGGCTATGCCCAAAATGGCATATTTAAACTTACTGTAATGGCTGTTAAGAAAAACATGAATAAAAGTGCTAGTACTTCTGCTTACTTGGTTGAGTCTCCTAATGTTTGGCCTGGACGTCTTGGTCATGTAAATTTTAATTCGATGCGTCGTTTAATTAAAATAGATTACATACCAACTTTTTCCATTGACTCTAAAATAAAATGTAAAACTTGTGTTGAAGCCAAACAAACAAGATCATCCTTTAAATCAGTTGAAAGAATAATTTAACCCCTTGATCTGATTCACACTAATGTGTGTGACTTAAAATCAATTCCCACCAGAGGTGGTAATAAATATTTTAATACCTTTATCAATGACAATACAAGATATTGTTTTGTTTACTTACTTAAGAGTAAGGATGAAGCAATTGACAACTTTATCTTGTATAAAGCTGAAGTTGAGAATCAACTCAACACGAAAATAAAACGTGTGAGAAGTAATAGAGGAGGTGAATATGTTTCACCATTTAGGGAATTATGTGCAAAAAGTGGCATAATACACGAGTGTACCCCTCCTTATACACCCCAATCAAATGGCATCGCGGAGCGAAAGAATCGTACACTAAAAGAAATGATGAATGCCATGTTGATAAGTTCTGGGATGAGCCAGGACATGTGGGGGGAGGCCATTTTGTCAGCCATTTTTTTTGTTAAATAAAATACCTTTTAACAATAAGGATATAACACCTCATGAGTTGTGGTGGGGACATAAATCATCCTATAAATACTTGAAAGTGTGGGGGTGCCTAGCCAAGGTGATTGTTACACCCCCTAAGGCACTTAGAATAGGGCCAAAAACTTTTGATTTGTATTTTCATTGGATATGCTAAAAACGGTAGCTCACATCGTTTTCTGGTATACGAATCCAAGAATCCTGATGTGCACAAGGACTCTATCATAGAGACAAGGCCAGGAAATGTGACTTACTTTGAAGAAGAGTTTCCAATGTTAATACAAACTCATGCGAGTTCTTCAACAACCAATCATACAAGTTCATCAACAATGGTTGATGAGACTGTTCGAGAGGAAACTCTAGAACAATTAGAGGTTGAAGAGGGTGAGCCAAGAAGAAGTAAAAGGCAAAGGACTGAGAAATCCTTTGGGCCTGACTTTCTTACATTCATGGTTGAGAGTGAGCCTCAAACCTATCGAGAAGCAGTCACCTCTTCAGATGGACCTCAATGGAAAGAAGCCATCGAGAGTGAAATTGATTTTATCTTACAGAATCATACTTGGGAGCTTGTAGATCTTCCACCAGGGTGCAAGCCACTTGGATATCGATGGATATTCAAGAAAAAGATGAAAGCTGATGGCCCTGTCGACAAGTATAAGGCAAGGCTTGTGATCAAAGGGTTTAGACAAAAGGAAGGTCCTGACTATTTTGACACATACTCGCCTTTGACCAGAATAACCTCAATTAGATTGGTGCTTGCAATTGCAGCTTTGAGAAATTTGGAAATGCAACAAATGGATGTAGAAACTGCATTTCTCAATGGGGAATTAGAGGAAGAGATTTACATGGAGCAACCAGAGGGTTTTTCTGCTCCTGGCCAAGAGGGCAAAGTGTGTAAACTCGTCAAATCATTATATGGCTTGAAGCAAGCTCCAAAACAATGGCATCGAAAATTTGACCAAGTTATGTGTAACAGTGGTTTCAAAATAAATGGATGCGACAAATGTGTCTATGTGAAAGACACTTCTAAAGGTTATGTGATCTTATGCCTTTATGTAGATGATATGCTTATCATTGGGAGTGATGATAAGATGATCAGATCTACTAAAGACATGTTGAAAGCGAGATTTGACATGAAAGATATGGGTCTAGCTGATGTGATTCTTGGAGTAAAGATCATTAGAACCAAAACTGGTTTGGTGCTAAGTCAATCTCATTATGTGGATAAGATCCTTGAGAAGTTCAATCCTGGGGACACGAGTGTAGCTCAAACTCCAATTGATACCTCTCAACATTTGTCAAAAAATAGAGGCAAGAGTGTTGCTCAATTGGAATACTCAAGGATCATTGGCAGGCTTATGTATCTTATGTCATGTACTCGACCAGACTTAGCATATGCTGTGAGTTGGCTAAGTAGATATACTAGTAATTCTAGTTCAGAGCACTGGAAGGGTATGACAAGATTATTAAGGTATTTGAGATACACGAGAAATAATGGACTGCATTATGGCCAAACTCCAGCTGTTGTGGAAGGATTCAGTGATGCCAACTGGATATCTGATACGAAAGATTCTAGATCTACAAGTGGTTATGTGTTTACCCTTGGAGGAGCAGCTATATCTTGGAAGTCGTCCAAACAAACTCTTATAGCTAGATCCACCATGGAATCTGAGTTTATCACGTTAGATAAAGCTGGAGAAGAGGTAGAATGGTTTGCTCAATTCTCGGAATATGTTCCAAGATGGCCTAAGCCTGTGACTGCTATTTGCATACATTGTGATTGCCAATCAACTATTGGTAAAACTCAAAAGTGCAATGTATAATGGCAGATCAAGGCACATGCGACGTCGGCATAACACGATATGACAACTACTCTCAACTGGAGTTATCACGATTGACTATGTGAGGTCAAAGGATAACATTGCGGATCCGCTTACAAAAGGCTTAAGCAGAGAGGTAGTACATAAGTCGTCGATGGGAATGGGACTAAAGCCCTTGGAGTAAGTTTGCACAACGGAAAACATGTCCTAGAAGATTGGAGATCCCATGATCTAGGTTCAATAGGACCACCTAACTGTACGAACTGAGGTCACTGTGGGGGAGTACCTCAACATACAAAGGGAGTTACAAACTTCCTAGGCCATTCCTACTTAAAATCAGTGATATCAAGAGAGGTTAAGCATATGGCTTTTAATGATTTGTAAATCACCTATGTTAGAGAGAAGTGGGGTCGCTTCAAATGGAATTGGGGGCACAATTCCTAGAGCCCTCGTAGAACCAGGATGGTGCTCCATGACCATAACGGACACAACTATGAGGGGTTCAACATAACGTGCGCGTCCTAAATCGACTTAGTTATAACTAAAAAATCTCCGCTTCATTGCGGCGGGTCGTAATTCTAATTTTGTGTTAAATTACATATTTACATGTGTATTATAATTAGTATACTAATGAATTATCATATGTTAGTGAGTTGTTTTAAGTTACAAAGTCACTTTATGTCAGAAGAAACCATTTTATGTGAACTACATTTCCATATTAATACAAATATTTTGGTGCTAAAATACATTTCTAGATTTTACCGATGATTATAGTACCACACATTACCACGTGTCGTAAACTACATTTCCTAAAAATACAAAAGTATTTTTTTTTACTAAACTACATATCTTGACCGCAGGACCATGCATGTGTACATAAAAACCTAAATAATCTTCGTTCATTCCAAAGGATCCGATTTTACACATAAAAAAACTAAATATTGTTTAATAAACAAAAGACAAGAATATTTATAATGATGCAAAAATATGTATTAAGGATTGAAGATTTGAACACATAACCTTTTTTTTTTCTATAGTTGAAGTCAAACAACACAAATAGGGCGCCTCTATCCTCACGTATTATTCTTTATTTGTTTAACATCTTTCAATTAAGACCAAAATGAACTCTCAAGTTTCATTTCTCTCCGAGATTCATTAATTATTTTACTGTTGGCGGGTCTCTTTGTATGTGTTGTCCGGAAAGAGGAGGACTCAATGATTATTCGTTCGCCGGAACCAGAAGTAAAAATTTTGGTAGATAGGGATCACATAAAAACTTCATTCGAGGAATGGGCTAGACCGGGTCATTTCTCAAGAACAATAGCTAAAGGCCCTGAAACTACCACTTGGATCTGGAACCTACATGCTGATGCTCACGATTTCGATAGCCATACCCACCCGTCGAGCAGGGACGAAAGTCGGCCTTAGTGATCCGACGGTGCCGAGTGGAAGGGCCATCGCTCAACGGATAAAAGTTACTCTAGGGATAACAGGCTGATCTTCCCCAAGAGCTCACATCGACGGGAAGGTTTGGAACCTCGATGTCGGCTCTTCGCCCTTTGACACCAAGGGATAAGAGCGGATTGCTGGCGATGACTTGATGAAGGGAATCTATGAGAGAAGGTTCTCGACGAACCGGGTTCCGACCGAATAGAGCACGGAGCCAACGAGTTCAGTCGAACAACGTAACGAGTCTAAGGGCGCTTGAAAGGAATGGACGGGCGAAGGAAAATGAAATATGAAAAAAATATGCTTTGGGAGTGTGAGATAGGCGGACGGGGAGTACCCAGCCGAATAACCGCAGGGGCTTCCAGCAGTGATAGCTGAACTAACCAGACGGGCCGCCCAAAACCTGGACCTGACATTGAAATCGGAAATCAAAGTCGGACCCCGGCTATCCGAAGAAGGCAGACTGAAGCGGAGGAGCAGAAAATGCAACACAACAAGGGGCGAAGCAATCAGAATGGAGACAGGGAGGAGAGGTAAAAGATAGATTTTCGAGCCTGAACATATAAGAAACCTTCTATCTGGCCTCTGTACCAGTAGTGGAATGGCTTGCTATTTTCAATCAGAAAAGGAAGATTGAGCAATGCAAAGGAGAAAGAAGTTGTCCCCTCTTCTCTGGTAACCCACCGCCGCATATGTCGAAAAAGAGGGAGCGGGGAAGGAAGAACAACCATTTTACTTTGGCACATGAGGTGGCGGGTTTGGCTAGGTAACATAATGGAAATGTATCGGACTGCAAATCCTGGAATGACGGTTCGACCCCGTCCTTGGCCTCGAGGAGTGGTGAGCAACACGGAACTTGAATCAATCTTTTGGCATATAATATAGGGGGCTAGAAATCCACAGACAACATTCTGGAACTTCCAAACCAAAGAAATGCAACAGGAAATGAAATGTTACCCTTCAATAGAATAATTCGGTAGTATTCTACCCTATGGTAGATCGAAGGTCCTGTGCCACTTGAACTCAAATCTATCTTACCTTCAATCCATCGTTGTCCAGTCAAGCCAGCTCATAAAAAAATGTTAGACCGGCTGACACAACCGAATTGGTTGAGGAAAAGGAAAGCCCAGCGACCAAGCACTCCCGCACCCAAAAGCGGAGACTGAAGAACCGCCAGGTTGTCTAGGACACGTCTGAAGAGGAGGCCGACAGCCTCTAAGTTTACAACCCTACCCACTAATGGACTATGAGGGGGGAAGGTGAACGGGAACCGACCGAAAACCCGAACCGCTTGACCCCTTCATACTCGATTCATTAGGGTTGGGGATGGATGGAACCAATCAGAAGTGCAAATCACGCAAGCGAAGCCGGGAAACGGACCGCAGCGTAACTACTAGGACTCGCGTCGGAGGACTTTTGAGCGTGAGCTACCGCTCATGCAGCGACAAGGACCCGCAACTCTCGAAGGGGCCATCAACCACCCGAATCACTGTAGCAAACCCTCCCTTTACTTTACTCAATGGATATCGCTTATTCTCTTTCAATCAACAAAATGAGAAATGGGGGAGAAAGAAAAGAAAGAGGTCTTTATTGAATAGGCTTTTCACCCGGAATAGGACTAATGCAGATCCAGAATGTAACACCCCGAAAACGGGTTTGGTAATCAAACCCCGTTAATACTAAAAGACGGGTAAAGTACCGTTAGCGGTAGAAGTAACCCGGTAAATATTAGGATTTAAATGAATAAACCTAATATTTAATAAAATGCGAATGAATACTTTTAAGGAAATAAGTTTATAAAAGGCCCGAGTTAACGGGACTTAAAAATAAAACGGGTTATAATTTCCCCGAACCCACCAAGTAACTAGGAATATCAACCTAGTTAAATATGTGCCTTAAAACAAAGAAGGAAACTTGGGAAATAACCCTTATTATAAAGCTACAAACTAGAGGGGCCAATGTAGGATAACTTAAAAAGTTATTTAATAAAACAAAAAAAAAAATAATACACACACACAGTGTGTGCGTGTTCTTCTGATCGACCAGGAGGGTGCTCCAAGGAGCAAAACCCTAGTTCACACTAAATGGCTAAATTAAAGCTCGAATCAAGACTCAAATCACTGCATGAACACATAAAAACGATCACCTAGTCATGGGGATCACAAGGTATGTTGAATTTTGCTATTTGGTGAAACTTTGAAATCTTGATGAACTATCATAATCGAAATTCTGGAGTGAATGATGAATCTATGGGTATAGTTGTGATGAAATTCATGTTTAGAAACAAACCCTAGTTGAAAACTCAAAGGATTAGTGTTAAAAACTAAGGATTTGATGTATTCCCTTGTATGTGCTAAGTGGGTTTTGGCTAAATAATGAAGAGGATGATATGTTTGTGCTAGAAATCATTATACTTGATAGTTGAAGCAAGCTACTTAAACAAATTGCAAGTTTGAGTATTTGCTTATACATGATTCGAAATGGGTTTTGAATGTTGTAGTGAAATTAGTGATTTAATTCATGAATATGGATGTTTGAAATCATGTTAACTACTAATTGATAGGTAGAACTTGAATATATTAGGCGTTCGGATGAATGCTAGTGGTATGACGAAATGGGTTTCACAACCCTTAGTTCTTGCAAATTGAATGAACAAATTAGTCTTGATAATCACTTGAACAAGATAAAGTGTTGAAAATGTAATAAACTCGGCTAGAACCTTGGTTAAAAGTGTGGCCTAAAGATAATGCCTACCGAGTAATCAAAGAATGCCTAAACTAGTTGATGAACTTGAATGTGCATCTTGTATAGCATTTGACTTTTAAAAAGTCAAACCGACCTACCATACGATAAATGGTAATTTTTGATATGAAATGCGTAAGGTGGAATAATCGTATTAAATTATGATTAAACTAACCACCTTGAAAACGATGATGATAGTTTGACGCGTAACAAGCTAGGTGGAAGCTTGATGAGGGAGCGGGTCAAACGAATCAAGAAGGAAAGGAAAGGAAAAGCGTAGTTCGGATGTGAGGTAAGTTAAGCTTACGCCCTTTTTACTTTTATTACAAAATGCTTATTTGTGAGCATGGAATACGATTTATATTAAGTAAATGAAACATGATGTTCCGGCGCGATATAATGCTAGTCGGAACAAGTGAAAATGGTGAAATGGTAATCCGGACATGGGTTAACGAATAGATAAAGGGATTTAAAACGACACCATTTGGCATAAGTCATAATGGGTCAAATAAAACAGGAAACGACTTTCAAGTTGGATGATTTCAGAAAGTAACCGGGATAGGTTAAAGGGGTGAAATGGTAATTAAGTGCCATCTTATAATGACAATTGGTCATTTTGACTAAACGGGTCAAATGGTGTTGTTAACACCATTTGTCAATAATATGTGATGATTTCTTGTTGAGTTTTGTGATCACAGGAATTAACACATGGTTAGCATTGCTATTATCTAGATATTAATAGCGAAAGGTATTGAAACGGGTCAATATGTTGATCCGAGCCAGGTACGCATAATTATGTTGTAGTTAAAAGTGTTATTTTGGTCGAATAATTAGTGAGAGTCCTTCGTTGTAAAAGAAGGACCAAATCGACCAAAACGCCCTTGTAGGCTAAATTGAACAAACAACCCTTAAAGGTTGTTTGGAAACGAATTTCGTGATTAGATAAATACTTAGAATAAGCATAGAAGTTGAAAGATGTAATACGTTAGTCAAATGGCTCTATTTGAGTCTTGCCGTAAAATAATAATCCGAGGGGTAAAACTCGGAATATATAGATATCCACATTAGATCCAACACAATTATAGTTGTGGAGGAAGATTACTTGATAAGAAATGTAGGAATAAGATGCTAGAAATGAATGAAAGCGATTTCAAGCTTTAAAGTGCTTAAATACCCTTAACGGGTCAAAATAAGCATACGAGCGAAAACGGGTTTAAATTGTGTAATAAACCTATGATTAGAACCTAATATGGTAGGTAACATTAATTTGAAGAAGTGTATGTGATATAGGAATCAAACAAATACGTTTGTTTGATAAAATGCATAAATGGGTTAAAATTCGGTAAAAAGGTAACGAGTCAAAGGCTTATAAGTCTCAAAATTTCTTATGTTGGATGTAGGATTTTAACTCCATAAGATGGAGGATTAAATTACGGACGCGTAGGAAAAAGAATCGGGTAAAACGGATCAATAACGAAGAAGTTATGGCCGTTTCCGTAAAAACTGGCATAGCTGATCTAAACTGCAACCTGCTGAAAACTGGTTTCCCAGGCGACATGCGAAGGAACAACATGGTTCCTCCGCGACACGCGACAGAACCCAGATTTAGCGAAAAAATTTTATTTTAATCAGTTTCGCTTCCCAGACTCGTTTAAATACGTTCTAAGTTACATATGACTAATCCAACTCATGTTTTATGAGTTTCAGGTATGATTTTAGCACCGGAGGATGATCAAGCACAACGAAGAACCGAACACGATCAAGAAATAAGCTTCCGCACTATGTATCGTTGTTTTGTTTAATGACGAACTCAAACATGTTATTTTGTATAGTTTTAATTCTGTAAATAAAGTTTAATGAAACCCGTATTTTCAATGTATTGAAATTCTAATTACCCGTTTATTTTCGTAAATTATACGAAAATTGTTAAATAATAATAAGTGTGTTACAAGTTGGTAATCAGAGCTCATGGTTGAAGGGTAAAGTGTTCGGTTCGAGGCTTGATCGCAAATCCGGTAAGTACATGTATGTTAATAGCTTAGCATGCTAAAGTGTTGTAAACAACAAATAGGGCTATCGTGTGATACACGTTACCCCAATTAAAATGTTTAATATGGTTGACGAAAATACGCGCGTTGACGCGTATAGTAGAAAAAGCTTTGTATTATAATACGGGAGATTATTGAAGTTGACAATACTAACTCTTGTGAATGTTTTAATTGAAGGACACTCGCGTCTGAAGATGACGAGAGTTGAACGAATTGTGGATATGATGATGGAACGGTCCGAGATATGACAAGAAGAGCATACTCATCAAGGACCTAAATCGCGTAACAATCACAAATAAGTAATGACAAGAAAGCCCGTTAGGGCAAGCATTTACCAGGTGCACGTTTAAATTATTGCATGAATAGAAATATGCAACAAATACGTAGAAACTGATAGATGCATATGTAGATTGAAAACTTGGAAAAAAAAACCTGAATAGAATACCTATCCAGGATATTGTTTCCAAGAGAAACAAATAGAGGCATTACTTACATGGGGTGTAATGTGAAAATTATAAAAAGGTCATGTATACCAGGTGTTGATCGCTTACTCTGGCCAAGTAAGTAGTGAACACGTAGTACCATGAACTTCTTATGATGGACACATTTATATCCGATGTAGTAAGGACGGGGTGAATGGGACTAATTAAAAAGTACCCAAATGAAGCAGATAAGCAAAATATTTGATAACAATGTAAATGCACAACCGAGTGACGGAAGCATATTACATTAGGATAATGAGCCCGAGTGAAGGGACAAACAAGCATGTAAAATGATTTAGACAAGTATTGGGAGGGAGTGTACTTACACTCGAACCCAGAAAACGCAAGCATGTAAAATGATTTAGACAAGTATTGGGAGGGAGTGTACTTACACTCGAACCCAGAAAACGCAAGCATGTAAAATGATTTAGACAAGTATTGGGAGGGAGTGTACTTACACTCGAACCCAGAAAACGCAAGCATGTAAAATGATTTAGACAAGTATTGGGAGGGGGTGTACTTACACCCGAACCCGAAGAATTCAAAACATGTGAAATGATTAAGATATGCATTGGGAGGGGGTGTACTTACACTCGAACCCGGAAAATGCAAATATGTCCCTTAACGGGTCGTTTTTGTAAAACGTCAAACTTAAGGACAAAGTCGGAATATAAAAATGAAGCGAGGTCCTAATGCATACCAGGAGGGTTGCAATAATAACGACTTCGGTAAAACACCCGGTTGATGGGTAAGAATTAAACACATGCGTAAACCAAGAGACGTGAACGCGGGTTGAAAAATCAAAGGACTTGGATTACGAGTTATGACTATAAAATCTCGTATATAGAAAACGTGAGTAAATATGTTCAACTATTTGAAGTCGAATGGGTTGAATAAAGAATAAAGTTGATTGTTTATAAGTGATGGATTTCACATTAATAGGTCGAACAGGTTGAATACAATATAACGCCGAATGGCACAAATGAGCGCTAGCCAGATAAATGTAGCGTTAAATGCAAGAGAATAATGAGCCCGGTAATGGGATATAACCAAATAATAATATATGCAAATCAAATAACAGTAAGCATAAGAAGAACTGACGCATAAATGACGTGAGAAGTCATAAAATCGGAAAATTGTCCGAAAGAAAACAATTATAGCCATGAAACTACAATTAAGGTTAACGGGACCTAAGCTTGAAACCAAACGATTCTTCGAACAAAAACAGGGTGCCTTGACACCAAACATGTATTTTAAGAATGACATGAGTAAGGAGTGATCTACGGGATCAACATAACCTTTAGGGTTATAAACAAATGAAAGATCTACGGGACTAAAACGACCCACGGGTCATGATTAGAAAGAAGTTATAAGGACTTCGCCCTAAACAGGTGAAAGTCTAATCAAAATAGCCCATAAGGCTAAGTGATAAAAACCTACGAGTTAATTAGATAAAGCGAGGGAATCGGTTGAGAATCCCCGCATAAAACTAAGAATGTAAAAGAATAAATCATGGACTGTCAATATCCTGGTATGGATAATTGACAAAAGTTAAGAGAAGATCCTAAAACTAAAACTTCGGTTTTAGTAAGAAATAACGTTTTTACAAACATAAATTCTGATAGGAATTTAAATAGTAAGCATGAAAGATACAAGTCTTGACACTGATAGGCGCAAGACGATATATTTGAAAAGTGATATTTTCAAAAATGAAAGGTTGATATAAATTAAACATGACGTGACACGATCACGGTCAAGAAATGCAATGTGAAGTGGAATCACATTATCACCAAGCGAGCGGTAAAAAGCAACTGGACTAATAAGTCTAGTTAGTGAGACCGGTTAAGGTCATTTAAGTAAGTTGGTTGCTTGTAAGCGGTGGATTCGGTATAACTGAACCGAATAAATGAATTTGAAAACAAAAGAGATTGTTGCTAAAAGTGAAAGATTTCACTAAAGACCTTTAAACGGGTCAAAGTAACGGATTCATAAGGAAATTCGATAGTATATGAAAGCGATGGATATCGCTAAGTTAACTAAACTAGTGGAAATAACGAGATTACGTTATTTCGAAATTACACTATGTCGTATGAGATATGTAGACAATTAGTAACCAAAAAGATGTTACCGTACTTTTCGGGTAATACTAACGATTGGTTAAAAAGTATAAGTAATGTTTAAAATATTTCTCGGATTGAATACATTGGTTGATGTATTCCCTTGTATGTGCTAAGTGGGTTTTGGCTAAATAATGAAGATGATGATATGTTTGTGCTAGAAATCATTATAATTGATAGTTGAAGCAAGCTACTTAAACAAATTGCAAGTTTGAGTATTTGCTTATACATGATTCGAAATGGGTTTTGAATGTTGTAGTGAAATTAGTGATTTAATTCATGAATATGGATGTTTGAAATCATGTTAACTACTAATTGATAGGTAGAACTTGAATATATTAGGCGTTCGGATGAATGCTAGTGGTATGACGAAATGGGTTTCACAACCCTTAGTTCTTGCAAATTGAATGAACAAATTAGTCTTGATAATCACTTGAACAAGATAAAGTGTTGAAAATGTAATAAACTTGGCTAGAACCTTGGTTAAAAGTGTGGCCTAAAGATAATGCCTACCGAGTAATCAAAGAATGCCTAAACTAGTTGATGAACTTGAATGTGCATCTTGTATAGCATTTGACTTTTAAAAAGTCAAACCGACCTACCATACGATAAATGGTAATTTTTTATATGAAATGCGTAAGGTGGAATAATCGTATTAAATTATGATTAAACTAACCACCTTGAAAACGATGATGATAGTTTGACGCGTAACAAGCTAGGTGGAAGCTTGATGAGGGAGCGGGTCAAACGAATCAAGAAGGAAAGGAAAGGAAAAACGTAGTTCGGATGTGAGGTAAGTTAAGCTTACGCCCTTTTTACTTTTATTACAAAATGCTTATTTGTGAGCATGGAATACGATTTATATTAAGTAAATGAAACATGATGTTCCGGCGCGATATAATGCTAGTCGGAACAAGTGAAAATGGTGAAATGGTAATCCGGACATGGGTTAACGAATAGATAAAGGGATTTAAAACGACACCATTTGGCATAAGTCATAATGGGTCAAATAAAACAGGAAACGACTTTCAAGTTGGATGATTTCAGAAAGTA